>CM035128.1:178954779-179387279 GCA_020205605.1 Panax ginseng | reverse complement strand
ATATATACATATATATTATATATAGGAAAAGAAGATTTAATTAAAAAAGAGACAGATTACTAAATGATAACGTGGGGATGATAAATCCTCCTAAACTAGAAAAAGTTGAAAAATAGAAAGCCCTCAGAAGAGGGCTGCCCTCCAATCCCACAGCAAAACTGAACTCGAAATCCCACAAAAAGCACCCATGGCTGAATACCACACAGAAGCCAGGAAAATGACCTTGTTACAAAGGTGCATTGTAAAATAATTACTAACAAAACAAGAGTTGATGAGAAGCACCATTCTCAGATGTGACAACACAACCCTTGCCTATTGTTTGCAGCAGTCTGCAGATATGCTGCACCTTTGTGCTATCATATTAGACAGACTGCAAAATCTGCTTAAGCTTGCAGTTCATGTTTTGTCTTGCATGGAAAACACGTGTTTCAAGATGGTAATTCAGAATGCTAGATTACAACTTTGCTTTGTTTCACTTACACTAGCAAAATACATAATATGGCTCAATTAGTCAATCCCCAGGTGTATTGAAAGCCTGGTTTTAACATATCGGAGTTCAGCATGCAGATTATGTGGAAGCAAGCTAAATTCTCAACAAACAACAATCAACACAGGGGTCTCCCTGCAGCACAAATAAATTACTTGTTCCATTGTACAGCCTACTCATCAGTAGATTAGCATTCCTACCAGACCTCAAGCATCCTTTTACCCCCATTAAAGTTTCAGTGCATTGTTCATTCTTCTGAAACATTCTTACCAACACACCCTTGAGGTTCATACTATGATACCATACATTTTGGTGAAGGAGAAACAATTGGGCGCACTGTCCTTGAGCGCTGGGTATCCATCCATTTCTGGAAGGACAGCATAAAATCTTATTCCCACTTATTGTCATATCCCTAAGCAAGATTCCGTCCATTCGCATCACATCTCAATCTTCAACTAGCATATATGACCTAATCAACGCCTCTTGTTGTGCTAGCCAACATACTTTCTTCTCGTAACTTTTAAGTCCTTTGTTTTTCGGACTGAGCTTTTGCTTGCTACTGTTCATAATATAGCATGAGATATGTGTTCCCCTGTACTCTTGTTTTTCACTCGTATCCATCCTTTTGTTCAGTGGCTGATATACAAGGTATATCACTTAGTGCATGGCTGACATCACTTTACCATAAACATTTGATTGAATAAGAGCAAGTAAATCATAATTGCAGCCAAAAAAAGACAAACTAAATAGTAACAATCCACCTTAGGGATGTGCCTCACACTAGCTATTAGTTGGATTCTATCCTAACCTAAAAGAATAATAAAAGGTTAAAAACACAACTGTTGACTAGACTGAAATATTCTTTTTAACATAGCTGAATAGATTTGAAGCCCTAGAATTAAAGTTGTACTAGGTTATGCTTTTTAGGCTAAAATGGTATGGCTGCAATTTTTTTCACTGTTCATATCCAATGGTCTGATTAATGTTTACATTAGGCTATCTGTTAAAAAATTTAGAACCTGGTTATACAGAAAAAGGGGAGGAGTGATACACACTTAAAAAAATGTAAATTTAAAGTAAAATGAAATTTACTGATTTACATCATTAAAAAATGCATGTTTTCCCTTCTTTATCTTTAAATAACAAATTTTTAGATGTCCCAATTACTGTAACCACAAAATTTTGTTTTTATTTTTATCTTTTGCAGCAATTGAGTTCAGCGAGAGGTTGAGTTACTTTGGGATAGCAACAAGTTTAATCATATACCTCACCAAGGTGCTTCATCAAGACCTCAAAACAGCAGCAAAGACTGTCAACTATTGGTCTGGTGTAACCACTGTGATGCCACTGGTGGGAGGGATAGTAGCCGATGCTTACTTGGGCCGATTCTTCACAGTTCTCATCTCATCCATTGTTTACCTCCTGGTAATCTTAATTTCTGCTTAATTCTACTAAAAGAATATCTTAAAAAACCCATGAGTCCTGTCCTGAGTTGGAATATACATATCCAGAATTAACTTGGACTCTTGCTATACAATCGATCATTCAGTTCCAGTCCCACTGAACCAAGTTCTTTCACTACAACTTTATAAAAAAGAGGGAAAATGTCATTCATAACTTGTTCTGGTTTTGAAATATGGGACATTAAGGAACCTTTGTGATATGATCAGAGAGACTCAAAATAATTGACAGGTTTTTCTTTTATTAATCTTTAAGACTGCCACTTTCAAGTCAGTTTGTATGTGTAATTCATAAAGCTTTGAAATTATGTGCTCAATTTATCAACAAATTAAAGGAGAATAGTGAAGTGTCATTGCTTTTCCAAGATATGAAAACATAATGCTAAACATCACATAAAAAACACTGTAATAGTTAAGTTTGCCTCTTTCAATATTTTGTGATTGATCCAATTAAATGTAAATTTTCTTGCTCATTTAAAAATAGGGTTTACTTCTGTTGACAATGTCGAGAGTAATCCCGAGCTGGAAACCTTGTGCCTCTGGCCTTTGCCACAAACCTAGGAAGGTCCATGAAGTGGTCTTTTTCCTTGCAATATACTTAATCTCTCTAGGAACTGGAGGGCACAAGCCCTCTCTGGAAAGCTTTGGAGCGGACCAATTTGATGATGATCATCCTGAAGAAAGAAGACAAAAGCTGTCCTTCTTCAACTGGTGGAACTGTGGCCTTTGCTCTGGACTATTAGTTGCTGTAACTCTAATTGTTTACGTGCAAGACCATGTGAGCTGGGGTGTTGCAGATATTATCCTTACATCTATAATGGCTTTCACGATAGTAATCTTCTGCAGTGGAATGCCATTTTATCGCTTCAGGACCCCATCAGGGAGCCCATTAACACCGATGCTACAAGTCCTTGTGGCAGCAATTACCAAAAGAAACCTTCCATATCCTTCTAGCCCATCTCAACTGTATGAAGTTCCCAAATCAGCAATGACTCGAGGGAGGCTTCTATGCCACACCAAGAACCTTAAGTAAGCAACTTAACGTACAGTTGTGTAATTTTTTTGCATAATACCATGTTTTCCTTGTAACAAACAATCCGAGAACATTTATCTCTATTGTCTAAGCTACAATTGAAGAACTGAAATTTTGATGCATGCGTATCCCTATCTGTCTTTAGGTTTCTCGACAATGCTGCAATCATTGAAGACAAACCAAGTTCCATTGAGAAACAAGAAAATCCATGGAGACTCGCAACAGTGACCAATGTTGAGGAAATGAAGCTCGTTCTGAAGGTGATTCCCATTTGGCTAACTTCTTTACCATTTGGTATTTGTGTAGCACAAACGTCAACATTCTTCATCAAACAATGCACTGTGATGAACCGATACATCACCCACAATTTCCTCATCCCACCAGCCTCAGTTTATTGCATTTCTGCCATTGGAATGATCATCTCAGTCATCATTTACGACAAAATCCTCGTCCCAATATTAAGACGCGCAACAGGAAACGAAAGAGGCATCAACCTCCTCCAGAGAATAGGCATTGGAATGGTCTTCTCATTTGTAACAATGGTAGTATCAGCCTTGGTAGAAAGAAAGAGACTAAGTATCGTGGACAAGGATCCAGTAAAGGGATCATTAACAATGAGTGTATTTTGGTTAGCTCCACAATTCCTCATCATTGGGATGGGAGATGGATTTAGTTTAGTGGGATTACAAGAATACTTCTATGACCAAGTCCCAGATTCAATGAGAGGTTTAGGCATTGGTTTGTATCTAAGTGTTCTGGGGGTTGCAAATTTCCTTAGTAGCTTTTTGATCACTATAGTGGATCGAGTAACGGAGAAAGGTGGAAAAAGCTGGTTTGGAAAGGATTTGAATAGTAGCCGGTTGGACTATTTTTACTGGTTGTTGGCTGCCATGATTGCTGTCAACTGTGGCGTCTATGTGGTGGTGGCACGGAGATACTCTTACAAGAACGTGCAGAAAAAGGCGGCTGTGGCCGTGGCTGATTGTTATGAAGGCGATGGCATGGAGGCAATAGCTTGATACAGACTCCTATCCTATCCTATGTCTACTTCTACATTGCTAAGGTTATGGCAGCAGTATATTCAAGAACCGTAGTGTAGTGTTGTTTTCAGGTTCAATAATTAATGGGGGAATTAAGAAATATTAGTGTTGTACGCTATAACGGCTGCTTAGAATTAGGGTTTGTTAGACATGTTTCAGCTTTGTTTTTTCTGATTCTATACTCAAAATGCTCCATTTTCGAAGGACAAACAAGCTCTCTTTCCAACACCAAAAAGAAAAAGAATCTTTTGTTATGTATTATTTACAAAAAATTTCTGTCAAATTACGATTACCATTAATATTTTATATATATATATATATATATATATATATATATATACATACGTAAAATTATAAGGTTGTTTCATCATATCAAATATTATATTGTTTTCAAAATGAAAAACTACACAACCTCTCTTTAGCTTGCCATAAATAGCTAACATATCATGCCGTTCTTTGTTTTTAAGTGAATTTATTTTGACCCCTTTTTATGAAAAATGATATATTTTGCAATTTTATATGTTAAATTTTTTTTTACAAACTAGGTAAAAAAAATTGTATCTAGTACTCTCCACATCCCTTAATATATGACACTTGCAATTGTCCGTGCCTAAAAGCACAACGTAACAAAATTTTTCCTCTTTCTTTCCGTTTTAAAAATCTGAATGAATCTAAACCGTACCGTTCTTATACTTTTCCGTCCAAATCAATCTAAACTTTTCTTATATTTTCCTATCCAAATTCAAATTAATTCTATCTTATTATTATAAAATTTATGCTTTTTAACACTATCCCTCTCCTTGTCACACAACAAAACTCACCCCTATTTTATGAAACTAAGTGTGCGCTTTTAATAATTATATAATGATAGTTGATTAGCAAATTGGACACATTAGAATTAATGGATTAGACGTCACGCCGCTAATTAGGGTTTAAGGGTTTTTCTCTCCCTTCCTCCAATTCTTTGAAAAACAGCCAACACCCGAAGAAGAAAAAAAACCTACAACATAAAGGGATACGGAAAACCCCCAATTTTTAAAGGGAGTGATAATTGGAAATGGAGGCTAGAGTAGGGGTATCTAGCCATGGAGGTGTGGTTGATGGGAGTGCCAGAAAGTTTTTGCAGCAGCACCAGCACCATCAACCACAGCCGTCTCAGATAGGTACTGTGCCGCAGCTCCTCGCCGGTGGTATTGCCGGTGCTTTTAGCAAGACATGTACCGCTCCACTTGCCCGCCTCACCATTCTCTTTCAGGTCTCATTTCCTTTGCTATAATTAGGACATAAAAATGTATTGAAATTATTATTGTGACTTGTGAAACACCATTAGTCTTAGACATTTATAGATTTTTCTTACAATTCGATTAAACTTTAGGCAATAGAACCAGGACTTTTATGCTTTTTCATAACTTATAGCAGTCAAAGTTCTGAACTTGATATTTACATTTTTAACTCTTTTCATATTTGCTTCCTCAACTGTTGCACCATAACTTATTGCATTAATCAAGAACAAATTTTTTTAAACTATTGCAAATTTAACATTCAACCTATATGTTTATTTTTATTTGAATGGGTAGAGTACTTGGCTTCACGGTTATTTGGTCTACTTACGGCTGAAAAAATTATGACTTTGATTCTATTTTTAAGGTGCAAGGTATGCACTCTAATGCTGCGGTCTTGAGCAAGCCTTGTATATGGCGTGAAGGTTTGCGTATTGTTAATGAAGAAGGATTTAGAGCATTTTGGAAAGGAAATTTGGTCACAATTGCTCACCGTCTTCCTTATACTGCTGTTAACTTTTATGCCTATGAGCGCTACAAAAATGTGAGTATAAATATTCTTCTGTTTAGAAGTGAAGTAATATTGTATTATATACTGCTCACGTATCACCATTCATTTTGTCATTCAAATTTTTTATTTTGCAGTTGTTAAAATCATTTACTGGCTTAGAAAGTCACTCGGGAAATGTGAGTGCAGATATTTGTGTCCATTTTGTTGGTGGTGGATTGGCGGGAATAACAGCTGCTTCTGCTACATATCCATTGGATCTTGTCAGAACTCGTCTGGCTGCGCAGGTAAATAAGCATACTCCACATGACTTCACCATTTATTGTATTAGATGTTTTTGTTCTTTGTGGTGGGTTGGATAGAATCATCAGAACACGTTGTACTGTCAAAGTTTGTGGTATATTGCTGATATCCTTGTTAATAAACTTTTGGAGTTTTGTCCTTCCATGTTTCCCGTAGTTATTTTGTATATCAGCACATTGAATGTTAAAATAATTTCAATTCTCTTGAGAGATAAAATAAGCAACGTCATATGGAACGATGATTTCTGACGCTAGAAAGAAGTATTGTATTATGTTTAGATTTTGTAATGCTTTTAATTGATTATCTTATCAGTTTTCTGTTTGAGCTTTTCTCTTGACTCTTTTAGCTCGAACTATGTAGAGGAGTGCAATATACTATCAGGGTATTGGGCATGCACTTCGTACAATTTGCAGAGATGAGGGTTGTTTTGGTCTCTATAAAGGGATGGGAGCTACATTACTGGTATGATTTTATGTGTGCTTGTGACTCTTTGGCTCATTACATAACGCTGGTTAACATTGAGATACTGGTGCTTGATGCAGGGAGTAGGACCTAGTATAGCAATAAGCTTTGCTGTTTATGAGACCCTGAGATCGTACTGGCATGCTCAAAGGTGAATTCTCTATAATTTGTTGATCAGCCATATCATTTAATACTCATTTGTGTTCCTAAATACATGTTAATTGTTTATTAGGCCAAATGATTCTACTGTCATGGTCAGCCTTGCTTGTGGCAGCCTTTCAGGCATAGCATCATCAACAGGTATGTTGATGTGATGTAGAATATAAGTCCGCTAACTTACCTAATACACTATAAAATATCTCTCTTAAACTTTTTGATTCTAGTTTTCTTTGTGTTCTGCCATTCTGGTGTATGGTAATTCAAAATTCATGTTGCTTTACTCTTAACTAGTAGTGATAATTTTTTTGTTCAAAATGGTTGCGAAGCATCATCCGCAATCAGTCAATACAGAATTAAATCAGCAATATTGATCATCTTCCTCTCTATTTTATCAGTATCGAAACAACTGCCTAGACATTAAAGGAAATATATCTCAATGTCTTTATGGGCTTTGTGTACATAGTTTTATTCATCTGCTTCTCATTTTTCTTCTATTTAAGTTGATATGAAAGCTGAGCTTATAAATGATTTTTTTTATTGCGTTTGCTACTAAAGCTTGTATTTGCATATCCCTACTTGATTCCGAGACTCTGTGTTATGGCCTGTGCATAAGGGATTTGTTTATAATACTGTCCTATGTCCATTTATTACACGTTTAGGGCTTTGTGTAAAGTTGCTGTATCTCATCTTTACTAAGTACCACAAGTGACAAAATATGTAATTTTTGCACGATTTAGTACCTTTCTTATAGATGGAGGGTGGGACAGGGTATGGTAGTTCATTTCAGTAAGCATTCGACTATTTGCAATATTATATTCTATTGTAGGAGCCCTGAAAGCTTAGTTTTTTCACTAGGATCGTATATGCAATAAGTTCATTGGCGCGATATTGTTTGCATTCAGTTTCTCCAATTTCAAAAAACAATGTATTTTCTAAAGATGTTTGTTCTTGAAATTTTGTGGGTATATTCTGAATCTTTATTAACTTATTTATAGGATGTATATCTTATGTTTTTTTTTCACATTTACCTACTTCTGTCACTTGTGAGGTGCTTGATATTTTAGTTAGTCCTGTGTTCTAATAGCCAAATATGTAATTGTAGATAATTGTATATATTTGAGCTCAGTTTTAATTGGTGTGAAGTCAGTATTGGAAGAAAGCATTAGTGGCTATTTTTATAATAGAACAATTTCATATGGAGGAAAGATGAGATATATGAGCAATCAATTTTTGCCAATAAACTATTGATTTAGATCTATCTGCCCTTTGAACTTGCTTTGCCGATAAGTTATATAGTGATAGCATAAAGGATAGAGCGGATGGACAATGAAAAGTAAATTCATTTTTATGGCTAGTTTTATTAAACCAATCTCTCCGCAATTATGTTCATTGTTGACCCTCGTTCTTATTTCTGATTGATTTTCTTTTATTTGTTGTTATTTTGCAGCAACATTCCCCTTGGATCTTGTGAGGCGAAGAATGCAGTTGGAAGGAGCTGGAGGTCGAGCCCGTGTCTACAACACTGGCTTATTTGGGACATTTGGACACATCATCCGGAGTGAAGGCTTGCAAGCCCTGTATAGAGGAATTCTGCCAGAATATTACAAAGTTGTCCCAGGTGTAGGAATTGTTTTCATGACATATGAGACACTGAAGAAACTTCTATCAGATGAGTGGTTCTAAAGGCTAATTGCCATGCATCTGAGATAACCTTGCCACCACCAATTGTTGTGCCAAACAAGTGAGGAAGAGGAAGGGATCAGTTTTGATCAAGATAGGACGGTAGGTAGGTAGAAGATTGTTCTCTTTTTTATTTATGTTCTTTATTTTTTCTTCCGGTACTTACTTATGGTGGAAATTGTGGTTGTTGCCATAAATCATATTTTTGAGTGTATAGGCTACGTACTAATTACCATTCTCTCACATCTAAGTGTACTCCAAACAATACATGTTTAGAACCGAGGTTCGAAAGGATATTTTATTAATTTATGATTATATCATCATAAAAGTAGTGTTGTTGAAACCGTCTTCATTTCGTCTTTGTTTGTTTGAAGCCGTTTGTGACCTGACCTGACCTGACCTGTCTTCATTATTTGTAGTGCTTCCACGTTGTTGATATTTTATAGTTCTCAGACGTTCTTTGGTGTTAAACATTGCCGTCTAGGATGAGACAAAGGGATTTAGTTTAATGAACTAAATAATTGGCTAAAGATAACTCATTTATTTCCGTCACTTGGTTCATGTAATAAATCAAGAATTACTCTTAATGTCTGTATTGGCTTGTCGTCTTGTTTTTTTCTTTTGGACCGGTGAAATAGAAGTGAATTTTACCGCTTTACCCTAAAGATATGCTGGTTTAAATCCAATGAAGAAAAAATGAAAATCTAATCTCTTGCTTTCCTTTATTTGAAAATTCCCTTTTGAGCTGGGCTATCTATCTCGTTTCCTTTCAATTAGCTAGGGAATGGAATATGTTAAGTGTGTTCAAGTTGATGGCGATCAACTATCAAACCAGATGATATAACATCTACATCGCATATTGCATTACCCATAGATACCTTCACTTTTGTGTTTTGTGATAACGGAAGCAAGAGGTAGATAATCCCCCACGTCGAGAAATTACAGCACTAATCTTTAAGCACTTCACTATCTACATCAGCGATCAGTTTGTACCATGTTCTCAGCATTTCAATAATGTTGTTAGTGATAATATGTAGGTAATTGATATTTTCACAAGGCGAGTCGGACATCTACGTGAGAAATATCATATCAAATCAATTGCAATTGCCTATACAGAAAGTGTATAGTTCCTGTCCAGAAAGCAGTCAAGGCAGAAACATCACTGTCAAATGCAAGGGAGGTTCTCACCTTTTATCATTGGCTACAAAAGAACAGAATCATCTTATTAATCAAGATGAGAGCACCTTATCATGGCTTTATAATATGCATCTCTTTATATTATACCAATCTCTACTTGGGAGAATTTCCCTTTTTTATTTTTTTAATTTACGTGCAATTATAAATACCACTCGATCCCATGCATATTGTACCAAATAACCTAATTGTCATCAACCTCATATATATCTTTCTGTAGATGATATTGACTCAAGATGGGGTAATCTGCATCCTGAGGTTTAGATCAGTACGTATATATTTGTTGCATCTAGCCCTCGGGGTTGCAGATTACCTCTTCTTCATTGGCAATGCAACATATAATTTCGATTTCAATCCATGAGTGTTACAAGGTTCCATTGTTTAGCAATTGACTGCTATTATATTTTTCAGATCACTTCGGTTCAAATTCAGAAAAGATGTTGATTATTTACTAGCTTTTACAAGAATCTGTTTATCTTTTCGATACATGCATGATTTATATCTTGCAGGTTTACCTAATCCTCACATTTCTACTGGCCTTTTTAGTAGTGAATTTCACTATGGAGTACTAATTATTTGGTAGGGAACAGTACTGGATCAGGTTAGCTTCAATTATGCAGAGAGCTTGTATGGCCTCTTCCTCATTTTCTGGGAAGCCATTTCCATGTTTGAAGATGAAACTATAACATCTCCACACAGAAAGATGAAACTCCCGCATATATGTTTAATGCAATATCCAATTTATTTGCCAACCGCACAACGCGATTCCACCCCATAAGCTTGATCAAATTAAGTTCTGTTTATTTCTGTACAAATTTGAAGTTGAGTTTAGAGATATATTTGTCATGATAAAAACACTTGGTATAACACCCTAACATAGTTCCAATACACATCAGGCACAGTAGCTTGACGTATATATATCCTTGTTGAACTCTTTAATAATAGGGAGAGCAAGAACCGATTTTGCAACTGAAACCTCACGCAAAATCGCAAAAACCGCACCAGTGATTTCGGTAGCATACAATAGTTTTTTCCGTAGAAACAGCACCTTTTCGGTTGCGATTTGGTATGGAAACCGCAACCTTTAAAGAACTGCACTTTTTTAGAGTTCTTTAATATTTCTCATATTTTTGTATATGTTTTAGAGTTCTTTAAGTTGCATTTAAATATAGTTGTAAATTTAATTTTAGAATATGTAATTTTGTATCTTCAAAATTTGTATGGTACTAAACTTTAACTTTTCAACGTGAGGAATTGGAAGTTTTGAATTAATCCGTGATTAGTTTTCAAGAATTTAAGTTTTTATAGTTAGGTATTATTTAGAATAGCAAGGCTACTTTCATGTTGTAGTTTATAATTTAAGCAAACCCCATCAAGCGAGATTTATGGTTTTTGTTCGAAATCGTACCATGCTCACCCCTAGTCTTTTTTGATTGATGAATTCTTAATTCTACATTTTCTTTTTAAACACAATATATAATATTTACCTCTTTGCTAGTTGATGTACCCTAAACAATGCAGGCTATACCATAAAGCAAGCATATCAAATGATTAGAACCAATTGTGATTCATTATTTTAAGCAATTATTCCAAGGCTCATGAGATATTATTAAAATTCCACATTTCATGAGATATTATAATTCCTTAACCTTCAAAAACCTTAATTAGTGAAAAATATTCTACTTTATTCCCATAGAATAAAAAAGTAAGATTGCTTTAACATAAATCTACATCCAAATCGCATATTTAACCTCATTAACAATGTCCACTAAGACTTAAAAAAATTATAAAATTTTAAAGTTGTTTGGCACAAGCAAAAGCAATCCTATTACCCTACCTACATTTTATCATCTCCCTTCCTCATTAAGATATACTAACAATCTGCTTTAGAATTCTAGATTGGAAAAGAAAAGAAGAGCATTTAATTTCTAGGCTTTAAGCATATCTCATTTTCTCTGGTTTTCAATAAAAATTATCCAAAACCTACCCTACTTCACTACTTTATTCTGATCTGCTATGTAGATAGAAATGGTGCTGTTAACAGCCTCAAAGTAACATTTCTTTTCTCTTTCCAGGGAATTGATATTATTGTTGCATTACTTAAACAAATCAGCTTACTTCGGAAATTAAATAAGCCATTTAGTAATGATTTTCTCTTCTCGGTTTTACCCAAAAAAGTGGACATACTTTGTCAGAATAAGCACTGCTTCATAATTTGTTTTGGAGCTAGCTACTTCTTGTATTATATAGTTGAAAATGTTCAAAGGGTGATATATTTATTTACCTGCAGTTTAATGTATTGTGTAATGGATTGACAATCCGAACCAACCTTCATATAAATCAAGAACCTGGTAAGCCAAATCCATGACATATTCTGCATTTCCTCTGGCATATCTGTCAAGTGCACTATGGCTTCATTTTCCCTCCATTTTTTTATTTCCTTCAATATAAGCAATTTGTCTAGCTAGTTGATGCAAGTCTATATATATGTCTATCTATGAATGATGTGTGTGTATATATATATATATATATATATATATATAGAGAGAGAGAGAGAGAGAGAGTATATATATATATATATATATATATATATATAGAGAAATTTTTTTTGGAGAATTTGTTTTAGAGTAAAAGCTGAATGATGATATTTCTGCCTTCCAAAGAATCACACTTGTTCATTTCATAAATTTAGTGAATAAACCATGACTGGCTGTGGAGACATTACCTGAATACTTTTGTTCTTGGACTAAAGGACAATTACATTTTTCTAATACCATGGTTAGCAAGATTCAAATCCAGCATGTGTTTTTCTGTTGATAATTCTATACATTATACATTCTATAATGTAAATAAATTTTTATACTCGAGCTCAACTGGAAGATAAGATATATACGTACTTGCAAATGCATGTGTGTGTGATTAAAAATGCAACCAAAGCAACATTAGTAAAATGACCACCAAAAGTAAATGCATGAATATTGAGTTGTGTAAGAAATGTGCCAAAAAAGGGATTAAATCCATGGATCGACCTCTGTGCTAGGATTTCATGGAGGATAGCTGCTGGATTTATCTGATCTGATCTCATTTCCTTCTTCCTAGGACGGACTCCTATGTATGTATGTATGTATGTATGTATGTTACTGTTTTAAAACTATGCACTGGTCACTCTCCATTCCCAACAAGCGTCCAAAGTATGTAATGTAAGCATCGCTGTTATGAACTTTTGCTTTGATTATGTGGAATATACTGCTTATTATTGTTTCTGTAAAACGGAATGAGGACTAGAATCTTTGACTGAAATTAAAGGTAATCACATATTTCAAGAAAAAAGTAGTACGTACTATATCAAAAGATTCAAAATAATCATGTCAAGCTGTCTCCAAACCATATACTCCACTATTAAAAGTAGCAACATTGGATATCAATGGCAACTTCAATTGTTCTATCAGCACAGCAAGATGAAATGAAGATAAAAATAATCAACAAACAAGTGGTTTCGCTAGCTGTAACTAAGGTAGTCAAATTTAATTAATGGCTTTAAAAATCATCCGCCCCTAACAATTACACATGAAAAAAATTCCCCTACCCCTAGTCCCGACCTGTGACTTTGACACTCCTAAAAAGTTAAATCAAAAATTCTTTACCGATATTGCCCTTTTACTAAAATACAATTTTAGTTGAGCAAGAAAACACCAAAGTTTTCCGGCCTTGGCAAAGAAAATTTATGAAACAGAAAACCATAAATTTTCTGATTTCCCGTATTCATCTTCAATCTTCAAACAATCCCACCATTAAAAGATCAACTGCAAACCCATAATTAAAGCTTCTAGTATCCCCTTTATCACTATTCAAGATTTCACCTTGATCTCATCAAGAAAATGCTGAGTTCTTGACCCGGGCATTCATCCAGGTTGATGAGATGGAATGACTCCGAATCAGGACCGCCCACCACGCACTCATAGTTGGCCCTCATGTACATGAGCTCTCCACAGCCTTCTGTACCGGCTCCTGATCCGAACCCGGATGGAATAACACCCGCTCCGACAGTCATGGACTGCATGGTCTTGAGCATGAGACGAATCTGCTTTGTGGCCTTTCTCCGGGCCGCGAAACCAAATTTCCGACCGTTACAGAACATGGTCCAGACGGGGACAGAGTGGAGAGGGCAGGAACCGAGTTCTGAATCGGCCGAGTCGCGGCACTCGAGTGCGACTCGGACGAGTCCGCAGTGCATTTCCTTGACGAATAGGTGGGTGGGGATGGAGAGTTCGAGGAGGAGAGAAGGTCTGGTGGTGAGGCGGTCGTGCTGGACGCAGAACCACACGTGGCCTCGGCGTTGGCCGAAGATGGTGCCGATCACCATTGTCTTGGAAGGGCGCGGCGGAGCCACGGCGGCGAATGTTTCTTCCGCGGTGGCGGTTGATGAATTTGAGTCATGGTCTTCTTGGGTTTGTTGGTTTTTGGGTTCTTCGACGATATCATCACGAAGCGAGGTGCTTAGGCGTTTCTTGGTGGTGGCGGTGGCGGGGGTGGAGGTGGCGGTGGTCGGCGTGAAACAGGGAAGGAAGATTCGACGGAGAGAGTCGATCTTGGTCATGGTTTTCCGACGAATGATGATCAAGAAGGTATAGAGAGAGAGAAAGAATAGGGAAGGGCTTAATGAAGATTTTGTTTGGGTAATTTTGGGGTTGGTTTTGAAAGGTGGCATTACTGGGTATTATATATAAAATACAGAGTGAGAGAGGAAAGGGTTTTAGTTAGTTTTACAGATAGGGCGGGAAGAAATATAGCCGTTAATCCGGTCCGGTTATAAATTACATTAAAGTTTATTTGAATTTCTGTCTTAATTATATTCATTTTTGGGGAGCTTTGTGATGTGGGTTTATGAGGAGACACAAATTCAATGGGTTCAGTAGAAATCAGTGATAAAAATGGGATCAATTTGTGTCTCAGGGTTTATGGTACTAAAAACTTGGGGAGAGGGACTGTGTAACAAACAGCCTTTGATTACTCTGCACCAGCTTGCAGAGCAGAGAGATGCTCGAATTAGCATATACAGTTGGATTCTTGTTTTTCTTTTTCTTTTCTTATTTTACTTTTTCTCTCTTTTGGGTATTTTATACTCCTCTTCTATTGGTTGCACTCTTAACCAAGAATCCTTACAACTCTTTTTCTTCTCTATTTTTTTAATTATAAAAAAGAAGAAAAAATGTAGTTGCTTGCAACCTGTGAGGTGTAGTAGTAGGGTCTATAGTAGAGAATCCTTGACCAGCTCTTCCGCCGGCCCCCCTAAAAAACAACATGTTGATCTTGTTTAGTTTTTACTAGTGTAATGGGAATTTGAGTCCCTACTGAATTGGCCATTTTATTGTAAAGATATCAACCATAAACAAGTTCATGTTGGTTTATGGATAAATCCATTCCATATGGAGCGGAGCGGAGCAGATTTTGTGCTTAGGCCGGACTACATTATTTTAATTTTTTAGTTAGTAAAAAAGGTTAGATTGACCATAGTAGTAGTACAACTCTTAAAAGTTAAAATGTGAGCTTTTTATCAGTTGCCAAAACTTATGAAAGTTATTTTAAGAGAATTGATAGTTCGTCTCTCACCTGAGTTACTGACGAAATGCCCAAAGTTAGGTCATTTTCCAACTAAAAGCCCACAAATATGGAGTATAAATTTTAAAACAAATAGATTTATTTATCACTAGACGAGGTATCTCTTTGAGTGGGAAGAGTTGACTTAAAAGAACCAAAGATACCCACCTTCTCAACCACAACAAGGCAACATTCCTCCAAATATTGAAATTGACTACAAAAATTCCACAATACATTACCGTACGAATGAGAATTTGAAGCCACTGAGTTTTTAAATATAGAGAAGGAGGAGGAGGAAAGGAAAAACAATACTATTGAACAGATACAGCTATAGGAATAGGGAGGGTGCTTTGGTTTGGTGCTTCTATGTCAGTGGCTGGAACTTGGAAGCAGATATATGAAGAAATATGCTGAAGACATTTCCCACCTCATTCATTATTAAAAAGTCAAAATAGATTGCTTCCTTTGAATAAATCTGAAACACCCATACTTATTGCACACCACTCCACCTAGCCCAGTCAATAAATTGCATTCCACCATAGACGTTGTTTGCAAATCGCACTCCAACTGTAAATGCCATTGCAACCGGTGGAACCTGCTTTGCCATTGCAGACGCTTCTACCAAACGTTCCAACCCGTTAATAATCTGATACCGGGTGTTGGAAGAAACTGCAAGAAAAACTCCTACAATTTGGAGTAGGCACCATATAATTAGTGGAATAGCACAGATGGATTGCATAAAACGACTTCAAATATTAAAACCGCTGCAATGACCAGTGCCAATTTAAAGAAGGTATAAATCATTAAACACCTGTACCATGTGAGAGAACCAACAACTATAATGTCTATAATTAAAGTGGAAAGTGGAAATGCAATAGATGCACGTACTTCTATATTACAACGCACGTACATAGAAATTCATATACGATCTAGATCTTCTGCAAAACCCAGGTGAAATCCTGGGCATTACGAGGACTGATCATGTTAGCCAGGAGTCAAGGACTGATCATGTGAGACTGGGAATAACACCCAACCACATGATCTTCTAATCCAGCTTCTAGATAGGCAACTCCACAGAAATGGACTCCAATACCAATATAATGCAAGCGCTCCACCATATTTGGTGAGGAGAATATTGCAGCAATAAGCTTGCATTAAACGGCAGCCTATGACATCATCTTGTGCAAATAACAATGAGCATTAAGTCAAATATTCTAAGTTACTTCTTTTACCAAACTAAAAAACATGAAATGCTAAAAGCTGGAAAATTTTCAGATTATGAATCATCATATCAGATAACAACACAAGGTTAAGCAGTTGAGAACAAACAATCAATCAATACCTTTTGAAAGAAATGAATCTAAAATGACAAACACACATAATTTGGCATGGAACATGTTAGTATATTCCATCTAAATTCCTTCCCAAGACCATATCAGGTGAATTTAATAATTTAAAGAGGAATAGAGGATCAAGAACAATGAGGCCTACCCCAAAGCGCTGCACTCTTCACGAGAGGTGGAACAGGTATGTCCTCCTCTGATTTCTTTACGCTCCTGAAATTAGAAATTTATATGGCGATAAACAAATCATTCCAAGCTAAAAAAATCCAAACAATTTGTAGTATATCATGCAATTTCTTCATATGTAACATAGAAAGGAGGGGGAAATTAAGACCGCAGGGAGAGGAGCTCAATCTACATAAACATTTCGTATGATCTACACAGAGAAGGCTGTAGTTGATTGCTCTGGTCATGGAAACATGTACAATTTTGAACGAAGCGCTATCGAGGGTTTAGGTTCTTCTCGTTCAGAACCAAAAACCACCTATAACCTCCAAATAACCACATTCTGTACACAACATACAGGAAGAATGATTGGAATATCATAGATTATATTTGCTTCGAATCTTTACAGATGGGCAGCCACCCATGAGCCCATACATCTACTTTGACGATATGACGAGGTATCATGATCCGCATTCTACTGGTCCAGCAGATTAACCCAATAGTCTAAACTTCAAAAGAACTAGGTCTCATCATCACAAAAGGCATAATGCCCTACATAAAGCAAGCCCTACATTCTTTACCCATCCTTAACCTCTAAAATTAATACAATCATTTGGACGGCAGCATGTGAATCAAATATAGAGTCTATTCATCTGAAGTACTAGCAAGTCAATCAATAGAAAGGCAATGACAATGATTCACACTTATAAATTAAGTCTACAGAACTACTTCATATTTCTCCAGTTTATGAAAAGAACAGGCTTGTAATATTTACATGGTTGTAAAGAAGTCCATAAATGAACAGGTGTGTGTATGTATGTATCATAGCGTGTCTAGATAGAAGCATACCGCTTGGCAGTCATAATCAAATTTGCAATGCCTTGACCAATAAGACCACATCCAAATCCTACAAATCCGTACATAATACCCTGAAAATAACATAACGCATAATTATACATAACATGAACATCTAAACAAAGTTCTACTAGGCTCCAACTAACTGTAAAGAACTATATCAATAAAGCTAACAACGAAGTAAAGGAAACATCCCCAGGTGAATATGTTATGAATGTGGATGCATACTATTTTGTTTTCTTCATTTTTTGGCCTAAGATAAAAAGGAATTGTTAGATTAAATATCAAATTACAAGGTGTGACTTAAAGGACAGCCACAACTTCGCTTAGAGCCTAGAGGTGACTACAAGTCATACAATATCAAGATTTACTCTCATTGCTCTGTCTTTCTAGATTTTGTATTTTACACTTTCTCCTGCATGTCAACTGCCACCATCACAACCATGCCGCTCCTCCCAGCTCCAAGACACCATCTCCACCAGCCCATAAAGCCTTCCACTTCAACAAAGCCAACACCCCTTGAAGCACTTAATATGACCACAATCTCACTCTATACTAAACAGTCATCAACACAAACCCAATCACAGAAATAAACCACTGAAACAAATGAACCGAAAAGCCTTCAGAGCTCCACAGTTGACATCAGACATTGAGACAATTGGTAAAGAAAAAAAACAAGTAGTTACAATGTGAGACCCCAGATTTTATGAATAAAGATTTAAATTTCTCAAAATATTTTTTTTAATATTATGGTGTGGATTTGATATAATGTTATAGTTGTGGGTGATATTTACAAATTTTACAAAGTATGCAAGTGGTTATATAATATTCGATTGGTCGGGGAATATTCGTTTTAACAGAGAATATTCGTACAACGGCACAATCATTGGTGGACCCCACAACGGAAGTATTGTCGTAGTATGAAAACGACAGAATTATCATAACGGCGAAAGTGTTACCGTTAAAACTGTTGAACTACCCGGTAGTAAAAATGCGATGTCTGGCGTGGTTGCATAGTAGCACACCGGTATTGGTTATTGATGCTTTACGTAAGAAGTCACTCGCTTATACTCAATTATTGCTACAAGAATTCTTGTATCATATTTCTCATATTATTGATTCGATTATTGTCACAGTATCATCTTCATAATATGATATATTATTAAATCAATAATTGAGACGACAAAGTTGTTCATATTATTAAATTGCAATATTTACAATGTCTAGAAGTTACATCGAGGAGAGGTTTGGTCACCTAATTGCGCTACCATAGGAAGAAATCCTTATTGAAAGCCCTGCTTTCTCGGGAACGACACGGTTTGTTAAATATTGTGAGTTATAATATTAATGATGAATAAGTTCGTGTTGATTATAGATGAATTTGATAGTTCCATTGTGTTGAAATTATTTGTGTTAGTGAAAATCGACATTTATTTCGATAATAATTGATGTCTGGAAGTTATATTGTTCAATCGGGTATTCGGGACACTTTTTGTGTCGGAATACAATTCACGAGTTACTATTCACGGGTTACTATTCACCCGATTACTATTCACTCTAGTATTATTCACTCGGGTATTTGAGACACTTTTCGTGTCGGGATTACTATTCCCGGAGTACTATTCACCCGAAAATTATATTTCTTTTCGGTCCAAATCATTTTTGGGTACAATATTATTCCATGAAGAGATGTGCTAATTTTTCAGACCGTTAGTTCAAATTATAATAGTAAATCAATATGGATCGTTGGTTTAAAGTTTTAATAGTAACTTGTCCTTTCGGTTTTCCAAAAGTTATTTGTCCTTCCGCTTTCCAAGAATTATTTGTCCTTCGAGTTTTCGAAGAGTTACTTGTCTCTTCGATGTTCCAAGAGTTAATTGCCCTTCATGAATAGTAGTTGTCTCTTGATATTACCAAGAGTCATTTTGACCCTTCGTTAAGACCGAGAGTCACTTTCGGTTTTTCTATAAATAGAAGCTCATTCTTTCATTATTTCTTACGAATTCACTGAAACTCTAGAGGGAGAAATTATAGAGAGAAAGAAGAAGAGAAGTCTGTTACCTCACTTTTCCAATATTCAGTTTCTTCTAAGGTAAGGGGTATTATTTCCTTTGTATTCATGAAGAGAACTTCATTATTCCATTTTTTTATTATTCATTGGAATTACATCAGATACGGACTACCCTATACTTGGTGAAATTCTTTTGTTATTCCATTCTTTATTATTATGTTGGAATAACTTTTATGCCAAAGTATCGCATACATAGTGAAATTCTTCATTATTCCATTCTTTATTATTCATTGGAATAACTTTTGTATTCATGACTACCCTATACTTGGTGAAATTCTTACATTATTCCATTCTTTATTATTATGTTGGAATAACTTTTATACATGCCAAGTATCGCATACACGGTGAAATTCTTCATTATTTCATTCTTTATTATTCTCATTGGAATAACTCAGTATCGTGGACTACCCTATACACGGTGAAATTCTTCTTTTATTTCATTCTTTATTATTCTCATTGGAACATCCCGTACATGCGTTACGTATTTACGACTGGTTCCATTATTTATTATTCTCGTTGAATATCCTCACATGCGTGCGTTCGCATAACTTTGTTCCATTATTTATTATTCATTGGAATAACTCCATTCAGCATTTATCTTCGTCGACGTACCGGTGATTTCTTTTGTTATTCCATTCTTTATTATACTCAACAAGTTAAAGTTTTGGCTTTTATACTCCATGAAATTAGTGGAATATCTTTGATATTTACGTTTCATCCAGTATCTTTTCATGGAAATATTCTTCTGAGCATTCTTAAATTTTACTCCACAAAGCAGTATTATGTTGACAATTTGGACGTTATTGGTTCCTGGATAAATTAATTCTTGAACTTGTTTTATTGAATTTTTATATCATTGTCATCATTCTCATGTTTATATTATGTTGAAAGTCATATGTGGCCTGTAATGTATAGATGGACTTGGTATGATTATGACCAGGGATTATTCGGTATAATCATGGTAGTAATGTTACAAATGATGTGAAAAAAAAAATCCTCATTGGTCCGTAGTGCGTTGATGGACGATTTTTTGGTATGATTATAGCTATGGATTCTCTTGACGAAGGTGCAAAGATGAATTGTTTTATGGCATGATCATGACCATTGATGAATACACAAATATCCTTGGCACGTGAAGCATGGATAATTTGTGGTTGTGATACTAATGAATATCCTTGGCAGTAGTGCGAGAATGATGTGGTTTATTTATTAAGTTTGAGTCTTAACAATAAAAGTGATGAAAACCTTTTAAATCATAGAAGATAGTAGATTTTATTCTCTACTTGACTCTTTTATTGGATTGTTTATTCCACCGCAGATTAAACTTGATGTTTGTTATATTGTATCGCTTTAACATCGTTGAAGGCTAACGATAATTTATTCTCGCATTATCTTAGTCATAATATTTCTTCTTTGGGCTAGTTGAGCTCATCCTTTTACTTTCATTGTTCTCTTGAAATGAGAACGTAGCGAGGACTAGTCGAGGAACGGGTAGACGGTCCGGATGATAGTATTAGTAGTCATCACTATTCTATGAAATAGTGTGTTAATAAATGTATTGAGGACTTATTTTGAGTTTGAATACATGCCTGAAGACAATATTTGTATTAAAACTCACAGCTCATGTTGTATATTTAAGATTGTATTTGTATTCTGTACCATGTATTTGGCGACTCAGAATAGGTGATGTATACCTATTTTGGGGGCGTCACATACAATCTACATGTCAAAACTAATAGGTGAAACTTTTGATTGCAATATGATTCCATTTGATTGTTACACCGTGTGAACTCAAAGTGGGAATAAATGTTTGGAAATTGATATTTTCACGACTTTTTGATATTTCCACATGAAAAGTGTCGTTATAGATGTAGCGTCTCTATAGGATCTATAGCGACGGTAAAAAGCGTCTCTATAGGATCTATAGCAACGATTTTCATGCCGAAATATCAAAAAGTCATGTGAAAATATCAGTTTCCTAAATGTTTAATTAATGAATTTAAAATATTTGTACTGAATTTCAAGGGATTAACAAATATATTCAATATAATATATTCTTTAGATCTGTTCATAGATGAAAAGCGAATGCTCAGATTTCCCACCCTCGATGGTTAATTGAAGGTTTGTATATTTATATAGAGATATATACACATATTTAAATGAGTAATCAATGGCACCAAGTGAGGGGTAATGGGTGATGTCATGACGGTGTTCCAGAAGCAGGTGGTGTGATCTGGCGTGGGGAGGGGGGAAGGGTGTTAATTTTGTTGGTGTTAGGCTACTGGTGCCAGCAAAGGATTGATATTGAGGACCTTATATTTAGAACAACAATGTAGGTTCAAAAAATTGTGCAAGAGAGACGCAATCAACTTGTGGGACGCACTGAAGTGACAATATTGAAAAATACACCATCCTGTTTGAGTTTCTGCAAGAATTTTTTATTAACCCAGCATTTTCCATTATATAATGTGTCTTGAAAAGAGGGAGGGGAGGGGAGGGGAGGGGAGGGGGTGCATTTTATATCCTATACCAAAAACCAAAGAAGGCAACCTGATCACTGACCATTAATACTAAATATGAAAACTTACCAATAAAGGAATTGCTTATTATATAACAGATCCATAATGTTCGTAAATACATTACCTTATAAAAATAAGTACCAAATCTTTGCTTAACAGTAAATCTGCATCCTGGCCTTTCTGCCTCAAATACACTGCATCAGATGAACATTTGAGAATAAAAGTAGGACATATCCAAGAGCTAAAGATGAAGCAAACAAAGAGAGAGAGAGAATTCAGAATCCGTGTATTGTAAGGATAAGCCCGATCCCAGTTTAGGTTTCCTCATCAAGATTTTACACATTTAAAAAACTAAGGAGAGGTAATAAAACTATGTAATTTCCAATTTTTACACTTCGTGAATCCACGTCCATAATTGAATAAGTTAAAAACATGCACTTCTCCATCCCAATTTAAGTGAGCACCTTTTTATTTTGGATGACCCTATATAAGTGAGCTCATTCTATCTTAAACAATTAATCTCTGTATCCAATTATTGTAATCTCTCAATCCAATGGTTGTAAGTTAGGAACTTATTAGACTGAAACTAAGTGCTGGTCAAACAAGCTCAATAAATTAGGACTGAGGGAGAATATGGGATGAGTTAATGGGGCCGGGGTACCCTGTATTGACTCCACCCATTCTAAGTTCAAAGGTATCATGGTAATGTTATTAGATGTCGCATTATTGAAAAAGAAAATGACATTTCTTTGGGACATCCGAAAAACAGGAGGAGAACATCAAACTGGGATAGAGGGAGTGGTTAGGAAGTTTTTCTTGAAAAAAACAGACAACCTGCTAGGAAGAGCCGCATAAGCATGCTGCATACGTCCAAGGAACCCTTGAGATGTAGATAATTGTCCCATACGAGCATAGGGTGCCAACATTCCAACTAAAGCAACGTTAACAACCACCCCAACCAAAAGATCTGCAGCATACAACTCAAATTCTGCCCAGAAATCTTTACCCCTCTTTTGAACCTCCGCAAATGTTGCACAACAAGAATCAATAACTATCTGCAAACCAAATTATTACAGTAAGAAGCATTAATATTAAATTAGTAACCAACAAACCATCAAAAGTGTATTCGACGAATACACTTAGTAGGGGAAACATAGCTAAGGGTGTAAACAAATCGAGTCGATCCGAGTATTGAGTTGCTCAGATTTGGTTCACAAAATTTATCGAGTATAAAATAAGGTTTGATTGAGACTCATTTAGCTACCGAGTCGAGCACGATTCCGAATCGAACCCGAGCAGTTTGAACTTTTCGAACTAATATGATCGGAGTATTAATAGAAAATTACAATTTAAGGAGGTTCGAGTAATTTATCGAACTTTAAAATTTGCTCATATTTGACTCATTTATATTTTAAGTCAAGCTCGAATCGAACTTTTAGTCAAGCGAGTACGAATCGAGCCCGAACTATTTGCTCATTTTACATCCTTAAGCATAGGATCACTTTGAAAACTAACAACCCAAATTTAGCCACTTATTGCGTTAAGTTATGTCAAGGCCAGGCCAATATGCCTAGGCACAGAATTTAGTCACGGCTTATGAAATTTCAATAAATAAAAAAAAATCTAAAGTACCAACTTTTAGTGAATTACTAGATAATTGTCCAGAGACAGTTAGCAACATGCCTAATATTGCCTACATGTACACATGGGAACACAACAACATAACTTAAACAATAGTGAGCAACTGTTTGGACTATTTAGCCATTGTTTGCATATCTATCATATCATACCAATTTCTTTTTTAAAGCAAAAATAAATTCGGACTTTCAAGGTTGATTAGTAATGAATGAACTCACAAACCTCAGTCCCAATTTTGAAAAGAAAGGATGGATCAGCTAACATTCGGTTCCGAAGCATAGAGAATGACTTCATTGCGAAGCCAAGAGGCCACGCTGACCCCTACAATCAAAAATCAGTAGTTATCATTGACATGTCAACATAGAACAGATACATTGGAAAAAAGTACTTTCAGTATTTCAGCATTGGATAAAATCATACCTGCAAGTCAAGATATCTAAGGAGAAGCACTTTTCGAATCCCAACACTCTTTGCAGCCTCTAACATATCCGAAGGAAGAGTAGCACCCCGAGACTCCGTTTCTCTAATCACTTCCTCAAACTTCATTATTGGCCCAAACTCCTCTTCTTCCGGGTCACCCCCTTCATTGCCGCCACTGCCGCCGCCACCTAGAAATTTTCCGTTACTGCCATCATCATCGCCGCCGCCACTTCCATTATCAAATTTTGGTGTATAATTAGAAGTATCCAAAACCCTAACATCCTTACCTACAGAAAAACTATCATTATCATTCGGAACCTTGGTGGTGACCACAACACCAGGTTGCGAGTCAGCCTCGGAATTTAACGAGCTCTTGATTCTTAAGCTCTGTTTTTTCTTATTTCGCACATTTGAAATGCTAAGAATAGTCAAATTTCGAGCTGGAATTGTCCTCGAAACAAGTTCATTTCGCAAAATCGCAAAGTGGGATACTGCTATTCTCGAAGAAGAACCCGCCATTTCTCTACTAATACCTCTAAAAATGGGAGAAAAGAATGAAAAGACAGGAGCTTGCTTGTATTATTTGCAACAGAAAGAATTGCGTCTGGTTACCAGCTTTCTCTCTTGTCACCTCAAGTGAAACTGTGGCGTGGCGTGGCGGAGTAGAGTAGACTGAAACAGGATTGTTAACGCCAAGATCCTTCTCCACGTCCCAATCACATAAGACGTCCTGATCCTGCACAGTAAACACAGTCAACACCGAAAGCTTGACGGCGGTTCCGTCGGAGGATAAATTTCGGCGTGAGAATTAAGACGCGTGTTCACAAGGTTATGATGGAGGAATATATGGTCTACAGTGTATTGAGAGAATTAAAATCTCGATTGTGTATGGGAGGATATGAATATTCAATATATGGAGAACGTACTTCTATAATGATATGGCTTTCTTGCTAAGTTATACTACTTTTGCTTGGATTATTGTGCCATCCACTACTACCGACACCCCTCCGATCCGATGGACCACGCCAACTATATCGGGTTTATCTCTTTTTTTAGCCGCTTTTTCTCCATGCCGTAGGTTATGATCCCATCCACATTAATGCATGGCGGGAGGATTGGTCAACCGTCATGCTTTTTTCATCATCATGAAGTCAAAGTAATGATATTAAAATATCTAATGGGTCGATCCATCCTTTGTCCTGACCCGGTCCAATAGAATTAAATAAAGTTGACACAATAAATGGGCTCAAAGAGTCCCACGGCTTAATAATAAAAGCCCAATAGATTATCTTGATAAATGGGCCCAATCTATCCTACCAAGATAGAGAAATATTATGACCCAACATTACCCCTAAATTTTTAGTTAAACAAAATGTTTAATGGAAAACTATATAAGATTCATGATATTTAGAATTTAATAAAGGCTCAAAAATAGAAATAAGTGGATCATACCCCTTTTATCATACGAAGTGGAATAAGGGAGGACTGGATAGTGGATACCCAGATAATAAGCCCAATTTGATAAAGGATCTGAATTTGAATCGGCATGGGCCAATAAGATAGAGATCCAACAATGGTGCCTAATCGATAAGATATTCAAAGGTCATCCAAACGTATTCCACTTTAATTCCCATTATTATCGACATTAAATGCGCCTTACCATTCACGTAAATGTCACAAGATAAAAGGTAAACCTCACCAAAATTGATTGTTTTAACTCATCGATTTGAAATTGAACCTTTGAGCTTTCTTCCTTCTCTCGGAAAAACCTCTCTTTAGCTTTCACAAACTTAACAATGGTGAATCCAAGCCAAAACCCTTCAAGTTCTTCTCGCTTCGAACCCTAACCAAGGGGGTTCAAGTGCCAATCCACCATCTCCCACCGATTTCTTCAAGGATGGGGAACAATTTCACTCCAACATCACCTCCACCGTTTCGAATCAATCGCGAACTCTCCGGATTCTAGTGATCATGTTCCGGATAACTTTCTTTGATGGGCTCCATCTGCGAGGAGCGAATGTACCAAATGACCAGACGGATGGGTCGCCATGCCGACTACTTCTCGCTAGAAAAGGGGTTCGCCACCCTCCACGCCTTCATAGTTACCTCCTAGGGTTTATTGGGAGAGGCTTGTATTAAATCGGTGCCCAACTCCTATATCCATATAACTGGCGTTCATCGCCTACATGAATGAACTAGGGGTTACCCTCTGTTGATCTCTTCTTTACCCTCTTCTACCGGCGAGATCCCGAGAACGAGGGTTCAAAATCTTGAGCAAAAATTCCCCACGCCTAAACTCGAAATTCGAGAAGAGGCCTGATGATGAGCACCCCTCATGAGCAACAAAGGATGGCACGAGAAATGGTTCTTCGTCACTGGTCCTGGAATCTCCTCCCTTCCCGATTGGACCACTTCGGAGCGTATCTCTGCTGACTTCGGTGACATCCCCGAGGGGCGCGTGAGGGAGATGGGCGACTTCATGAATAAAATCCCTTCTCAAGAGTGGAGCTTCACTCTACTGACCAAGCAAGCATGGTTGTATGACCATAAACGTAAGTCTTGGACCATTCTGTGATATAATTTTTTGAAATGTTTATGTGGTACGGATTTTAACTTGTGATTATTTGCAGTGTCTTTGATCAAACCAACTTCCTCGGAGGTAAAAGACTTGGAAGATTTCTTGGCGGGGAGGATTGCTGATGCAAATGAAGAACTCCCTAATGAGGAGCCTTCCTGAATCAACCCCCTCGCCTTTAGAAATAACACTAACTCTTCGGATGATGACCTGGTTCGATAATCCTATCATCCTCGGCGGTCCTCCGACCTCATGCCAGAAGGAAGAAGGCGCCTAAAAGCTGGACTCTCATGAGATAAATCCTGAAAGCGACGAGAGGTACTTCCCGAGGTAAACCCACAAACAATTCCTTCAATCAAACCCACAACAACCTCTCGAACCAACTCCACCAACCTCTCGAACCAAATCTAAGAAAGAGGAGTCTCCTCGACATTCCTCCACACGATCGGGCGAAAAGTCCTTCGTATAAAAAATTGAGAAGCAAAATAATTCCTCTTACTCCCGATTTAACTCCGCGTTCCCCCTTCAACATCCAAATTTAATTAAATGAAAACCCCAACACCTAATATTGAAGAAGTCGGCCGAGCCTTCTCCGTCCCGAAAAAGAAAAAAATGCGGCCGGACGGCCAAATTTCGGTTCGACTTCGAACCTTCTTCAACTCCTCCGAGCCAATGCCACCGACCACCTTCTCCGAGAGGCAATGCATGCGGATCCTTCACCGGTTCGCAGATCGACTTATGCCTCCTCTCGAGGACCAATGACATCCGAATTTCAAAGATGATGCCATGGGTTCACCGACTATGTGGCCTCGGTTCAATGCCAATTTCCCTTTCAACCTGTTTGAGGCTTTTGTTCGTGAGACCAGATGACCATCGGTTCGGAATAGTTCAACGAGGATTTGCTCAAATGAAGGCATGAGCTACTTGGCTAAGGTAAATGACTCTTCTCTTCCTTTTGCTTATTTACTTTCATATTCATACATCCGTCGATTGAATAACACCGAACATGAACAGCAAATCTCAGTCTTGGACGTCTGCGTCCCCTGATCTCTCAAGTCAATCCGAGGAGAAGGTTGAAGAAGAAAATTCCTCCTGAATCACCCTGCTCGGAAAGGACTCATCGTGAAGGCCTTCTTCATACTAATGAAGGTCTTGAAAAAGTTGCCTGAAGCTAAGGGGAGAAGTGAAGGCCTCAAGGAAGAACTAAAGTCGACTAAGGCTCAAGATGTTTGAAATTGTCAACATGAACGTCGACTTAGTTCGGAGGAGTGAATCGAGGATGAATAAGATAAAGGAGTTGAAGTCCGACGCCAAAATCTTGACCAGACAATCCATAAGTTGGAGCAGGATGAAAAGCTTCAACCTGAATATACTGCAGCAAATTCGAGCGAAGAGATCCGAGAACTCAAGGCTCTTCAGACCTTGGGCCTCCTCTAACCGATGCTCTTCAGAAAGAAATTTGTGAAGAGTATAGAACTTCAGACGAAATAAATGAAGAAATCATGAGAATTCACAAAGAAAGCTACGAGCTCTGCTCAAAGTCTTGACAAGGAAAGGTTGATCAAGGCTAACTTAGATCCTTACCTTTGGATTCTTCTTGGATGATGATGGAGCTACTCAAGCACCAAATTATGGATTGTCTTTTAGGTCTTATTATGAATATTTGTAGAAATTTTATGTTATTTCCTTACTTGTAAATGAACTTAAATATTAATGAGAAATGATTTTCTTCCTTATGACTTCATTATTACTTTTTATTTTATGTCAATACTTGATATGAATTTATATGGACAAGTATACAAAAACCCTTTTTCGAGGATTTAACTTCAATGATTAAGCATGTCATATAACGGATAAGCATGTCATATAACGAGATAAAGTGATGTTAAGGGACGAGGCCTTCCTAACTCAACACTTAAATAAAATAAAATACCACATACTCATCGATTCAAGTGTGAGATCGGTCATATGTTTACCACTCGGGATGAAACAATTATACGAAAACCAAGATATAAGGATCAAGATATAAGGATCGAGATATAAGGATCGAGATATAAGGACCAAGATATAAGGACCAAGATATAAGGATCGAGATATAAGGATCGAGATATAAGGACCAAGATATAAGGACCAAGATATAAGGATCGAGATATAAGGACCAAGATATAAGGACCAATTGTGACCATTGACTTACCACCCTGGTAAAATCAATATAGGATCCTTCGCTCACCACTCGGTAGAACGACAAATGGGTTTGCCATCGAATGGCCAAATGAGTCCTACCATACCTCCTTACACCATAGTGACCATAGGACAAAATAGGACCGGGATCAATAGTGACCATTGATTTACCACCTGGTAAAATCAATATAGGATCCTTCGCTCACCACTTTCGGGGTAGAACGACAAATGGGCTGCCATCGAATGGCCAGCGAGTCCTACCATACCTCCTTACACCATAGTGACCATAGGACAAAATAGGACCAGGATCAATAGTGACCATTGATTTACCACCCTGGTAAAATCAATATAGGATCCTTCGCTCACCACTCGGGTAGAACGACAAATGGGTTTGCCATCAAATGGCCAAATAGTCCTACCATACCTCCTTACACCATAGTGACCATAGACAAAAATAGGACCGGGATCGATAGTGAAAAAGTGTCTTTTATTGATAATGAACAATAATATCTGACTTCAATGAATTAACTTGATCTTTATTGAAAGTATTTCCGAGCCCGCCAACGTGCCAAGTGTTTTTGATTTGGAACCATCTAATGCCCTTAACCTAAGTGCCTCGGTTTGGATACTTCGATCACCTCATATGGTCCTTCCCATTTGGCATTAACTTTCCGTATTTTGAGGTGTAGAAGCTTCCGACTCTGAGATCTAAATCTCCTACTTGAATCTGCGGTTTGACTCCTTTGTTGTAATGCTTCGCTTACTCTTTCGTTGATAAGCGACCCAATTTAAGTAGAACAACCTCTAACTTCTTCTAGTAGATCCAAATTGGCCTTGATCACCCTTCGTCATTGTATATTTCTTTGTATTGACCGACCAAGACTTGAGATCCGATTTCGACAGGGACTAAGCATCGATTACCATAGCCACCGAAAGGGTGAATCCTCAGCAGTAGTCCTTGGTGTAGTCCGGTAAGCCCACAACACGAAAGCAGCCTCCTCCGCCATCTTCCTTTAGCTTCATCTAGTCTCAAGGCTGATCCCGTTTCAAGAAGTCATTCCGTTGGTCACCTCAACTTAGCCATTTGACCGTGGATGAGCCACCAAGTCTTCTTATGTTGAATCCCCAACTCCTTTAAAAATGCTTCAAATTTTGATCCCACAAAGTGACGTCCAGTTGTCCGATATTAATACTCTAGGGATCCCGGCGAAACACTACTTGATTCTTTTATGAACTTCAAGCATTCTTGCTCCGTAATTAACAAGCGGCCGCCTCTACCCACTTAGTCATGTAATCAATAAGAACTATGACAAAAGCTAACTTGACCTTTAGCTTTAGGCAATGGACCCAATATATCTACCCCCACGCATAAATGGGGGTATAGGAGATAAAATCGAGTATAGCTCTTCCGGTGGTAATGATGGATCGAATTTATTGAGTTGGCACTTTTCACATTTCTTGACATACTCAGTAGCTTCCTTGAAAATTGTAGGCCAATAGTATCCTTGTCGAAGTACTTTGTAAGCCAAAGATTTAGCGACCATATGATCACCAAGAAATGCCTCGTGAACTTCCCGAAGAGCATATTCCGCTCGGATGGGACCAGCACTTCAAGAATGGTGAAGAAAAGGCCATCGGTAAAGATCGCCATCAATAAGAGTAAAGTTGACGCTCTTGTATTTGATCTTCTTTCTTTAACATCCGATCCGAAGGAAGGACGCCATCTCGCCAAATATTCGATGTGTAGGGTCATCCAACAGCTAGTTAGTTTCGATACATCATCACACTTTCATGTCAACACTCTACCGCTGCAGAACTTCCAAGTAAACTGATCCGTTAAAAACATCTGCATCCGTAGTAGCCAATTTTGACCAATGAATCGGCGATAGAATTGTCATTACGCTCTATGCCTGAAATTCGTACGAAGCGAAATACTGAAGTCGGTCCTTTAACTCCGCCAAATACTTGATCATTCGATTCCCACGAGCTTCATAGTCCCCTGATAGCTGCTTGACAACCAACTGAGAGTCACTGTAGATGATAAGGTTCCGGACCTCTAGACTCTTTGCCAATCGAACACCACAAAGACCGCTTCATACTTGGCTTCGTTGTTTGTCGCTTTAAATCCAAATCGATGGCTCGTTGAACTTTGAACCCGTCCCGGACTCGTCTAAGATAATTCTCGCCTTACTAATATGCTTAGGGTAGAAGAACCATCTGCATATAGGGTCCAAACATTCTCGATCTCGTCAAGAACAAGAATCGCTCGACGGAGGATTCAACTTCCAGAATTTCGGCATCTGCTTCTCGTGAATGAACATTCTATTATGAAATCGCCAAAGCTTGGCCTTTGATAATGGTTCGTGGATGATATTCGATGAAAAATGCGTGATAACTCCATTGTCCACGCCGCTAACCTTCCCGAAACTTCCGCTTGCCCATCACCTTCTTCAATGGTTGATCGATTGTAGACAACCAGAGCCGACCTTGAAAATATATCGCCAAGCTTCCTACTACTAGCAATTATCAAAGCGAAGGCAAATTTTTCAATATTTGATACCGGTTTCAAAGATCTCGCAGGGCGTGACTAACATAATAGATCGGATGTCGCCTTCCACCGATCTCCCCTAACCAAAGATCGCTTCCAACCGCTAACGAACTTGCCGCCAGATATAGATATAAGGTCTCTCATTGGAATGGGTTTCACCAATAAAGGAGCCGAGGAAAGATACGCCTTTATGCTCGGAATGCGTCTTTACACTCAAGTCCACCGAACGCCTTCGCATTCTTCTACCCTTTTAAAAGTATCAAAGAAAGGAAGGCACCTCTCTGCAGATTTGGCGATTTAACCTCCTTAATGCCGCATCTCGCCACGACGTTGGGCGTCTTTGAATGACCGAGGAGTCTTCATATCAAGAATGGCTGAATCTTCTCTCGGTTGGCCTCGATACCCCTTTTCGACTAACAAGATAACCTGAAACTTCCTGCACCGAGGCCGAAAGTGCATTTGGCCGGGATTAAGTTTTAGTTGATGATGACCGACGATCCCCGAAAGCATTCCTCTAGATCGTCTAAATGACTCAACGTGCATGCTTTTCACAATCATGTCATCAACGTATACCTCCATATTCCTTCCCAAATTGCCATCAAGATGAAGTTCATCATTCTCCTGTAAGTGGCTCCGGCATTTATAAGGCCAAAAGTCATCTTCAGAAGCGGGCGTGCGAATCGAGCGGTGTGTAATAAACGCGATCTTTGGGATGTCCTCTTTACGCATGGATATTTGGTGATAACCAAAAAGCATCCATAAAGCTTAGTAATGCATACCCAAGTGGCATCGATAAGATGATCAATATGGGGCGGAGGATAAAAGTCCTTCTAAAAGCTTTATTGAGGTCGGTGTAGTCGATGCAAACCCGCCATTTTCCATTCTCGCTTCGCACTAACACCACATTCGCCATCCACTCGGATAATCAATTTCATAGATGAAGTCGGCCAACAAATTTTGCTATTTCCTCATCAATGATTTTCCGTCGGGCGCAAAGATCCGCTTTTTCTGCGAAACCGCTTCTTCGAGGATCTACATTCAGTCAGTGTCACCATCTTCCCGGCTTAACTCTGTGCATGTCCTTCGTTCCCTATGCAAAAATATCCGCATAGCAGCAAGTTAACAAATCTATAAGGTTTGTCCAAGAGGTTCCGTAAACCCAACCGATCTTCACGGTCTTGTCGGGCTTTCCAATGATCAACTCAACCTCCTCCGCCTCCTCCGGCAGAATCACCATCGCTTCGAACTACTTTGTGAAAGGGCTCAATCTCAATTGTCATCGCCGCTTTTGCTTGTCCCTTCACCCCAGAGAGAAATAACAAAGATTCCGATATAGCATCGTCGGGCCGATCCAAGTCCCCCGCCACCTCTCCTACTCCATGAGCCGTGGGGAACTTGATTTTGAAATGAGGGATGGAGGTCACAAACTTGGAGAAGCGAGCTAAAGTAGGTCTTCCCAAAGATAAATATTGTAAGTCAATCAACGTCACAACATAGAATTTACACACTATTTCGACTTTCTTTGGCTACCAGGTCAAGACAACCGGAGTTCAATAGTGCTCGCTACTTTTACGGGATCATCATTGAAGCCGTATAAAGGAACTTCCCCGCCTCCTCCATTTTCTCCTCTCGCCGAGGAGCATCCTCCGATAGTACGTGGGCATACAGGATATCTATCAAGATCCATTGTCTATCATCATGCGCTTCATATCCACCGTGCCCACTTCACGGCCAGTGATCACCAAGGCCCCCTCATGCGGCTCGATGGGCTCGGAAGGAGAGTGAGCGTCGGTGAATGATATACGACATCCCGGGAATGGTCTATCTGCTTTCGAGGGGAGCATCTGTCATAGTCATGACCAATTCGAGTAAGCCCTTCTCTTCTTCCCTATCAATTTCCCCATGGACCCACCGGTTATCACATCGATAACATGCCTGGCACAAGCAAGATCGGAGCCCTCGAACTGTCTCGAATAAAGACGGTTAACGTTCTCACGATTATTTACTACCACATACCGTACTCAACAAGCCGCCTTTAATCTTCCTCTCCACAAAGTCTTTCAAATTGCAACACTCGTTAGTGTCGTATAATGGCTTGATGATAGCCACAATACTTTACGAGAGTTACCTCTCGCCATTCGGTAATTATCACGGGGTGGCTCAAAGAAAGGTTGGTTTCGATCCGATCCAAAATTATCGATCTATCGCTGTTTAGTTTGGTGTAGATCTTATTCACCTTCGGTAGGAACGGAGGGATGACTGCTTCCCTGCCGCCAGGAATTGTTGTACTTTTTTGAACTACCTCTCGTCCGATCATTATACCCCCTGCTTCTCCTCTGCTCAACTTCGGCTTAGAGCCACCGACTCTTTCCCGACCGAAGAGGATTTTTCAGTCGTTCATATAGCTTCTTCTACAACGATGTAGCCTTCGCTTTGTCAAAGGCTTCGGCCAAGCTCTTCGGATGATTGAACATCAACTTCTTCACCAACTTTTCGGACTTGACCAGATCCAATCCATTCTGGAACAAACCTACAGCCTGGAGGTCATTAAGATCGGACACCGACCGATCGCTTCTCTCTCAACCTCTTTACATCGCGCCCCAAAGATTCACCGCAAACCGCCCGAATCATGCAAAGAACCCGTGGGCTTTCTCTTCTTGGTTGTTCTCAAACGAGCATGGAACTTATCACAAAGTTCGGTCCACGAGGATATGGAATCAAGGCAAAGTTCCCAACCAATGCCTCGCATCTTTTCGGCGAAATAACAAATAAAGTGTGGCACTTGGCAAAGATCGGTGAAGTCGTAATAGTCCATTAGTCGGTTGAACGCTCGCTATGGTCATAAGGATCTCCTGGTTCCATCGTAAATTTTCCATGCGAGGCATTTTTTTTAGTGATATCCGCCTTTTCCTTGAGAATAGCCGAGGAAAAAGGGATGCTTTCTTTCCGGAGTCGTCCTTCACTCTTTGGACCTCGGCCATTTGTTTTCTAAGCTCTTTAAGCTCCTTTACTAGAAAATCAACGCCTTCAGTCATGGAGAAGCCTCTTTCTCACTTAACAATATTATGTCTCTCGAGAGGATCGACCCCTCCCCGCCGATCCTACGCTTCTGAGAGGACTTCTTGATCCGCTTTGCAGACACAACTCTTTCCTTGTGGTGAGAATGATCACGCTGATAGTCCATTACCCGGACTTCGTGTATGACCTCCTTCGACCTACTCCTTTGTTGATGATCATCTCGATCTTTGAAAGTAATTGGCCATTATCGCCTTCTTCGAGGCCATGTGAGTTCTAACTTCGATCTTCTCCTACTTCGAGAATGATCCTAGAAACCCATGGGGACCTCTTCTACTCCTTACCCTTTCGTCGAGTCTCCTCCTTATGCCCATCGCGTCTTTCGTATTGATCATGCATTTGGATGCTTCGTCTTGTAATTCCGCCACCAAAGCATCTGTTTCGGCTATATCTTCTCTTTGCTTTAATAGACCGCCATGGCTCGTTCGCTTGTGCTCGCCATCTTCGCCAACTTGGCGGCTATATCTCCTTGGCTACTTATATGATGAATCTTGGTTGGCGAGCCTTCCACCGCCTCGACCATGATCTCGCCTCCTCATTCGCATCGAAACCAATCTTCGTTCAGCCCCGCCTTTAATCTTGACGGAGATCCCCGAATTATGCTTAGAAGCCGTGCTCTCGTGAGCACTCTTGGAAGGACCTGACGATCCTTCACCAAACACGAGGCAAACGATTTACGAGCCAATGTACCATCGCTTTGCCTTTACGGTGTACCATCCCTACTCCTCCTCATCTTCTCGAAGTAGGTTAAACGATTGTGATTGAAAATTTTGATGACACTAGAACTCAAAGCGCCTCTCCTTCTAAATACCCAAATGTTAACGCCAAGATCCTTCTCCACGTCCCAATCACGTAAGACGCCCCGATCCTGCAGCAAAAAAACACCAATCATCAAAGCTTGGGCGGCTTCCGCTTCGGGGATAGCTTCGCGTGAGAATTAGTACGTGTTCACAAGGTTAACAATGGAGGAATATATGGTCTAGTGTATTGAGAGAATTAAAATCTCAGTCGTGTGTATGGGAGGATATGAATAATCAATATATGAGAGAACGTACCTCTATACGATGGCTTCCTTGCTAAGTTATACTACTTTTGCTTGGATTATTGTGCCACCCACTACTACCTGACACCCCCTCTGATCTGATGGACCCTGCCAACTATATCAGGTTTATCTACTGCTTTTGGCCACTGTTTTCTCCCGCCGGCCGGTTATGATCCCATCCACATTAATGCATGGCAGGAGGATTGGTCAACTGTCATGCTTTTTCATCATCACAAGTCAAAGTAACAGATATTAAAATATCTAATGGGTCGATCCACCGGTCCGACCTTCGATCAATAATTAAATAAAGTTGACACAATAAATGGGCTCAAAGAGTCCCATGGCTTAATAATAAAAGCCCAATAGATTATACTGATAAATGGGCCCAATCTATCCGGCCCAAGATAGGAGAAATATTATGACCCAACAAGGATCAATGGCACGGCACGTGCATACTACTGTTTGGGCCGTGGAGACGTCTAGGTCTTCCTAACTGTCTATAAGTGGTGTGGAGTGGACCTTACGCTCTATTTCTGAGTTTTAAATAATAAAAAAAAATTAAAAAATTTAAATTAAAATATAAAAGAATAAAAAATTTGAAGTTTTTCTTTGTTTTATTTTTGAATTTTTAATAGAAAAAAATAGAAAATTTAAAATTGAGGACATGAGTTATAATTTAAAATTTATTATATTAAAGTTGAGGAAAATATGGGAATTATAAAAATATTACTTATTTCAATTTCTTTTTCGTCTAAATCAGGCCAATTTTGGACGAAAAACTTTGGCAGAAAAAGTGACCAAGTTTTCTATCTATTTCTTTTCTTTTCTATTTATTAAAAAACTCAAAAACATAAGAATTGGAAAGAAAACTACAACATGTGGTCACCTAATTGCGCGCTAGTAAGGAAAAATTCTTATTGGAAAGCCCTCTATTTCTTGAGAACGGCCTGGTTTTCGATATTGTGATTCTGTAATATTATTTGTGAATAATTAATTATTGATTTATATGATAAGGAAAATATTCATTTTATGTGGATATAGATGGAAAAAAATTTTAATGTGACAATTGTTGAAAATTGATATTTTATCTTTTTCGATAAAATAATTCATTTAAATATATTATTATATTTTAATAATATAATAATGGTGATATTTTTACAATGAATGTGGGATATATGAGTATATGAGGAGGAAGAGTATTTTTGTTGCATTAAAATGATAAACACATGTTTTGTGTGTCGGTGGACCCCATTTCTTGACTGAAATTTGATTATAACCTGTAAAATCGCCTGTTTATGGTTTCGGTCAATTTCTGTTTGGAATTTAGAAAACATTTCTTCTGCAAAGTTGTAGAGAATTAAATTTCCTATGAAATGGACATAAGATTTGAATTTTTCTGATAAAAGGGCTATTTTTTATGAATTATTGAAGTTCCGAAGTTCCAGAATAATTAATTTTTTATGTTTAAAATATTTTATTTATGAAAAATATTTTTCTTACTTTTATTGAGTGGGTGGCTGATGTTTGAACTCAATTAGTGTGCGTAGGAGGTTTTGAAAAAATAATAATAATATTTATTAAATTTTCTACTTTGGTGTTCTAAGCATTTTCCTATAAATAGGGTGCTTAGGTTAAAATTAAAAATCACACCAAAAACTAAAGTTTTCTCTCTCTTTCTCTCTCTATATTATCGAGCGTATTCTTGTGAGTATTTTGATACTTTGAGTGTTGCTATATCTGGCAAATTCCTTCATCACTATATCCAAAGATCCAAATGTAAGTCTTATTCTTTTCGAGGTAAGGGATGTTATTTTTTTTAAAAATGATATTATTTCTTCTAATATCATTATGCCGGATTATTGGTAAAAATTTTCTTGTAAAATTTTTGTCTTTTAGTGTCGCGGTTACTATTCACGAATACGGCACTATTCACAAAAAAAAAATTAAATTTTAGCATTTTGTCCAAAATATCTATTATAGATACTAGCTTTGATTGTATCCATGTTTTGATCATTCTTGAATTTTACTTCACTATAATTATTTATGAAGTATTTTTGAACTTCGGATTGTTTAAAAGTACTGAATCCTTAATATTTGTTCTTTTGTTTCAATCGGATTCGCTTTTTTTAAAATATTTTCATCATCCTCAATCTAAATGATGATTTTACCAATATCTTTGGTCCGTAGTGCAAAGATTAATGCTTTTCGATGAATATCTTTGGGTAGTAGTGCAAAGAGATGAACAGTGTTGAGATGAACATAACCAATTGATGAATATCTTTGGCCCAGTGTGCAAAGATAAATATTTGATTCAAGATGAATATTAATTGATGTTACAGGGATAAAATAATGATGATGGACTTTTAAATTCATAGATTATAGTAGATTTCATTCTCTACGTAACTCATCTATGAATTATTATTTCCGCTGCGAATATTGATCTGAAACTTGTTGCCTATTGTATTTTATCAGATTTTTCCCTGTTGAAGACTAACGATAATTTGTTCTATATTATCTTAGTCATAATATTTTTTACTGGGCTAGTTGAGCTCACCCTTTTCCTTTTTGTTCTATTTTTCTTCTCAGGAGGCGAGAATGTAGCAAGTACTAGTCGGGGTATGAAATGAAGGTTTTAGAAAGTTATTTTAGTAGTCCTCACCATTTTTGTAAAATAATATATCAATAATTATAATGAGGACTTATTTGAGTGTTGATATTATCTAGAAGACAATATTTGTATTTAAACTCACAGTTTTTATGTTGTATTAATAAAGTTGTAGTTATTTGTGTACCATGTTATTAACAACTCAGAATAGGTGTTGTATACATATTTTGGGGGCGTCACACACTACATACTAAATTGATTATTGAACTAATGTTTATATATAAAAGTCTTTTACTTTTATTTATGTAAAGAAATTACAAAGAATGTAACACGAATTGACAATCAATTCACTGATTTATTCAAGTACAAGCTTACACAATTTAATACTACATTTTATAAATTATAAAGATTGATACAAATATCACATATTTAACTTATTAGTATGGATCAGACCAGTATTCGAATATGATCCATCTAGCAAGTATCGAGTATGGTTCGAAAAAAATAAAATACTCGAACCCTAATTTGAGCTAATACTGGTATACTCGAATTTGACTCGTGTATCATTAAATAGAAAATGAGTATGGATCATATTCGACTCGAATCAACTTTGAATTTGAGTTTTGGATCATATTTTTGAACCGATCTCGAGTCGAGTATCGAGCTACTCTGCTCGGCTAACACCCCTATCTACAATATTTTTTGATATTTTCACATAAAAAGTGTCGCTATACGTTATAGATGTATAGTGACTGTGAAAACCGTTACTATAGGATCTATAATGAAGATTTTTATGTGGAAAAAATATTATTTTCTATTGTGAATTTATCAGTTTCCTATATCTATTCTTTAATTTATCTCAATACACATTAAGCAACGTAAATATTACATTTAACGATAAATTAAAATTCATCGTAACGCAATAAGATTCGTTACAAATAATTTATGCAAATAATTTATGTCGATGAAAGTGTCGCTAAAAAAAATATGTCTCTAAATGTGTATTAAAAAAAATTTGAATTATAGGCCAAAATTAAAAGATGAAGTTACTTTTATGTCAACGCTTAATTAATCATATTATCAAGTTGCTACCGTTTCCCAAAAAACTTTAATTATAGTATCAAGTTGCTATCCAGCCTTTGTGTGTATTTATGTAATAATTGACAACTATTCCAATAAATAATTTACAAGTTGGCATGGCAGCAGCCCCACTTGCATTAGGTCCTTAAATCACACTTTTATACCTCCATTTTAATTGCAAATGGAAAACCTATGTGACAAACTGCTCTAAACTTGTTTTTCAGATCAAACTGGGCTGCAAAGAAACACAAAACTATGTAGTAGTAAAATTTGTCAAGACACCAAATATAAAAACAAGTTTTGACTGATGCCATTTAATCTGTACATACAACTTCAACCAAACATTTTTTTAAAAAAAATCCTCTCTGATCAATCTGACAATCTGTGTATCAACTTCACAAAGACCCAGATTCCTATAACTCGAATCAACACAATTGAGAACAAAAAAATGATTAAAGAGTTGCAGCTTTAAGAGGTGTATGGATTTTCAGTTCATCTTCACATTCTAGTAGAGTTTGGACTACAGAATCCATGGTAGGCCGCTTGTTTCTATCTTCCTCCACACAGGAAAGACCAAGTTCAATCAGTGTTGCTGCCTGCTGCTTGTTGAACTGCCCTTGCAATCTTGGATCGACTGTTTCTTCCAGCCAAGACTCTTCTCCACACAGAATTTTTCTCTTCACTATCCTGACAAACCTTGTAAGTTCTACTTCCGGCTCCTCATTATCACCAAACACCCAATTTGAAAGCCTTATTCCCTTCACTATCTCTAGGATTACTACTCCATAGCTGTATACATCGACTTTTGCAGTAATAGGAAGGTTCAAAGCCCATTCTGGAGCCATGTAACCTTTTGTTCATGAATTCTAGAGAACTCTGAATTAGGAACCCCTCTCTGGGACAGTTTTGCCAGCCCAAAATCTGCAATCTTTGGATCAAATTCACTATCTAGAAGTATGTTTTCTGGCTTAACATCGCAATGGATAACCCATTCTAGACACTCATGGTGAAGGTAAGCCAATCCTTTGGCAGTCCCCAATGCAACTTTGAACCTTTCTTTCCACCCAAGAAAATTGGTGGTGAATAGGTGGGTGTTAAGTGACAAGTTTTCGATATACTCATAGACTAAGAGTCTATGTTTCCCTTCTGAACAGAATCCCCACATTCTCACTAAATTCAAGTGGTTAATTTTTCCTATTGTGCTCAATTCTGCCAAGAATTCTTCGTCCCCTTGAAAAATGTCTCCCAGTTTCTTCACAGCCACCACTCTTTCATCTGCCAAAACACCCTTATAGACAGCCCCGGAGCCTCCACGGCCTAGCTCCGCCTTGAAATTTGTGGTTGCCTTCTTGAGTTCAGAATATGTAAACCCCCTAAACTGACTCGATATCAAAAGATATCCATCTTCCACATTAGCTGGCGAAGCATGTTTCCTAAATAGAAACCACCAGCCTGATACAAAAATGAGAAATTCAATTGCTCCAATGGCCGCTGCAAATGAGTAAAGATAAACCCACCTTACCCTTCTAAACGAAAGGTCATACATAGAAGGAGATCCCACTAGAACATTAGCTTCTGTGGACCCACATATGGCGCTAGAATTAAAAAGCACCGCGGATTCTGATACTTGTACACTAACTGGCAGTTTGACGTATATACTGCCTGGGAAACTTGTAGTCTGGACACCATTGAAAAGAACACCTTTGGCAAAACAAAATCCTTCTCCTGACAACCTATAGCTAAATGCCTGACAACGGCAATCTCCCAAGCAGATGTCTCTGCAAGCATTGAACGAAATAGGATTGCTATTATTAAGATCAAACCCATAGTAATCTGTGTGAGGAAGCTCCACGAATTTCACTTGCTCAGAGTTTGAAGCGCAGGTTATATTGAACTTGGGCTTGCAACCACCATTCCAGTCACTTGAGTCGCTTATTTCATAACCAGGGGGACATGAACACTTGGGTTCAGGTGTATAAATACAAATTGCATTTCTTCCACAAAGGCCATGGACATTACACTTCTGTGCCATAGCTTGCCATGATGTTGACCATAACTTTGTTGAATTATTCAAGCTATAAAGTCTAAGATTTCCATCATAATCCATTGTTAGCCTCCTTTTAACCCCAAATCCAGCATCAGAAGCACTGAACCGGAACTGATCACTTGAAAGAAACCGACCCATATCATCCAACACAGCAATTCTGCTACTATTGTAGTCTGTTCGTCCAACTTCGTACACAGTAACACCAACATTAGGCCAATACAAACTTGTTATCTCAGGTCCGTCGTACAACAGCCTCAGTACGTTATCACTATCAAAATAAAAACTAAAGTACCCAGATGCAAAGCCTCCTTTTCTTGATGCGGATATCAACTTTTTGCCCTTGGTTAAGGCTTGAAAAGGCAAGAGAGTATCGGTCGGAAAATCAAAGCTTTGCCAGAGAATATTATTATCCGAGTCTTTGAGAACAAGATTACCTGTATTAAGAAGCTCTGCTCTTCTAGCACCAGTAACGGTGGAATTGGTCTCCCAAACAATTGTGCCATCGACATCCCTTAAAACCATGATACCGTTTTGCCGCAGTGTAAACTTGGAGCCTTGGCCATTGACGGGCTTGTCTCGGTTAGCCATCCAAACAACGGTTCTGTCACTGGAATCTGTGAACCAGATTGCGAACCAGTATGCATCGGTTCCCACTCCATAGAAGCCACATGTGAAAGAATTGTCTGGGGAGGTGAGGTCTGAATCATCTTCAACAGAGAGAGAAGAGCCTCTTTCCAAAACATTCTGATTCTTTGAAGATGACAAATGGAGGAAGGAAGAGATTATCAGAAAGAAGAAGAGAAAGGAAAATTTAGGATATCGGTGTATCATCAGAAAAGACTAGTTTGGTTTGATTGATTTTTGTGAATCGATGATGGATATGTTCCAAAGCTCCGTATTTAACAAATACTACTGTAGATAATGAATGGATTAGCCTAACCTAGCACAGAGATATAATAATAATACCCATACAGCACGTCATGCGTTTGTTTGTCTTTAGTAACATCTTTCTTCTGTCTTTTGACTCTAGTTTATGAAAGAATATGGGAGGTACGGGGTACCCAACCCAACTGCATTATTTATAGTCCCTCTCAGTCAGTGTTTTATTACCTCTTAATGGTACGGGGTACCCAACCCAACTGCATTATTTATAGTCCCTCTCAGTCAGTGTTTTATTACCTCTTAACTGGTCAGAAATAAATTTTATTTGACAAATTTTTTTTGGCCTCTTAATGGATCTTAATTGGTTAGATATAAAAATAAATATGTACCATCTAAAGGCATGTCTGAGCGAGAAAATAATTTTTTAGGACAAAAATAACCTTTCTTCAATATTACAAGTTGTTGCTCTTCTTGCGTTGTTGTTCTTCTCCTTCGCTACTGATCTTCTCCTTTGTTGCTACTCGATCTTCTTCTTTCGCCAGTAAATCTTCTCTCCCGTTTTCATCTATTGTTCGTTTTTTGGGTAATAAGCAATCAACATAAGTTGGTTTATATCTAAGTTCTGGATTCTAAAGTCAGGATGAGAGACAGAGTTTGAGAGCTTGTAATCAAGAACCATCCTCGGCCTTCCTCTTCATTTTCGTTCCATTTCTTCTTTTCTCTCTCAATTACCAAACTCCCAAATTCTACTGAACTACCAAATTCCTCTAAAATTGAAGCCATCAACTGAAAATTTGAGAAGAGTGGAACAAGGTGCAGTTTTAAAGAGGGAGTATCAATTACAAAATTGAAATAAGGATTCAGTTATTACATCAATCAAAAAGGTAACCCATATATTTCCATTATGCGAAATTAAGTGAAAATATATGTAAATGTTAATATAATTGTTATAATTGGTTGTGGATTGGTATAGATGAAGTGTTATACAGGTTATTAGTAATAAAGGATGAAATTTTTGGTTAAACCCATACCTTATTGTCTATGAAATTATGGAAATTAAGCCCTGCATGTATGATGTTTGATAAAATACCTCAAAGAGGTTTAATGCTTAAAAAATGAGAATTAAACAAAGTTTGAAATTAGCTAACCTTTATATATGTATTATGATGTTTCCTTATTGTTTCGTTGCTGGTAGAAAATCTATCATGGGACTTGTCAAAAAATAAATAAAAAATCTATCATGGGAAATGATATTTTATTTTTTGCTTGGAATTTCTGCGGTCAACTTCTATTGTATGCTTGGTCTGGGGAATAATTAAATATATCAAAGTAGTGTCTGGTGAGAATACATGAGTTGTGCCACCATGTTGTGATGTTATTTTCTTCTGATCATCGTGATTGTTTCAAGTGATATCTTAGATTTGTTATTTTCGTAGTTTTAGGCTTTTAGCAGTTTTGACTTTTTAATGTTGTACATTCTTCTATGTGTAATTCTTCTTTTTCTGTATTGTCATCCATAATTCAGTTTCTTATAGGAAGGTTTGTGGAATTACTTCTACCTACTTGTATCATCTTCTTATGGTACAGAACAACTTCCCCGTATAATGCAAGTTTCACTCATTGAGCATCAAACTTGGGTATGAAACTAATTTACTTGTAATAAATTCTATTATGTATCTGTACCTGAAATGTGGATGGATTAATGATGCGAAGAAGTTGTTTGATGGAATGGAGACAATTAGCTTAGTTACATGAAATGCTATGATTGCAGGCCATGCCTAGATGATGAAACTCGCAGAGGATAGTTTTCCAACACACCACAGTGAAATTGAGGCACTAACATTTTCTTGAGATTGAATTAAGATGTTTACAAGAAAAATAACCACGGTGATCAAAACACGTGGAATGTGTTATACTCTACATAAGTATTAAGGATGCTATCAAGAGTACCAACGTTATGTTTATTTGCTCCAAATCTTATTTATATTTTGGTATTGATTATTTATTTTGTGTTAGCACTTACATTGTGCTTACTATAATGTGGCAGGATATTGCAGCAACATCGCCATCGCCACCACCGAGCACTGCAGCTGCATTCGAACTCATTTTAAATAAATGTATATGTTTTATCCTGGTCTTTGCCATTATTTTACTTCATTGGCTACAAATTTAAGAGATGCAAGGACCAGGATTTTGATTTTTATGATTGCACTTTTCATTGTAATAATCCTCTATAACCAAATTTCTCTTTGTTAATTTTTTTATTACGATGTTTTACTTGTGAAATAATTTGTTGACTCTTGTTATTTAAAGTATAGATCATGAACACTAATTTCAAACATGTGCCATTTCGTTTAATGAAATTTACAGAAATTGTTCAGTTGAAGGTTTGATACAAAGTGGAATTGATATTAAAATATGTCTGATGAAATGTCTAAAGGATTTACAGAAATTGTTCAGTTGAATTATTATTATGATATGTTGATATTTTTGGGATATGATACTATGTTTGAAGTTAATTTAATTTGTACGTTTTCATTTTTATTTTATCATATTGTGGTCAAAATATTATAAATATGTATTTAAAATACTATTCGGACCTTTCCGATTATCAAAGCGTGTTTTGGTTAAAATGGTAAAATCTTCATTATTCGGATATTTTGGAAAAATTAATTATCAAACAAAGATTTTTCATTCGAGACACAATTACGTTCGGATGTTCTATATTATTAGACGTCTAAACTGTTCAGGTCTTAACATTCAGTTTTATCAAACACCACCTTAGTCTCATACTCTCATCCCTTAATATTTTAAATTCATTACTTGAAAAGGAAAGTTGGACCGAAAGAATAAAATGAATTTATTCTTGTGAATAAATGGATAATATAATCTAATAATTTTCCTGTCCCTAAGGGTGCTCAAAATATTTGGTTTTTTCGATTTTTTAACAAATCGGTTGATACCGATACTGGCAATACTGGTTTTTTCGATACCAATTTTTTCGGTATCAATTTTTTGATATTTTAACACTTCTCAATCTGGATAATGCGGTAAGGAATTTTCTGAATTCAATAAAAATTGAAATATCAAAATTTAATAATATAATAATTAATAGTTAATGTTTTGTAGTTTTATATATTAAATAATTTATATATATATATATATATTAATAATGTTTTGTAATTTTATATATTAATTATTATTAATAGTTAATGATTTCTTAATTTTAAAAAAATTGTTAATATATAAAAAAATATTTAATTATTATTAATAATTATATATTACCATGCGGTATAATCAAAAACCGAACCGAAAAAATCTATACCAATTTTGCATCGAACTGGCACCAAAATTGGTGATTCGATACCGATTTTTGTTCTTATTTTTCCGGTACTTTCGAATTAGTATAGGTTCGATTTTTTACCGTTCAACACCCCTACTTATCCGCATATACTTATTGTATTAAATTAAGAGAAAATAACACTTATTTAAAAAGAGACGAAGAGAAGTATATATATTAGCAGTATTAATGTACATTATGTATTATATGTTAGCAGTATTATGTATTATATGTATTATGTATTATGTATTAATGTACACAAATTGTGTAAGATATTTGGTTGCCATTATGACATGATTTAAACCCGTCGCCATAACTATTCTGGACTATAACAATAGATAAACAGTCGTCATAACTTGACATTGTAATACACAACTTTAAATATACATATAACCCTTATATGTTATACCTTAAGTTGAGTATTTAATAGGCAGTGTAGAAGGTAAGAGAATATTGACAAAAATTGTCTACTCGAACCCTACAATTTTTAATAGAAAGTCAATTCTCGGGATATGTCAGATTTGTTATCGATGAATATTACAGGCATAAGAATGAGTCAAGGAACCATGGAAAAAGATTCACAGGCCACTACCTCCTCCTTCTCTATTTCTCAGCCTTCACCTTACCATTTTTTGAGTCTGTCTCAAGTTCCCACGTTAGAAGAAGCCCTTATGCAAAACAGACCGTCTCAAAACTTCACTTCCGGTGTCCAGAAGAGTTGGTAGAACAATTGCAGCGAGCTTACCTTCATAATTTGAAATCCTGTAAAAATATCAACTTCACATTTCCAGAAATATAAGTTTTCTATACAGAAATTTCAAGAATGTTACATTTTTCATAACCTCCAACCCAAACTAATGACGATATATATAGTGAAATGTATTAATTCTTTTTCATTACAGAAAAAAAAAATATTAATATTAACAACAGGTGAACTCGGCCTACAGTCCACAGCCCCACAAAGAATATCTGTACAGACAAAGAATTTTACATTGTAGACACGGGAAATTATCAGAAAATGATACCAACTGCTCCCTTTGTATTCAAGGTGGGCAATGTTTGAGAAGAGCCATCCTTTGAGACCTTGAATGGCTTTGCCTGTTGTTAAGAACATCAATATATTTCCGTAACCTATAACATTCCGAGTTTGTGAGAGAGAAAGGAGGGTTTATAATGAGGGAGGGCCCTTCCACAAGAAGGAACACTAACAAGCTCACTGCTTTTGAATAGGATACTGCTGCATTTTCCATGTCACCCATATACTCGTCAACCTGCCAAAATATGCATAAAAAAACTAATGCCAAACAGAATGCGTAATTATGCATGTCAGTCAGCTCTGGACTCATTAATCTATCTATACATTCTGCTGCCTATTTTACCCCTGTTCTTTTCTTTTCTTTCTTTCAATCTTTCTTCTTTTCCATCCCCAATTTACCATGGCCCAAGTTGTATTCCCCTCCCCCTCCCCTCCCAACACACAAGAGAAAAAAGAATAAGAAAATACATGTATTAAAGGGAAAATGTGAGTATTTCCATTCTGGAGGATTACAGTTTTGCTATTTAGAGTCTAGAACAATACTGAAATGCATATTTTCACTAGTGTCTCTGTAATGAGTGAGCATATGCCATGATTTTAAAACAAGAAAAGTGAAAATACTTACAGCCCCATGTCTACCCAAAACAAGCGCAGACTGATAAATTTTTTCCATTGCATCTGGCATTTCCATATTTCCTGTGGCATAACAGAACCAATATCAATATCTATATTAATTCAGAACTGAATTGTGAGAGCAAGATCTTATGAACATAAATATATGCATTTATATGTACAGGAAAAAATATTTATTACTCTTGTGGCATCCAAAAACTTATCATGAACTTATTTATGAGAGAACTGGAAAAGGTTTGTTGTATTGATGGCTATAAATTAGGTAGGTATGACACGAAAGATTGTAAACCTACATCCTGCAACTACAAATGCCACTTTATATCAGCATCACGTTGTCACTTGTTAAAAATAAAATGAATAAGCAGACGACCATTCCAACATGAATTGGTAAAGTACTTTTCAAACCATACTGGGCTCAATAACCTTGGCAAGTTCCTCAGCATTTCCAACTTCAAGGAGAAATGCCCTTTCAATCTGAGAGCAAACATCTTGCGGGCGTTGAGAGTTAGAAATATCAAGACATTCTTGGATATTAGAACTAGCATTATCCTTTTTAGTGATTTCTCTTGGTCTCATGGTTTCTTGGGTTGGACTTCCTTCAATAGCTGATGCAGCTTGTGTATGACAAATATGCAGTGCTTGCTTCCATATTGCAAGAGTCACAAGCTGAATTGAAAATGCTTCTAGTTGTTTTCCAGCCTCAACCTTTAGAAAACGTAAATGCAATCGGTAACCATTGGCAGGTGCATACAATGTAAATAGAACTCATAAAGGGTAGGTCAGCAGAGAAAACATATGCTATCATAAAGTATGATACAAGCAGAATCTAGTGGGTTATTGATACATAATGTGTAAATGCATGGGACCTATAGTTAGTAGTTAATAGGACTCCACTGAAATAGGTCCGTAATTAGGTAAAATAATGAACACAGGTACCTGAGAAAATATTTATATATAAAAAAAACATATGTTGATCTCAAAAGATTCCTTCATTTGGTTAAAGCAGATCAGAATAGCACCTCAAGGCCTACACATCCTTTTTCTCTTCTTCATGTAGTTAAGTAACCTCATCCGCCCACAGACTGATTGAGACATCTTCTTCTGGCATCTTAGAAACTTTCACATCCTCAAACATAAGTCAGTTAAGTATGCTTTGATCAAGTACTGAGTATCAGATAAGGATGTCTTTGTACTGGAAATTTTTGTTTTATTTCTGGAACAGTCTGATTGCGTATGGCACATAAGACGTTATTGAGCTTTAGTGGTGCTACTGCAAGAAGATCCCACTGCACATGTGTTCAGTATGGTGTTGCAAGGCAGTGGTCTGGACCATTCAACTGATGTATTTCGTATATCAAAAGAAAGCCGCAAAGTTTTAGATAAGGTCTTGGCAAGATGAAAAGTATTGTTAAGCAAGTACAAGAATGTAACACTTCATCTAGTCCTTAATGGGCTAGCAGTTCTGTCCCCACCAAGAACCAAATATAGTAGATTTTTGTGATTGTAGACGGATGGGTGGGGGAAGGGACAGAGACTGACCTGCAGAGGGAAGGAAGGGAGAGAATTTTGCATCCCTCTAGTCACTCCAATGGAGTGCACTTTCTAGTTTTTACTTCACAACATATTGACGCAACTAGCATTATCGCCTAAGTGAGAGTGCAATGACTTACCTTCTCATTCACTAATTTTGTGATGGTAGATGCACAATGCTGCAGAGACTTTATCCTTGTCATGCAGTCAGTTGATGGCTGCTCTGAAGCATCCCCTACATCCAAGGATCCTAGTGAAGTCCCAAATGGAGCAGAGCTGTGACTTCCCAAGCTACCAAGGCGACCCTCTTTACTGGTTTCTGCACTGATGATTGGCACTGGGGCACTTGTTGTTGAGTTAATAATATTCCCAGATGTTAGAGGGGGGCTCCCAAATTTTGATGGTAAATGACTAAGCTTAGAACCACTTGTTGAAGAAGATGACATATCCACGGGGGACCAGACACAATAACATAATCCTGATCAATTAACTCCAATGAATCCACAACTGTTGAGTACACAAAAAAGAAAATAACAAGGAATACTTTAGATACACATTTGACTGACATAATACACAAAAAATTATTGTGGAAGACTAAAAGATGTTGAGGTACCTTTCGACTGAACATTTACTGTTCCACGGTCCATTGATTGCAGGGATTCTTTTAAATTTCCTTCCGAGGGTTTACGGTTACTAAATCTAAAGCCTGTAAGCTCTGGTTTCTGTCTAACACTATTATACTTGGAAGAAGGATCCATGTTGTTTGAAGCGTTAAACACATCCCTCCTATCAGCTCTTGTATCCAGAGAAAAACCATATGTAGATCTTAATGGCGACCTTCTAACATGGGATGGACTTCCATCAGGACCACTGGAATCATCATCTAGAGTGAAAGGTAGACAATCTTCTTGAGAACTTTCATCTGTGCTCCTGTCAGGATTGCTTTCAGAGAAAGGAAAACCATCTATTCTCAGTGATTTCATAGTTCTGCATACCACACAAAGTGATTGTCACCATTTTAGCAAGAAGAATCAGATGTACCATCTATATATAGAAACATACAGTTAAATCTTATATTTGATGCCTCGTTTACCTCAGCATTTCATCTTGTTGCTTCTGAGAAAGAAATGGATGGTTAAAGAACTCTTCAAATGTCAATCTTTCCACTGTAGATACAAGGAATTGGATTGACTTGAAACACACACACATATAAAACATAATCAATTCAGAATATGCACTTCTTATTATTTTCATTATATTGTTTCTTGTGAAGAATCTTATCAGAGTTTATTCTTAAGTAAGATTGTTGCATATCTATAATTTATTATTTTACTATTAATTATTTTCTTAAATTCAAATTGCTTACTGGTCTGAAAACCAGTCTGAAAACCATTTTTTTTAGAAAAATAAATGCAGACTGAAACATTAAGAGCAGATTGGGTTGCTAAATATGGTATTGAAATTTGGAGCTACTGATTCACATACAAAAGGATTAAAACAGATTGTGTTGCTAAACATTGAATTGAATTGAAACTTGTGGCTACTCCATATATAATAAACATTAAAAATGTTGGAAACACAATAATTCAATTCATCTCCATATATGACCCTTTGCTAAACCTGAGGGATTCTCATAACATGATTCAGAAGTCTACAACTCCTTGCTTATATTTGGGCAATCTTATACATATTATACTTGACTTACATAGAATACAAAGAAATAAACACCACCAGTGACCTGGGTAGCTAGCCCCATCTCTTTCATGTACCACGCCATGCTCTTGAATATTATTTAATAGGCATATAACATGCATCATACACATTTAGGGTCACTTTTTGGTGAAAAGACGAGTCGGTACCATAACTAAGATATGACTTCATGCAATTACAAGAAGGAAAAAAAAAGGAATTCATGCCCAAGAAGCAAGGTATTTTGAATTTTACCATGATTTGTTCTCCTTTCTGTTTTTTAACTTTGCCAATATCAAGAAAAATTAATGGAATACCTGGATTACGTCGCAGCAATTTTTGACACAAATCTATGCAGTCAGAACTCAAATCCTTTATATCTGAAGGAAAACGTAATTCAGTTGACCTCACTATGTTCTGGAGCAACTCCATGAAACATGAGAAAAGAAATCCAGGCAAAGTGAACAATACATAAAAAGTAGCAAAAACAACCTACGCTATAGAGTCATACATAGACTAGAAATAGTAAATATCACATGTTAAATATGATAGAAAACCAGGCATTATATACAACTACTTTGGATGTTATATAGTAAATAGAGTAAACCTGTATTTGATTGTTTCCTGTGAATGGGGTCCTTCCAGTTACAAGTTGAAATAGAATGGCACCAACACTCCAGAGATCTGCCTGCATTTATAATTCAAGGTTATTGGGGATTATAAGATAAGCAGTAAGAAATGGAGGAGTGCTTGCTTAATTGAAAGCAACTGTCACCTTTGCATCATACTTCTGCAGTTACATTATTTCTGGAGCCATGTAGAGCGGTGAACCACATAATGTATCAGCAAGGTTTCTAGGTTGTGAGGATCTATTAAAGAAAGTTAAGTTTAATCATTAAAGTTCAAGCCGTATGGTAATTAGCCTACTTGCCAAGAGAAGAAGGAAGAGAGAGAGAGAGAGAGAGAGAGAGAGAGAGAACAAAATGAGAAAAATAAAAGAAATCAGGCTTTAAAACATAAATTAGGCCTGCAAAGAGGGGAAAATGTGAACATGGGTATTGTTTCTTGGACTCTTGAAATTGAAATCTTGGGGAGAGATAAATGTCGTTATAAATTGCAACTGCCCTATACTGTTAAGAATGCCAAACCCAATCAATGGTCCATAATTTAAAAAAGTAAACTAGTATTTCAATGATTAACCAGAAAACAACAACTGCATTAGTTATATCTTTAGTTTATTAAGATAGAAAAAGAAGATTACTCAAACTTCCAGTTAAACCTTATCCTTTATTCACTACATCCTGTATTATGAAAAAATAACAAATAAAATACAAATTCGCCCAATTTAGAAAGTCATGACAATTGGCACTTAGAAAGCAAAGAATTTAGAGTCATAGATAAGGTTAGTTTTAGACGTAACACCTTGAAGATCACTAAACCAAAGAATACCTGTATAAAGGACAGACAGGTAGGTAAAAGGAGGAAGTAGTTAAATAAAAATACTCTGCATGACACAATCACACACGCACAAAGTGAGAGAGGGAGGGAGAGTGCAAACAAGTTACATAATAAAGGCGCATAGACATATGCCTTCTTAGAAACTTTTACATTAAAATGCAGGAAGGTAGGAGAAATATTCAATGCTTATGTAATTATACCTTGCAAAACCAAAATCTGCTATCTTTAGAACTGAGTTGTCATCATGTGTGGACAGAAGGAGATTCTGTTTCAAAAATAGGATACATCACAAATGTAATTTATTAATTTCAAATGCTCATATCAACCTATTCACATTACGAAGATAATTTTACACACAAATCGTCTTTCATCAATAAAATTGCAGGCATTCCTAGAAGAAGTGTATCTCATTACGAAAAATTACAAACCACGGATATGTTCCCTGAATCAAAAAAGTGTCGACTTTCTTCTAAGATGCGCTTCTAGTTTGCTTTCATATTTTTCTATTTACATCACGCAATAGAACAGATTTATCACAACCAGATTTCAAGTATACTAAGTATTAAGATGATACATCAGAAACAGTCAACTTTAAACCTATGAATATAATTATGTTTGTGGATAGATGCAATAGCCAATACTGTTTCACCAACATAAAATCTGGCCTCATATTCAGTCAATGTATCCTTTCTCATAAGTAGAGTCATCATATCTCCACCAGGAAAATACTCCATGATAAGGAATAGAAACTCATCATCTTGGAAAGAACAATAGAGTTTGACTACGCAATTGCTGTCCACCTCAGCAAGCAGATTCCTTTCAGCTTTCACGTGCTCAACCTACAAGATGTAAAAGCTAATTACCAGAAAATAAAATGAACAGAGAGCCACAATAATATCATCTGAAGACCACGTAATCACGCACCTGGCCTCTACGAAGCATTTCCGATTTCTTGAGCTTTTTCATCGCGTACACATGACCTGTTGCCTTTTCCCTACAGATTCTAACTTGTGACACAAATAACCATACACTCTTGAGTTATTTCCAGAGTCTTTACAATTCAACATCTTTGGTGAAAAATAGATTTAACTAAATAAAATATTTAATATGAATCATCAAGTGATTATTAAATTCATATTTTAAGCTATTTAAGAATGTCACTCTAAGATCAACATTTGAGATTATTCAAGCTTATTTAGGATGTGTCTCTCTCTACCATTTTGCTTAACAGCCCCCCCCCTCCTCTCTCCTGCTCCCTACTACAATTTTCTGTATTGGGGAGGCAAAAGTAATCTTGACACAATATATACATATATATATGTATTTATGTTATACGTACACACACACATATATTCAGATTCCATTTGTTACTATCCAACCTAATACTTCAAATTCCTCATTAATCAATAGGTGGAGGAATAAAGTGCATTAAACATTTATTGCAATATATTTCAATTGCACAAGAGTAATCTAAAGGAGACATCAAATTTGATATAAATTAGGTACAAAATGTTTAAATTTTCACATATACTATTACATCAGAATTGTATATATCTGATCCAGGTATATACCTGGAACAGGCACCGACCATCTACTAGATAATTCTGTTGATACCTTTTCTTTTCACTTTTCTTCTTATTTTTGGTAAGTGTAATTATGTTGATACCTAAGATTGGATCATTAAACAAAAAGGACCACTATTTGCTACAAAGAGCAAACAGCTATAAAGATACATGAACTTGGTGAAGATGAAACAACTAGCAACATTAAGCAGCAAAGAAAAACAAAAGATAAACAAGAATTTAAATTAGCACTAATATAGATCAACTGCTAAAAATTGCAAAGATAAAAACTATTTACAGGAAAAAGGAAAATATGTTCACTTGTGCACACTTACTATCATAGATATCATAGACTATGTTTACCTCTCCAAAAGCACCCTTCCCAATCATTGTCAGTAACTCAAAATCATCAGCACCCATTTTGTGCCTTTGAAGGTGCATTTCCTTCTTCTCTAAGAACTTTAATAGGTTGTTTTGGTCTTCCTCCGAGACATCAGCATCAGCCAGCTTCTTCTCCAATAAATTTCGCCCGTGAAGAAAACATGGAAGGTAGAATCACATGATTTATACCCTGGAAGTTTTACAACTTCAACTTTAAAATTATTCCAGAACGAAATATAATGGCCAAGTAACTTTTATAAATAATAATAAAATAAAAAAAAGGATTGACCTAGTAAGGATTAACTAGATCTCTCTGACAGACATTTTTCATACACTGCTTAAATAATGAACTAGTATAACTGGATAAGTACTTTATTAATTCAGTCAAATATTATCTAGCAATCTCTAATAAATTCATGTGTTAAACAGTAAGTGGTTAAAGAGTAAAATTATCTACAAATTGAACAGATGAATCAACTTCATCACAAAAAGACAATATTAACATGTCCAAAATTTTGCAAAAATATGTTTCTAATGTATCAATATTAAATACTTGGGATAAATAGTGTATAAAGAAGGAGATGTTGATGAATATATATATATATATATATATATATATATATATATGCCACATGATTAGAGCAAGATGGACGAAATAGCATAGTGCCTCAAGGGTGTTGCGTGCCTCCAGGATATAATAAGTTGTTGAGAATGTTCTAATTAATCAGTAGAACATACATAAACATGAACTAACATATCCAACATTTCTCACAATATGTTACCATTAATATAATGCTTTGTGTAAATGAAACATCCCCCTCATAGGAATTTTGTGTATGATAAAAGAAGACTTGAAACAGGTAAAAGCAAGGACATACCGCTCCTTCCTCTCCTGTAAGTTTTTCACCTGCTCCTTGTACCTTCTTCCAGAATAACAAAACCCGACCGGTTATGTTCCTTATACGACCCGCCCGGTCATTTAAAAAAATAAAAACCTATTCTATTTCTTCTGAGAGCGAGAGACTGAGAGTCCTCAAAGAGACAACGACGAGTCGACGACTGAGAAATCCACACTTCGATCGACCACGCCGAGTCGCCGACTGTGTAGCACTGTAGCTTCTTAGTTCTTCCTCCTCGTCCCGAATCTGGGTAATTTTATCTCTCTATATATAATATATCTCAGTGTTTCCTCTTCGTCCCGACTGTGTTGCTTAAATTTTTCCTTTTTGGTTGAAGGATCGGATCTACCTTTTTGGTTCAAGGTATGTAATTTTCTTTCACTTTTTTGCCCAAAATATTGAATTCCTTGTTTTTAGGTAAAAAAATTAGTGTGTTTTAATTTCTAATATGTCCTGCAATTATTCGATCTGGGTATTTATCATTTTTCTTATTCGTCCTTTTATTTTTCCTTTACATAAATTTGGTTACCCTTTCAATTTGGAAGATGATTTACTGGGTTTTCCTCTCATATGGCAGTGCAGTTCTTGAAAATTGATATGTCCTGCATGATTTTCCTCTCATTCGTCCTTGTCATGATTTGTCAATAGATAGATTATATACTCAGTTTTGTAATATTGTTATATACTCACTAGATAGATTAGAATGTGGTTTTGATCAAATATGGTGACTTTGTTTCTACAATCCCCATGGCCCAGGAAAAGAAGAAACTAATGTTTCAACAGTAATTGGGATGGAAGGTTTTGATCAAATATGGTGAATTTTTTAATTGGATAAGAATTAAGTATTAATGATAACTTCATAGTTATGGGTATGCTTTCTGCGATTTCAGTCGCGATGATTTAGTTTAACAATGTGACAAGCAATTCATAGTTTAGCAACTTGTTCACCATAAGATGGATCGACACAAACAACCACCTGCAGGATTTTTCATCAAAAGATTAGTGAATTGTAACAATATTATAAGTAATATTTGAGTATATTTGTTGTAATTCTATGACCTTATGTGCTGACACCTCCATTATTATAACATAACTTATGTAAAACTGAGTTTTCATTCAATGTTATTTTTCTACTTAAGACCCTTGACAAGAATCTTGGTCAGCTGTTTAACCTTATTTTATTTGTTCATTTGGTTTATTTTAGTGGGTTTGGTTGTAGGAAACTATTGCTGTAGACTGTAGTGTAATGGCTAATTTTGTAGAATTTATGAGTATTGACATTGTGTTATAATGTCTATATGAAGAATGCTATAGGTTTTGTTGAAATGAGTTTAATGCCAATTATTTAGTTTAAGTATTTGTATAATTGTATTTGAAACATATTCTCAGCCCTCAGGCTTCTGCAGTTCTGCTAGATGTTTTGTGTAAACGATCAAGAAATTAAACTAGTGCAATGGTGTCTATGTATCTCACTTTTTGTTACTAGAGGAGAATGTGATTTAAATCATGTGCAAAGCAGCAAAGGTTTATGAAGTTTGATGCTTGACTGTATGACATGATTGTTACCTATGACATTTTTGATTGTATGACATGATTGTTACCTATGAATGTGATTTAAATCATGTGCAATGGTGTCTATGAAGTTTGTTACCTATGACATGTTTGACTGTATGCTTGATGCTTCATACAACTGTTAAGACTTAGGACCAAAATGAGCAATTGAGGTACTGTTATAGAGTAGTCCTTCACTTTGTCTGCTGCTTCTATCATATATAATGACACATTTATGAATCTTTTTGCACAAGATGTCAACTGTCAAGCCATTCTTTCACTAGCAGATGGGATTGCAAGTATGCATTTGGAGCTTATTTCTGTTGATGGTGACATGTCAAATGATTAGATAGAATAGTCTTGGGTTGAATTTGTGTAATGTGTACTTTATCATTTAATATTTATCAATCAGATTAGTTTTTCTCATTCAGTCATTTGTATCATTGTATGTATTAGTAATATGTTACTCATTTAGTCATTTCCTTCTTGAGCTTTACAGGCTGAATCATTGTATGTATTAGTAATATGTATTAGGGGGTGTTTGATAAAAATTGAATGAATCTGAATCTGAATGAGCTGAATCTGAATAAGTTGAATGAAAAAAGCTGTTTGATAATTGACATGTTTGAAACATCTGAATGACAAAACTTTATTATTTTTCCTTCTGAAAAAATTCAAAATTGTTGTAAATTTATTTAATATTACTTAATATAATAGTTAATATTTTTTTTAATTTTTTTTTACTTCATTCAGCTGCTCATTCAACTCAAAAAATCTGACTTAACCATTCAGCTCGTCCATCTTACCTATTCACCATTGCACTAAAAACAAACGACTTGTGGATTTGACCATTCAGATCCAAATGCCATTCAACTTTTAAACAAACAAACTTTAGTATCATTGTATGTATTAGTATTTACTGATTTTAAAAAATGAAAAAAGCCTCCGCCTCTCCCCGTCTCAATCTCCGGCCTCCGCCGTTTCGCAGCTCCGCCTCTCCCCGTCGGCCGTCTCAATCTCCGACTCTCTTACGACTGTCTATCTAAATTGGTAATTTGTCTGATAATCAGATTGGTGTATTTGTCTATTTTTTTTAGTTTGAATTAGGTATACTGGTATGATTTTGTAATTTTTATGTTAAAGTTTCCATCTTTGAGGATAAACCGGGGAACAGATCGATTGGCTTCGAATGACTGTTTTAGACTTTTAGGGATTCCATCCGTTTCCTGCCTACAATCTACTAAAAAAGGAAGTGCCTTTGCAGATCTGTTGGCTGCCCTGGTTATAAACTGAAGACCACGTACCATTACTTCACTGAACTGATTTTAAAATCATGTCTTTTACCAAAAGCTAGCAGCTTTTCCTTGTATAAGATTATTGAATCAAACTGAGTAGTGGGGGCTTAGCTTTCAATTCTCATCTAAATTTGTAGAAGTTAGTGGTAGTCTATGTAAGACTTCTTAGAACTGATGTTGAATATATATACACGATTTCATTGAATTTTTCCCTTCTCTCTGGATGTATGGGTAGTGATGCAAAACTATTGATATATGTTTAGGTGTTTGCATTTGTGGAGGACACTGAATAACTTATCTTATTGTTTCTAGTTTCACCGGAGGTGTTTACCTTTTACACTATGTTATGTTGGTGATTGTAGCATTTGTGGAGGACACTGAATAATTTATGTTGGATGTTGGTTCGGTTATTACCCGAATACCCGAAATTACAATTTGGTAATTCGGTTATTTTCAAATTTCGGTTAGTATTTCGGATGGTAGAATTATCAATAATTCGGTTTTCGGTTATAACCGAATGATCACTCCTAGTTGCAAATTCCTAGGGTTCAAGCGTTCAACAGAATAGGGGTTTGTTGCGTCTCTTCTGGTAAGCTCTGCTCTTCAAAAATGTATTTGATCAGGAATCAGTGGGAAGGAAAAGGAATTATTTTTCTGTTGTTTAGAAATTTTGTAAAAACAATGATCCAAAAATATTAGTTCATTCGTGGAGGATCTGATGTTTTGCTGGTTCACATTAAGCTGTAAAAATGTATCTCCAGTTTTATATAAACGATAACGGGGACAAAGTTTACACCACTAAGGTTGAACCTAGCTTTTGTTCATATGATATATTATGCTGGTGAAGTACTTGGGGTATTTCAAAATTATTTTGAGTTTTTATATTCCAAAATTATAACTTAGAACTTCATTTTTGCAATATTTTATACCTTTTTTAGCTAAAAAATGGTAATTGTGGTTGTCATCGCATAAAAGTACTTTTATTTGAAATATTATTAGGCCAAAATGCAAAAATATAAGGATTCATTGTGTTTGGAGTATTCCTATCATGTTTTATATATTCAATTATCCATATTGAGGTTAATATTGATTTGTGAGTTATATTCAGTAGTTATAAGCTTAACTAGGTTTTAGAAGGGTAGTAATAGATTCTTAAGGAATATTTTGATTAGGTGCTTTGTTGATTGTATTTGTGCCAATTAACTACGTACTTTATTTATTTTTTGAAGATCGTTTACTCTTTTTAATTTTTGATTTTTTTCTTTTCATGCAGAAAGAAACACTACTTGGGTTGGCCACACAGTCTGCTCATCCGGGTAATTCAATTCAGTGTTTTACTAGTTGAACTAATCACTTCTTGAGTTTTTTTATTTTGGAAATTGCATTAGAGGATATTAGGGAGATTAAAGGGGTCCCTATTGTGTCCCTTTCCTTGAGTTAGGCTCCATATTGACCTGTTTGCTTTAATTATATGCTTGGGGAGATCTTTATTATTTAGTTGTGTTATAAACAACTTTCAAATTTAGGTTATTTAGGGGTTTTTGGACTTTGGATAACCAAATGCTGCTATTTTTTTTTTAAAAAAAGACTTGTCACACTGGAGTTTGGTTTCCTTGTGATATGGACAAGACTGTGTTTATTAAGTTCAGTTTAATTTGGTTAGACTTTTCGTTCTGGATTTTTGAAAAAGTATATAGTTAATAATCCTACAAGGGCATTAGACTTTGTTGCATCTCCCTTTATGACTATCGGACATTAATATTAGTTGAAAATATGTTGTTCTTTTAAAAAGAAAATTTCCATTTAAAAAACGTTTTGCCAGTTCAAATTAGTAGTGTGAATAATGGATAGTATGGGATGCCAATCTGAGGCTTACATTGCCTATTATCAATTCAAGAATTTGGACAGTCCCTCCTAGTGGTTATGTTAAACTCAGTTATAAACTGGATTTAAAAATTTTCGTTTCTGGCATAGTGTCAGTTTATACTCTCAGCTCTGTTAGTCTGTTATACTCTGTGGATGAGGTGGTAGTAAATCCAGCCACGATGTTTAGATTTGTAGATTAGATTTAGCCGCAATTGTTTTACTTGTAAAAAAATAATAAAAAATAACTCCCACAGTTCTGTCTGCTATCTGTAGATTGAAGTTATTCTTCTTATTCCTATTCTACTCTAATTTTTTCTTCTTCTTGGAAATTGTATTTAATGAAGTCGGCCTGTGCTTAGTTTTGAGAAGGGCAACAAAATTTCACCCATTATTTTTTTTATTTCTGTGTGCTGGTGCAAAAATGCCCATATAGTTTTACCCGAAGTCCCACTTAGCCCATGAACTTTTTTTCTTTCTAAAAGTACCCTTGACTTTAAAACAAATATTAATCAATTTTTCTTCTTCATTTTACAGGCATGGCCAGAAATTTAGGATTTCTGATTCTGATATTATCAATAACGTCGATCTGTGAAGCTGCTACGTTCTTTAATCCGATCTCGGACTCTCATCGATCTGCTGCAGTTGAACTCTTCACGACCTCCAATGGAAGGTCAATATAAACCCCTCCATTTTTTGATATATTGTTTGTATGTATAATGTGAATCATTTTTAATATAATTTTCATGTTCTGAAAGAGAACAATCAGCTTTCGATCTGATAATTTTGTGGTGAGTTTGCTTGCTTTCTCAAAATTAATTTATCCTGAAGTCCTTAGTGTGATTGGTCATAATCCCTTTGTCCCAAAATGAAAGTTCAATTTTTAGTAATTTTTTATGTTCAAATTTAAGACTAAAGTTTCTGATTGTAAAAAGGAATTAGGTTTTAGTGTCTTTGACAAACCTTAAAATGCCCATAACAAAGTCAAATGGTACCTCATTTTGGGGCTGAGGGAGTATGAATGAATATGGAATATTGTATATAATGGCTTTGTGTTTCATCTGAAAATCAGAAGATTCTCTCCTAAACTAAATAGGAGTCGAGAAAATTTTGGCTCATTTTATTTTTCTTTTGGCAACAGTACAGGATGCTAACAGCTATAGTAGGTCTCTCAAAATGTGTTTAATATCACGAGGATAGCAAATGTAAAAAATTATGGCATATTTCCTTTTAGATGTGCGAGGTTGACATTAATGCTTGTGCTCAAACTGGTTGATTAGCCATTTAATAATTTCCTTGGTTCTTACTTATCATAAAAAAAGATGCCTTCCACTTTTGTTCCGGTGCTGGATCATCCACTTTTGCCACTCAACTTTTCCATGATGTGTATCTGGTTCCAAGTGTATAATATTTGGAGGTAGCTTTGTTTGATTTCTAAATATCAGCATATGTACTCCCCCTCTTTCTTTTTTGGGTGAAATGTCCAATATTTAAAATCAATCTTCCAAATCTCATTATGTTATGCCAGGTATTATCTGTGCCGTTAATCATGGTATGGTCAAACTTATTCAAAAAAATAAAATAAAATAAAATTGTGGTAAAGCCATTTGTTCCTCATTTTTTTTGCTATTAAAAATGCACTCATTTTTGGACGATTTTCTTTAATTTTTGGTGTGGTTTAAGTGTCTTTGGTTTAACTTATCGCAGAGAAATTAATTGTGCTAGCATGTGGACTCTACTGCTTTCAAATATTAAGGTGAACAACCATTTAATAGCATCCCTTCTATTTGCAGTCTTGACGAAGTATACGAGGCTTTGAGAACTTTGGAAGTTCTTGGAATTGAAAGAAACCTAGATACAAAGGCTTCTTCCTGTAAGTCTGTGGCTGATATTCTTCGGTCACCAACTTCAAATTTAAAGGATTTGTTCCATGCGTTGAGAGTTAACGGGCAACTAAAATGCGAGCTTAATGATGAAGCCTTCGTGGTATTTCTGACTATCTGCACTTAGACGTTGCTTTTTATTGAAAATTATTGTCTTCGAAGACACAGTAGATGTGCCAATGGTTTTGTGTTGATCCTATTTTTCTCTTCCCAGGGAATCGCTTCAAGAATTAAAGATTCTGTCAAGGAAGTGAGTTCTCTGCTTGACTTCTATTACTCAGTAGGAAGCTTGATACTTATTAAGGTAATTGGCACACTGCGATTCTCATTGAATTATTTTAATTTAGTCTCATTTCTGTTGAAAATGGCCGTATTTCTCCTTTCTACTGATGGTTATTAGAGAGTTTTGTTGCTTGATGTGAGAATTTCTTCACGTTTCACAGATATTTAGGAATTGCTATATTTTGCTCTTTAAGCAGTTTATTTATCATCTAATCTATTTTTGTTTTTACATAACCTCATGTCTCATTTCTCTTCCGTGCAGGGTCAGACTTCTGAATCTGAAGTACTTCTTGGTGATGCTGATGGAATTTTCAGATCCATAAAGGTTGATATCTACCCGTATTCCTTTTTTTATTATACGTTTTTGACTTTTTGCAACCAGCTTTGTGTGTCCTTGCTAAGAGACCTAGCTTTTGGAATGCCTGAGTTGATGTTTAAATTATTGACAGGCGCTCAGCCAAAGTGATGGCAGGTGGCGCTATAGTTCTAACAATCCTGAATCTAGTACTTATGCTGCAGGTAAATTTTTATCTTCTTAATTAGTATTTGTGTTGCAGGTATTTAAGTTAGTTATTAATGTCTACTGACATTGCATATATAAATTGATGTGTTATTTATTTCTTGCCATCTTACTAGTTTATGTCCTTGCCAAAGGCTGTCTTTACTTTTCCGATATGGCTACGGAAGTGTTAATTTCTTGTTTTATATTCATTCTTAGAGTTTAATAAACTTCTTTCAGGAATCGCACTTGAGACCCTTGCAGGAGTTGTTTCATTAGCTTCTTCTGAGATCGATCAACATCTGGTAAGTCAAGTTCCATTCTACATATTCTGCTATAAATGAGCCTACATTTATACTCTCAAGATTTTTTTGCTTATTCTTAAAAAGACCTTTTCATCCTTTTGGTCAAGACGCTTCGATTTTAGTGATTTTGATTTCTTTATATTGGGCAGTTATAGTGACTTAGAGGTCATCTTGGTCTAGCTCACCATAGTTTATTTGGTGAATTTACTATGGTTTGTACCGTGAGAAATAATATTGATGTAGTGGCCTATTGCTTTGTATATATCTGAATAAGATTAACAGATGTTTCTAGTCTTCAAGTTCAAGTTTTTGAGAATGTAGAGGTCATAGGAGAGAAAAACCAGATATTTAAAATAATTTTTGAATGGAAAGCTTCCTCTCTCTCTTTCTCTCTTTGCCTTCTAAAATGGTTTTGCTAATAAGTAATATCCTTTGTTACCAAATATTTTCCACTCAATTTCATTTTACATGGTCAAAGTCTGTCTAATAAGAGTCTTAAAAAAGACAAGATAGTGGGATCTTCATCACCTGTAATGTGGTTATCTATTGATTGACTTGCAAGTTTTCATTGAACTACTAGGCTAGGGCATAATTTTCATTGCCTGAGATCTTTGTTTGTGTGTTTGATGGATATATTACTTTATTTATACTCCTTTCCTCTTACACTTTATCTAATAATATACTCTCTCCATTCTAATGAATGAGTACTTGTCCTTTTTTTTTTTCTGGACAGAGGGAGTTTTTATTTTACGTGCTAATACGGTTTTGTATTTCTTCTAACGTGGTTGCAGTACTTATGCTAAATCTGAACATTTTCTTATAATTGACAGATTGGTACAGTAAAAAATGATATTGTGAAGCTGTTTGACAGTATTGAGAAGTATGGTATGTGCATTTATTGATTCTTTTCCTTAATTGTTTGTATTTTTATCAGTACTCTTGTGTTGAATAGTTTATTCTGTTTGTTGCATTTGTGTCATTCTGAGCCATCTAATTGTATATATGCTTGGGTATAAATGTTTATATTATTTCCTCTTCTTTTGAATAATTATGTTTTGTGAAATTCTTGTTTGGAATAATTATTGATGGTAGAGTAGAAACTCATCGACTTAATATTGACTATCAATGATATCTAGATAAGAATGTCAACGTTGGGGTAATATGTAATATGAAATCTTTATATCTATTGGCTTTCTGTTTAATACAAGTCATGCTGGACCTTTGTAAAATATCAGATAAAAAATACAAGACATGATAGAACTATGCAATATCTATTTATAATTTAATCTTATAATATTGAAACATCATATAAATTGGGATAAAAGAACAAGCACATCTGAAATAGATAAATGTAGCGAAGTATTCAAGCAAGTAACAATTTAAAAAAATAGATGGCCCTGTATCAGAATCAATTGGGTATCGCCAAGTTGTTTTTCATTTTATTCTTTTAATGTTTGAATTTATAATTTTATATTGTTAACAATGAGAATGCTGGTCCTATCCTTCACTTATATGTCATTTCAGCACTTCTCTATAGTGAGCTATAGAGAATTTTACATGATTTGAATCAACTACTATTTACTGAGTTGCAACTACATTTGTTTGCATAAAAGTATTTAATTCTGTTGTTTCTAACAAGAATTCGTTGGAGCATTACTTTCATGACGTTGCTGATGTTTCTCATGATGCCTAGTGACACGTTTCATTGCGCGGTGACTTGTTTGAATGGTGACTTTTGGCGGATAATATGCATTGCGGTGACTTGTCTGAATGGTTTCTTTTGGTGGATAATATGCATTATTAGTCAGTAATACACTGTAGCCTAACCTGTCATAGCACAATCATAACATGCTGGCATGTCAAAAAATTGTAGAAGAAGGGTCAAGGGTTCAATACTCATTGTTAATAATAGAAAAATTAAGTGTAATAGAAATGTGAAGTTGATTCTCCATCAGTAATGATTCTAGGAATCAGTATCTCATGTAGTGTGCTACACAAGTTGTGATTGGTTTTGTAATATATAAGCAATTGTAACTTGATTATAAACATGATCTTTTCTCTAATTAAGGTTAATATCTGTGATAACTTCTCATGATAGAAGCTGCAGCAAGGATTTTTTTTAAAGGAAATTTTAATTTGTCATAGTCTGTAGTATTTGGGACTAAGGGGATCTGTTTGAATGAATATTTATTGTCTACTTGTTGCCCCATTTGCACTTTATAAATATAGCATTTATTTCTAAATAATTAATTGATCTATTGGCTAATAATTAATAACAACAATATGAGTTTACTTATGAACACCAAAAGACAAAAATGTATTGACAGCATGAGTGTGTACCAGTTGTCGGAACAACTTATTTGGTAAATTTTATCGACATGTTCCAGATGATGGGGCCTATTACTTTGATGAGAAACTTCTTGATGCAAGCGGAAATCAGGGTTCTCTTTCTGCTACTTCATCAGTAGTTCGTGGACTAACAGCTTTTGCAACTGCCACATCTGCAAATTTAAATGTATACATGATGTTACTGGGTTTGATAATTTTTTTTTAATTTCTATCTAGTATTTATTTAAGATTCTGCTTTTTAATGTTTGTTTCAAATTTGCAGCTTCCAGGGGACAAAATATTGGGGTTGGCCAAATTTTTCCTCGGCATTGGGGTTCCTGGCAATGCCAAGGACTTGTATTACCAAATTGATGCACTAGCTTGCTTGGAGAGCAACAGGTAACTGATCAAATAAAATATTCCGTTGTGCCTGATCACAAGACTAAGTTGCGTTATGGTACCACATTATGCTATGTGTGCATTTGCTAATAGTGTGTTTCAGCTTCCGTGTTGTTTACACTATATTGCTGATAATTATGCTAGTAAATAGGCTATTTAGTATTATCCTCCTTTCAAGCTTTTGGGCATTGCCTTTTGTTTAACTCAACTCAACTACACCTTCTATCCCAACTGCTAAGTAGAAAATGAATCCCATGTATGACAGAGAAAAAGTAGAAAGATAAAAAGAACATAAAAATAGAATTCTTAAATACACACGCATAAACGAAGCAGCTTTGCCCTTGTGTGTTTGATTCTGAAAAGTGCAACATCTCATATTAGTTTACCTGTACTTGCAATTCAAACAGAATTAATATATTATATCATTTTCTACCACAATTATTTGGAACATTTTTTTTTGGCGATGCAGGGTTTCCATCCCTCTGATTTTATCACTTCCATCTACCGTGCTTTCATTGACAAGAAAAGACAAGCTTAAGGTGTGTTCACTTTAATAAATCTCTCATTCCTGTCTTAGCAGTTTAACTTTGTAATACAATGTTGCCTCATCTCCTTCACTCAACTTTCTGAATTCTTTTAATTATTTATCAATTTCTTTTTCCTGTTTACATGTCGTATAGTTTGCAATTCATAAAAAAATATTCACCCATATGCTGCCATGTTACTTGACCATTTGAGATATATGAATGTACTTAAGATACTATACTATACTCCCATATATGCTATTATGACAATTATCGGGCTACAACAGTCGTAATGTTAAGTACAAATACAATCATGCTAGTACCCCATAAGTCAAATAGTATAATTTTCATGCTATAATGCCTTCCCTGATGTTTATAACGTCTGATAACTCTTATAAAGGGGTTCCTGCTAATCTTTTACTTTCTTATAGACAGTTTTTTTGTCTGATGTTATGACCTGTGTTACTCGGACTCGCCATATTTGTTGGAGTACCTGTGTCGACACGATACTGGTACGGGTGCGGATTTGTACGGGATCCGGCCACAGAAATCTGGATACTATCCGGCTGTTTTTGCAGGTGGTTCCCGTTCATTGGTGAAGAAGAAGAGACGAGGAAGGAGGAAGAAGAAGAAAGAGAAAAGAAAAGAAAAGAAAATAGAAAAAGTGGAGAAAAGGAAAAGGGTCCTGGTTTCTAGCTTGGTGTGGTCCAGTTGGTTTGGACTGATGACATTGGGATCCACGGTTATTTCCCTCAGCTTTGTATTGTTATACTCATTTGAATTTGCTGACCATGACTGTGGGCCCCTTGTTTTGTTGCTGATTCAAACTGATTCATGTGGGATGTATAGAAATAGTGTCAATTGGATCCATTTCAGCTGTATGGTTTTTCTGACCCACGTGAACCTTGTGAGCCGTAAAAAATGTTCCATTCTTTTAATGTAAAAAATATTTATTATTTGACATTTAAATTTAAAATATAAAAAAATATATTATATGTATTCGTATCCCTCTACAACCTGTCCAAATTAGGATTCGCGTATCCTCTATTTTTTGACTTCACGTTGGGCACGTAAATTAACACCTAGATCCGAGTCCGAGTAACACAAGTTATGACTTGTGATAACTTATTGATATCAATCTACCTATTTTAGACCAACATGAGTTTCCCTGTTACTTTGTATCAACAGTTGTTTGTATGCTCGTCTAAACTACAGCATTGAATCAGATTTTGTTCATTTAGTTTATACGGGTTCAACTTTTATTATTAAGTTCTAACATTGTGAGCTTATTAGGTGCGGGTGAATACGGTACTGGGATCTACTGCACCTCCTTTATCAGTAAAGCTCATGCAAGTTTTTAGTTCTGGTTCGAAGGACGCGTCCATCATTGACCAGGTGCTGTATATCATTTTGATCAACTAGTTCTCTTATTTAGTTATTCAGGATGAAATAATATTCTATAACTATTTACTACCATCATCTTCCATGGATGCACGTCTGATTTTTATGATGTATAATTTGTCTTACGTAAACTATAACACTCTTTACAATTCCATGATGCATTATGCAGGAACTAACATTTGACCCTGAAAATGACGTCCATATCTTAAATGCTTTGCCAGAAAGTGTTGATATTGGAAATTATGTTTTTGTTTTGGAGGTAATGCTGCATCTTGGTATCTTCATGCTTTATGTCATTCTTCTTTTGGTTTGCATTCATATTGTGATATCTGCATTCTCGGTTATGCTAGATTGTGCTTCATGATCCGGATCATAAGAAAACTTATGCTACTGGAGGTCGGACAAAAGTTACGATATTTGTAACAGGAGTTGTTAAAGTTGATAACGCGAAAATTGCGGTTCTCGACAGTGATCTTGGTAGTGTAGAAACTCAGAAAAAGTACGTTTTACTTCCCTTGAATCTAAGAAGTTTTTATCTCCACATTTTTCTGTGACATATGGGGCACTGGTACATGTTGAAGATGGTATCTGCCTACATATATGTTGATTTACTTGAAGAATGCATGCACTTATTTGATGCCAGTGTTTATGTTCATGCATTGTTGTCCCTGTAGAATTGCCTCTAGTTGAGTAGTCTGTATAGAACAATTTACATTCTTTTATATGCATGAGTCGTGGTCATCATTTTATGTTTTAATTTTACAATTTTGGGTAATTTTATTGTATTTATTTATTATTATCATTTTTCTGTTTGGACAAGTCATTTTTGAGCCATCTATTCCGAAGTATGAGTAGTGTGCATTGCCGGAGGCATTGCTGCCAGTGTCGGCTGAAATCGAAGTCAAAAGCAAAGTAATAGTTTAAATTTGTACGTCACAGATTTGCTATGAATAGTTTAAATGTGTATGTCACAGATATTTTTGGTTTAGTCTTTCTTTTATTTTTTTCAAGAGATTTTGTAGTTGACTGACATTGAAATGAGATTTTGGCTAGTTGAAGTTGCAACGAATAAAATAAATTGAATGCGTGCAATATAATTCATAAGCATGGTTTTTCTAGTGTTGTGGTGCGTCTCGAAGGGCATCGGGTGTCATTCATCATTTCTATTAGCAATGGAATTTGACAGAACAAATTTTACGTCATGCCATATTTTATTTATCTAGGTTAAATTTAGCTGGAGAGAATTCTGTTTCCTTATCTGCAAACCACCTTCAGAAGCTTCGTTTATCCTTTCAACTATCCACTCCTCTCGGGCATGGCTTCAATCCACACCAGGTTTCTTATAAGCTTCCTATTGCCTGTTAAAAGATATTTTACTTTTTTTATTCAGTTATTTGAAGACATTTGTTTGCTGCAGGCATTCCTCAAGTTGACACATGATACCAAAGTTGAGCATATCTTTATTGTTGGAAGTTCTGGGAAGCAGTTTACTGTAGTACTAGTAAGTTTGTGTTTACATTTTCTTTATTCACTGGGTAAAATAAAACCTGCACAACCTGTTAGGACCTTTACAATTAATCATTCTACCAATGTTGACTTTAATGTCACTTTCTATTGTAGGATTTTTTGGCTCTCGTGGAGAAATTTTTCTATCTCTCTGGTAGATACGACATTCAACTCACAGTAGGAGATGCTGTCATGGTAAAATTGGAATTTTCTTAATTTCTGTCTGTTTTTATCAGATTTTCAGCATCTTTTGCCATCTCTTCCAGGAAAACTCTTTCCTGCAAAATCTTGGCCATGTGGAACTTGACCTGTCGGAACCACCTGAGAAGGCAATCCACCCTCCTCCACAAGCTGTTGACCCTTATCTGAGATATGGGCCAAAGGCAGAGATTACTCATATCTTCAGGGCTCCAGAGAAGCGTCCCCCTCAAGTGCTCTCTCTCGTTTTCTTGGTCCTTATTTTGCTGCCATTCATTGGATTCTTGGTTGGGGTTAGTATTTAATCTACAGATCTGTTATGTTCTTGACTTCATGTTAGCATTATCAAAACTTGGAGTGACCTCGCTGTTCCTGCCCTTTAACAGTATATTATCCCTCTTTCCTGACCTACAATGCAATCAATTCAGTATCCAATAAATAAAAATTGAAGTTAATTTACTTCAAACCTTTTTAACTGCATTTTATGGACTTTGGTAAATAATATTAAGTGCTCTTGCATGTCTTTTGACAGCTATTACGGCTTGGTGCAAACCTGAAGAACTTCCCTACATCTACAGTACCTGCCATATTTGCCATCCTCTTCCATGTTGGCGTTGGAGCTGTTCTCTCACTATATGTGCTTTTCTGGTTGAAGGTCTGTCCTTTACTTACATTTTTGTATATCTTTGTTAGAATTCTAGTTGGCAAAATCATCCTTCTAAAAGAATCCTTAAAGATGAAGAGTGTATTGGTTGGTGGTGAATTATTTTGGCATTTCAAGGTAATGCATATTAACCCAGTTGAATTTAATTGTTGGTCACTTGTCTTCCTGCAGTTGGATCTTTTCACAACGTTGAAAGCACTTGGATTCTTGGGGATCTTTTTGATGTTTGTGGGACAGAGGACTCTTTCCCACCTTGCCTCAACTTCAGCCAAGTTAAAATCTGCCTGAGAAAATGGAGAAACCAACTGGCTTACACTTTAATAATGTCAAGAAGGGAGGGACTGGACTATTTTGATTAAATTATTATAGGACAGACACTACTTTAAGTAATTTTGTAACTGTACGATCATAGATTTTGGTAGCAGAGCTGCATCAATTTTCAATTTGTCCCAACTTTATGATGAGCCCGTAATTTTGTTTTTTCATTAATGTTTGAAACCTGGAATGGCTAGTTGTTTACCTTCAAGATTAATTTTAAAAACCTCGTCTTAATAATAAATAATTTATTTTTTGATTCTGAAAAGTTTGTATCTAATTGGAGGCTTTTTTTTTTATTAATCCCAGGAAATTGTTTTTTAAAAAGAAATAGTAAAAGTTTTAGAGTAAAAGAGATCGAAGAAATATAAACACCATAGATCTAATATGTTACTTTGAGTTAAATTTATGGGCTTGGGTCATGGGTATTCATTTTGTTAACACAAAATAGAAAGTAATTACAAAGAAAAGTCTGACAAACCAAATAATTACAAAAAAGAAACTTTTATTTTAATTATTTAATTTAATTTGGATGAAAATACAACCTAATGAAACAATTACAATACACATAAGAAAACAAATCATAAATAATAGGTAAACCCATATTAAAAAAGACCGATTAATGCTAGAGACATAACTTATTTTACTACTATTTTATATAAGAATTCGCTTATAATTTATAAAAATAAATAGATGTAACTTTATTTTATTTTTTATAACTATTTTGTTATTCATAAATAATAAAATAATTACCTTTATATGAAAAAAAATTGCGAAGTGCGATTGGTTACCTTGGTATGAAAATTTTAATATGAAGAAGATTTGCTATTAATAGAACACATTATTCCACTAAACTAGTAGTATATCCTAAAGAATGTGTGGATAATTTGATCACTTTTTTACGCTGCAAGATAATAGTAAAGTTTATTAGTTTTAAAATGGAGGGAGGGAGGGAGGGAGGAGGAGGAGGAGGATCATATGACCCTCCACCCTCAAATTTTCTAAGTTATTTGCTTTCTTTTCCTCCTTTTTTTTTATGAAAAAAAAATTGTGAAATTAATTAAAAAAAAAAGTTAAAATAAATATATATTTTTTTGGATCCCACTACATGTTGATCCACCTTTTTAGTTTTTTCTTTTTTTTATTTTTTTTTTTTTTGTTGTTGGAATTCTTTTCTTTCAAGTAATTAATCTCATGAACCACAATATAAGATTTTGAATATATAATATTATAATTTGTAATTTTCTAATAAAATAACTAAAAAAAAAAAAATGGGATAGAAATTTTGGTCACTTTTTATAAAGGATTGGAATAAGATGTAAAATATTATAATTGGGTAAAATAAATTTGAAAGAAAGCACTCCAAACGTCAATAAATAAATTTTTTAACGATATATATTTTGACCCACGTTAAAGTTTTCGATCCAAAATTGTGGTTTTAATGATTTGGATATGCCTACTTGTGTTTTCCTTCCCTTTAAAATCTCTAAAGAAATTAGATTAAGTAATATTTAGCCAAGACAAATTATAATTTATAATTCTCATATTATCTTCAACTTTTTTAATATAATATATTTTAAATTATAACTCATGATCATTCAATTTTAAATTTTCTATTATTTTATATTAAAATATCATTTTATTGAAATTTCTATCAATACATTTTAAAAAATGAAAAATGAAAATGACTATGAACCTTTAGCAACCGCTCACTTTAATTTTTTTTTTTCGCTTTGTTTAATTTTTTTTTTAATAAGTTTTGAAATATATTACATTTTTTTAAAATAATTGTATTAAAACTCAAGCAAAAGATAATTCCAATAATTTTTCTTATAAAGTTAAACTTTAATCTCTTATTTTGGGGAAATTGATAAATTCACAATGATATTTTCTCTTACGTTATAAATTATTTTTATTATAAAAATATCAAAAAAAATATTGGGGAAATATTAGGAGTTTCTAGTTCGGCTACTCCACAATAACAGACTTGTGTGGGTGGTTGTAAAAGTGTAATTAAGTCGGTTTTATAGTTAAGCTAACTTTCTATCTTCATCTTCTCGAGCAGTACTATATATAATTCCCTGCAATTTACTCATATTCTCTCTCCTAATACCATCTCAACATCCCAATATCACATATCTTTTCCCTCTTGGGGCGCGCGTTATCTTCTTCCTCGTGTTAGACAATCATATAAAGAAAGAATATCTAGGGTTTTCTACTTCGCTGATCGCGATCAATTAACGAAATGGATTGGGGCAACGTAACAGCAGAAGATCTGATCGAAGCTCTCCGTGAAGTCGATTGGGCATCGCCACCTCGTCCTCTCAATGAGTTCTTCTCCAGATTCACTGTTCCCCGATCCTACTCCAAATGGAACAGTCGCCTCAAGTGTAATCTCTACTAGTACGATCCTCTTTCTCCTTCTTCGTTTCTGTTTCACGTATACGTGTAGAAACTAGTTATAGTGCTTTACTAGTCCTTCAATTTCACTATTGCGTATTGATGGCCGGTTTTGGTTTGAATTTTATTGATGAGAAATTGAGACGAAAACGTAACAGAAGAAATGGAAGCCATAATTATATATATATATATATATATATATATATATGTCTTTGGAAATGCAAAATATTAACTCAGACAAGATTCTTATTCTGATAAAAAATAATGCCTTGAACTGAATTTTGCTTCAAATGTTTTCTATCGGTTGATTTTGAGTATTGAAAACCTTTGGTTTACATGATTTGCTTGTTTTTCTCAGCTACCGAACAAATTACTTCATCGCAATTGTATCCATTCTTGGTAAGTGAGCTTTTTGGATAATGAGCTTGTCATTTACACTGCCATATCTATATACACGTCTAATTGTTTAAAATTAAGTACAGGATTGGGATTTCTCCGGAGGCCTGTTGCTATTGTTGCTGCCCTATTGGCAGCTTTGACCTTTGCCTTTTTGAATGACAGGTATGCTGCCCTGCACCCTTGTATTACCATTTTGTGCTTTTCCTCGGTGAATTGATGATTATTCCTGATTCTGACATGATATTGATCACTTAAATAGTCCATTTAAATTAGGCAAAACAAGTAAAGGAAATTATTAGGTAGGAGCTAGGGGAAAAGGAAGCAAAAGTATTGTGGAAATACCTTCTCTATATTGGATGACTAAGAAGAAAGAGAAAGGAACAAAAAGGACTCTTGGATTGGGTATCTTGAATAAGGGACAAGAAGGAACTCCTCCTCCCCCACAGCCCCCCAGTAAAAAAGTTAAACCAAAATAAAAATATTTTATTATTGACACATGATATAACAATATTTTGTTCTTTTCCATAGTGAATTAATGGATGAGCATCTCAAGTTCTAACTTATGATAATTATCACTTCAATCAAATTTCCGTAGTGAATTAAATTGTCCAGTATTCTTTGTGCTGGAAGTTAGGTTCATTTATCAACATTGAAAAAAAAGAAGAAAAAAGAAGAAAAAATGTGGTTTCTGGATTCCTTTTGGGTGGAATTTTTGGTGTTCATAGTCCACCTGTAGCTCAACCAATGTTTGTTTCCATGCTTACTGTTTACTTAGTTTTCCCAAAATTTGCCCTAATGACTGGTTTTACAGCTTTGCAGGAACTTTTAGTGAAAGGGTCACCAGAACTGTGAGGCAGTTTTCTCCACATTTAGCAGCAAAAATGAGGCCACCACTCACGTAAGTCAATATGCCTCTTAGTTTCCTTGAAAGCATTGTGTTGTTTTATGGAAAGCATTTGGTAAAACTTCTTATGCGAGTGTCTGACAATTGCCAGGCCTGTTATTCGAGGGCGTCCTTCAGCTAAAAGAGCAATATATATATGTGGACGACCTCGTTGGGTGTTTGTCTTGATCTTCTCTTCTGGTTTGAGACATAATTTGAATCCATCTTTAAATGTATATTTCTTGTTCATGGTTGAAAAGTTAGTGATTTCAATGCTGACTGATTATCTTTTCTTTATATTTTCTGCAGTGAGTTTCATCCTTTGGTTTGCCTCTTGTGCACTCTTAACTGTTCTTTGGGCATTTACCATTGGCCTTCTTGGTATTATTAGCTTAAACTATTGTATTATTATTGTCATCTTATATCTTCTTGTCCTATATGTCAACAATTGGTTTGTTTTATTGCTAACATCTCCCTCTCCCTCTCCCTCTCTCTCTCTCTCTCTCTCTCTCTCACAGCCACTGTTGTCCATGCAAGCTTTAGAACACCAAACTTGAAAGCTCGTCTAAACACATTCCGTGAGGAGTTCCGTGCAGTTTGGCGCAATTATAGTGAGCTGTAACTTTTGTAGACCCTACATGTTGGTAAATATCCCCCCTTGACTTTTCCTTGTATCTTTGAAATTTATGCATGCTCAAATTTCTTTACTAGGAGTTTAAATTGCTTAGTAATTTGATGTTCCATGTTGTGATGCTTCTCAAAATTTCCATGATTAATCTCCAATACCGAAAGCCTGACATTAAGATATATTAATGTTATTTTTTGTTCTAAATTCATGGAGGAAATGGTCTACATTAGTGTCTATTGAGGGCATAGTTGCCATGGCGTCGTCTAGGCGTCTTGATGAAAAGGCACTTGATGATGCTTTGAGTGCCAAGGTTCACGCACTTGAAGTCGGCCCAAATTAAGTGATTAAGTCAAGTATTATCCATGACTCATCATAACCCAATGACTTGCTATGTGGTGTAATTTTAGTACTTATTAGACTTGTAATATGTGATGACATTGATTCTTTATTTTCTACGTGATGTTTATTGATTTGTTCTACTAGTTTTTAATGTCAAGTGTTTTATTTTTGAATTTTGATTGAAGTATTCATATAATTGTGTTTTTAATTGTATTTCATAGTGTTAGTTATTATGTTTTGTGTTTTAATGTGTATAATATTTTGTTGTTCAATATACATTTGGAGTAAAATAAATAATGTATAAATTGCACATTATTAGTGACTTGTTGCCATATGGATGCTATGGCGGGCACCTTATCGCCTAGGCGTCCTGGTGTTCAAATACCACAACGTCTCACCATAGCGCCGTGATAACTATGAATTAACTCATAAAAGGTAATCATGCTAGGCCACATATTGCATAAGCACTAGGAACTTGCCTTGGTCAATAAATATGGACCTGGTACAGTTCTCGAGAGAAGTCTTTTGTGTTGTTAACATGACTTTCTTCGATACTGAGGCACCTGTTGACAAGGGATTACAGACTGCAAACAAATCTAACGTATTATGTCACCCAACAATTTGAAAACTGAAAGCAAAAGTAAGGGTAGAAGGTCCAGCTCCAGCACATGCCTAAGGGAAACAGAAAGGTTGTGATATTTGAAAGCATTAACTGCAGTGTCTTTAGACTGGTTATAATGCCTGTTAGCTACGGTACACTGATGTTTGTTTGCTATGTTGCTTATATATACTGGCATTGTGAGGGGAGTGGAGTGATGGGAAAAACAGGTGACGAACGTTTACTTAAAACTAAAGCAAACCAAAAAGAAAATTGCTGCTTGTTTGGGTTTGATTTTTAACTGCTGATTTAAATCTTTTCGTTTGGCCAAATCCAAGAGCTATTTTTTTTTTTTTTTTTGAAGTGGGGTGTGGCTATCATTTTGTCATCAAGCTCTGTGTATTGATCTTCATTGCTTAAATTGGAGAGTAACAGTTCGATTGAAATATGGTTTAAGTTTTTGAGCATTTTGTCAAGAAGAAACACACCAAAGAAAGTTGGTGTATTTATTTATTGCATTTGTGATCAAACTTTGTGCAGAAGATTAATTTCAAATTAACACAAGTGTGGTTTAGGTTTACGCCTTTGGTTGGCCGATTCAGATGTTTGGAGCTTGGAACTCATGTGTTTGCACCAAAATCTGATTGGTTGCAACTTTCTTGTGGTTGAGTGACCTTGTTAAAACTTAAAATTTTATGAAACTTAAAATTTTATGAGAATTTCATTTATGCTTATAGTAGTAGCTATCATGTTCTTGTATTAGATGGTTTTCTCAATAATTTACTTTAGGAGGTTCATCTTGTTTGATGTGATTGAAAACATATTTTATTATCATTATATAAAATTTCATTTTGGTAATGCTAATTAGGGCATCTTGTCTGATGTTCTTCTTCTAGATTTGGGCTTGCTGTTGATACTCTAGAGAAACGTTCTTGCTTGGGATGCTGAAGATTCTCAAGTAACAGGCTGCTAATCAAAGCAGATCACTAACGGGTTGTAAATTGTCCGGGTCTATTATTGCAGTAGAACATACTCTTGCCATTTATAATTCATATTAAAAGATTGGATATATCTTTGCAGTTAAGAAATTTTATATTTTGGGCTCCAATGGAGTCCCTTCTTAGTTACTTTTTAAGAAATCAGGCAGTACTCTTCTTTAGAAGCGTTGGTAGTTTGTGCTAGCGTCAATCTTGTCCGTACATACCATATGAAAGCCTTTTGTGCCAGTGACATTTTTTATGCTCAGCTGTTTATGCATTTATGAAGGTTTCTTATGTTCAAAATTATGGTTTATGCCAAGTGTGGGAGCATAAGACCTGGACTCTGACCAGATTATATGATATGGAATATGGATTACTGGTCTCAACCGAGTCTCAGAATGGATGGTTATGATCTAGGCTCAAGTTATCCTGGCAATGAGGTTAATATTTGCCCTTCTTGATTTAGAGTTACCCTACTATGTTTGAGCAAATGTGTTGCCACTTACTGACCACTTGGTAATCATCTCTGTTCTCCCTCTCTATTCTCTCTTTCCCTGATGTGATATTACTATAACAGCCCTAATATAATTGATTTGCAAGAATCTAATGATAATTTAGTGTGCGCCTAACTGTGTTAATTGAGGATCTACTCTATGATTAAGGAATGCAAAGGAGATCATAGGCCTTGTTTGGATTGTGAAAGCTGTGGGAAAGGAATCTGCCAAAGTGAGCTTTTAATCTCTCAAAATAGCTTTTCTTTTCATTTAATATTTACAAAGAGCTTTAAGAAAGAGCACCATAAAGTGAAAGTTTTAATTTAATATTTCCTATGAACCAATATTAGAAATGGTTTTCAGTTTACCTAGAATATTTGTAATGACATATTAGGAATTTTATGTTAAAATTAGAAATGTATTAAATTTTGAACGGAATAAAAAAATGTATGTTTAATTTTGAAAGGTAGTATAATCAACCAATATTTATTTTCTCCTTTTCTAGTAATGGAGCATTGCTAGTATTTCTTTTCTTTATGGATTCGGCTATGTATTGCGCCGGAATTTCAATTATAAAGCTTATCAATACATGAAATTGATAAAATTATAAGATCTTATTTATTTCACATTTCTCTAAAATAAAACGATCTACATAATTAATAATCAAAATATATATATAAAATTCGCATATTATATATATCATTCATTTTCATTTTGTTACACCTGATCTACACCTATATATATATATATATATATATATATATATATATATATATATATAAAAAGAAAAAGAATTGCCGTCAAAGATTACATTTGATTTCTTTTTTTTTTTCCTTTTTTTTTTAGCTTTTCCCCCTTCCACTCTTGGTACTTTATCCCTTCCTACTGTTTTTCAAACAAGTGTAATATTGTTTTGGCGCTATACAACTACAAAATCCATTAAAATGTAGAGTAAAGAGGTGGTGGACCTGCATATCGATCTAGAGCTGGCAACCAACCTAAAAAGGCACGTATTGGAATTTAATTAATAATAATTCGTTTAATTGCTGAGATTATTACTGTAGCTTGGTTTAATGTCAGGTGGGGGTGGGGAGACCGTATTATATATATATAGCTATATATAGTTTAAAATAATGTGTCAGGTTGGGAAGAATCTCTTTTAATTAAGCTTCTGACCGTTCAAAAAAAAAAACACAAACAAGTCACACATATATATATATATATCTATATCTATATATATATATATATATATATATATATATATAGTTTTCTTTAATCCCACGGCTTTAATTTATGGGTGCCCGCCCCTTTAGTTATTTGAACAAATTAAATATGAAAATTCTAAGCGGACATTGGTTTGGCGAAACGGTCCATTTTTTTTTTTTTTTTTTTTTTAATGTCTAAAAATAATTTATAAGATTTATTGGGCTGGAATTTTTACGAATAAAAGTTTTGGGATGTCATTTGGATACATGTAAAAAATATATACTGTAAAATTTTGGTTCCAATAAATCTTATATTATTTGGGAGACATTAAAAAAAAAAAAAAAAAAAAAATTGGCCCGGTCGCAAGACCGGTTGTCAAACCAATGTCAGCTAGAATTACTCAATTAAATATTATTGTTCTTCAAAAAGAAAATAAAAAATATAGATGATTGAAATATTTACTCTCAATATATTAAAAATATTAGACTTGTTGATCATCACATAACAGTCTGGCCCATGTTGCTTTGGCTATTCCTTCAAACTCACCTCATGTGCACAGCACCAGTACTATATTTCTCTCTTTCTCTCTCTCTCTCTCCAAGCAGCTAGCAGCTAGTAGAGCAGTGGAGATTCCATTAGTATTCTCTTTTTCTTTCTTTTTCATAAAGAGATGATAGAGCAGATGAACATGCAGCTAGCTAGCCGGCCAGTTTTAAGATGATATTGAAGCTTGGAACTTAATTAACTTGAGCTAGCTAGAACTTATATAATATTTGATTGGCATGCAGCACTCTAGCAGAAGAAGCCAACTAAGAATTAAAGAAATATAGATGAATGATTACTACTTGATAAGCTGGGCAAAGGCTTTGGCATCAGCCGGATTTTTGGTCTTACTGTTAGGTCTATTGTGCTGCTGTCTTACCTCCAAACCTCGCCCTCATGGCGACGTTAGCAGCGGCGGCGGTGGTTGCAGCTGCGACGGTGGATACATCGGGGTTTGATATTTATACATACACATACATCTATATATATATATAGTTGGATCAAACAGATTGATTAATTTCTTCTTGATTATTTTCTTTTTTTCTAAGTTCTCTTTTGTTATTGTGTTATGGATGGGCTTGTTTGTTGTATATATATATATATATATATATATATATATATATATATATATATATATTGAAATGATTGAAGCAAAAAAAAAAAAAAAAAATTCACGGATTCTTTATTAGTGTAAATATAGAGAAAATATGATTCTGAATTTTTATTATTTAGAAAAAGATTCTGAATTTATATTTATATGATGAATGGATTGAGTTATTAAATTACACTATTTTTTGACATATAGTACTGTTTCTCTAATTTTTTGGTGAGTAGATAGCTTTAATTTAGCAGCTCACCAGCTAGTTAAAGCCCAAAAAAACTTGGCTAAATTTACTTTTATGTGCGACTTAATTAAGTGACTCAACATGCATGAGGAAATCTCACGACTTAAAGGAGAGAATATATTCTTGTACTCGATCTTAAAATTACATATATCTATTTCCTATGAGTCTATGACCAAAGAAGGAAAATGAGCTAGAAAAATGAGTTGGACTTTCAAATGAATAAGTTAATCGATTTTTTTTTCCATTTTAGTATTTTATTGGCCAATTAATTTACTTTTTTACAATATCAATGCACCAATGGAGTCAAGTCACCTCTCTCTCTCTCTCTCTCTCTCTCTCTCTCTCTCTATCTATATATATATATATAAGAATGATCCCTAGCTAGTATCTATTTGTTATGAATCAAAAAGTGGCATATAGCATCTATATTGTCCATTAGCAAAATGAAGGGTTGATATGGAAAAGGTTACAACGTCGTCAGCTAGACCGCTAGAAGTACTAGCGGACGTAGTTAATTAATATAAATTTTGGACTTTTATGCCCCCATTTAGCCTAGCATAAATCGCAAAAAAAAAAAACAACAGCATCCGCTAGTACTTCTAGCGGACAGAGATTCACTAAGTTACCACGTTGTTAAACAATTAGGGCAAAACTACAGCCCTAACCTTTCGATCTCTGCGGCGATGCTAGCTCTTCATCAACAATCCATCTAGAAAAACCCTTCAATCTGTTCAGAAAAGAGCAAAATTTGTACTCAAGAGTGAAAGATTTGGATTCTACATCAAATTAAACAACATTTAATCGATGAGTTTTACGAATTAATTACAAGGTTTAAATTAATTGGAGATATTTTGTTTGTAGCATCAATTAGGTTTTTAGGGATGATGGATGATCTTCTTTAGGAATTGGAGTATTTTTACCTTGATTTCCCAGTATTTTCTTTGGATGTTTTTTAGGAAATTGATATTGGGATGGATTCCATAGTGCATTTGATATTTTCTTTTGGCGCCACCTCTTATTTTTTAGGAAATTGATATTGGGATGGATTCTTCTTGCGATGGTTTCATGAGTTCAGTTTGTATTATATTGCAATAGTTTCATTGCTAGTATTTGTTGATCTGACACAACTGTAGTTTGTTTATCTAGTTGTATAAAAAGAAATTTAGATATATATGTTGCTGAAAAGGAAATGTTTGTGCATGTTCCAGTTAATGTCTTGTTTATTTTATATTTCTGTCTTAATTTTTCTATCTCGTGATTAAGTTGTCGTTCTAGCTTTGTTTCTTCTTCTTACGTTCAGACTCTTTTTTTTATATACATGTTTTAGTTCCGAGTATCATGTAGCAGGCATATATATATATTTATTTCTCTGCACACAGATAATTTGCTTTGAAAAACAATTAATGACATAATCAGTAAGTTCTGTTTGGTTAGCTGGAAGACCTGTTTGTTTTAGCTAAATATAATTGCTAATGTAATATTGAAATACTTTTTAATCAATTGATGCATGTATTATCTAAAATTGTTAGTTCCATGACCTAATAATAACAATAATAATAATAATAATAATAATAATAATAATAACAACAACAATAATAATAATAATATCAATAATAATAATAATAATAATAATAAATTAAATAATGATAATAATAATAATAATAATAATACTTTTAATAATAATAACTATAACAATAATAAAAATACCTAATTTTTTCATTTTAGAATATATTGATTTCATCTGTTATAAGAAAGTGATTTATGAATAACAAACACATTACTTTTACAATGATAAAAAAGAAACAAGGGGGTGAAAACCTTATACAAGCAGCATCCTATATAAGAAACCTACCAAAAAACAGCCATTGAAACTCAGCCTCTATACAGCACTACAGCCAACCAAGCAATTTTAATCAACAAACAATCTTAGAGCCAAATCCTAGAAAGATTTCACAAACCTAATAGTTAAATCTGGGTAATGTTCATAAAACCAAAAAAATAGTCATTATGTTCATAAATAATAGCAATGTGCACGATGACACAACAAAATTCAGTAATTTCCTAATTATTCCACTTTAGTTAGTTGTTAATCTGTAAGATTAAATAGTCAATATGGTACTAACTACTAAGCAGTGCAGATCTCAACCAGTTGATACATAGATTTAATGGACGGACAAAAACAACACAAAGCAAATCCACGAACCAAATCAAGCCTATGGCTTTTACTCTTCAAAATTTTATAAATACGATCATACTTTTTAATTTCAAATAAAGATTTGAATCTAAATTAAAACTAGGTATCATAACAATTCAAATTTTAAAAAATTTAGTCGTTTCCCCTCCCCACTTTGATCCAAATCCCTAGCCGCCACTTCGAATCGGAACTTTTTGGGGTCGAAACCTAGGAAATCACGTCGCCGGAGCCACGTGTGAGGAGCAAAGGAAATCGTAAAGGGTGTGAAGACATTCGTATATACAAATCTCCGAACTCGTCATCGTCTTCCATGAAAGAGAGAAATGGAGTTTGATGGGTGCGATTTTCTGATTTTAGTTGTTTCATATCCCCAAAACTAACAACACTTTTTAATTTAGCAAATTTGGAGATTTGAAATTGGTAAGCTTTAGGAGCTGTTTGTTTAGAATTGAATGGAAATTTGAATCTGAATGGTTTTGAATCGGTCCAAGTCGCTTTGTTTTGGTCTCGAATAATTTGAATCGATAAGATGAACGAAATTTGAATGGCTAAGTCGATTTTTTAATTTGAATAAATGCATGAAGCGGTGAAATAAAGTAAAAAAAATAAATAAAATATTAACTATTATATTAAGTAATATTAAATAAATTTACAACAATTTTGAATTTTTTCAGAAGGGTAAAATAATAAAATTTTGTCATTCAGATGTTTCAGACATGTCAATTTTCAAACAGTTTTTTTCAGATTCAACTCATTCAGATTCAGATTTAGATTTATTCAATTTTTATCAAATACCCCTTTAGATGAGAGAGACAACAAAGGAGATAATAGTGTTGTAAATTAATGGGTATCTTTGTCTTTTAATAATCTGGTGGGGCTGAGGAAAATGAATTGTTTTGGTATAAAACTTAATTCTTATCGTGTTTGGGTAGTCTTATGACCAAAATTTTTTATTGGAGGTATTGATTTCAAATTTTGGCCAAAATAATTAAAATACATCCACATCAGCTAAACATGTGAAAAATTAAATAAAAAATTTCCAGTCGATATGCGTTGACCAAAAGTCAAAAACACCTAAAATAAATTCAAGGGCAACATATACATTTTACCCTATATATCTATGGTGTTGAGAAATATTGAATATCCGTATATTTTGTGATGGTGAATATGTATAAATAGATTAAAGGGAATGATTCAATTACATGAATTTAAAAATGTGAATGATAATATTTTATTTATTTAATGCATACTATTAAAGTTGTGAATGCATGTGTGATGAAGTTGAAAATCATACTTTTGAGTTAGCTTCAGCAGGCAAGGCATAGCATATCTACAATCTTAGAAATTTCATTCACTCGAATTAATCATGTATTCTCATCCACCAATCCATCATCAACAATTGCTATAATAGGTTTTGCTAACCAAGTAAACAAACACCCACCTCAGGAAAAGCCCAACAATCTAATCTCTGTAGAATTTTTTGTTTCATATGCTCAAAATTTCAAAATTGGAAGAGAGAGAGTACTAAAATTGCTCCATGTGTAATTTTATTTTGAGGCTTTATGTACCAAAGCTACGGTCTCCTGCATCCCCAAGTCCAGGAATTATGAACCTGAAAATCCAAAAAAACACAAGCCATTTAACTTCTGAAATACAACTCTTGCTATTTGATTACTCCTTTTTATTACAAATGTAGGAATATTTTTACCCTTTCTCATTAACGTCGGGGTCAATGATTCCAGCATACACATGAAGCCTATAAAAATCACAAAGATAAACAGAAATAAATGCTGAGAGAATAAACTACAATGATTTGATACAAACTTTAATTTTGTAAAACTATTACCCTGGGAAGTTCTCGCTAAGCTTCTTGAGTGCTGGAGGAGCAGCCACAGCAGACACCTATGACGAGGTAAGTTTGTAAATTTAGTACTCCAACCACGAGCTAAATAAAAGACATTGTACTTTGAACATGCATCTGCATATTTTGTAGAGTGAACAACAAACCATTTTGGACGTACAATTTTGCTCATACACGACAACCAGCAATTCATTAATTACTGGATATCATCCTCTATAGTTCAAAAACTCATAAAGACATGAAAACAAACTACTAATTCTAATTTGAGGTTAATCAAACTAGTGCAGTTCTTCACAGAAGCAGGTAATACCATTGGGCGATAATGAAATATACTGATGGCTGTAAACAGCAATGCGTAACCAGTTAGATTGATAGCTAATTAGTGCAACGTCATAATAATACTCCTTCTATTCTACAAAGAAGAGTTCAATTTGCCAACTTATTTTGTTCCACAAAAAGACTTCTCTTTGTATTCATATTAGCATAAAAGGAAACAATGTCTTCAACTTTGCCATCATAATTTCATTAACAACTTACTATTATTAGGGGTATAAATTAACATTTGCAAATTTTACAAATGGAACCCTTTTTGAGAAAAGGAGAGAATATATAGTTATGCCCATAGCATAGAAAGACAATATAGATTACATAGATACAAGAAAATTTATTTGTCTACTTACCACTTTAATTTGTTTGTTGTCGACTCCACGGTTCTTTATCAGTTCAAGAGCTGCAACTATTGTACCACCTAAAATTCAAATGCAAACTAACAAAATTAGAGATGACAGTAGAAACACAAACAACAAAAGCGCAAAAGCTTCAAAAAACAGTCATGTGCTCAATCCCTCATTGAATTGGAGAGGAGGAAGTGACTATGAGTTTTTTGTAATGCTTCTTTCTAGTTAGCAAGCTAATTCCCATTTTTATATGTCTCTCGTATTTTTTAAGCTAATTTAATTCAAATAAACAAAATGTTCTATGTTATAAACCTATTTAGCATGAGAAGGTGATTAACCCTAAGAAGAATGATGATGCATACCTGTTGCCAGCATAGGATCCACTACAAGTATGCGAGATCTGTCAGGAAATTTGTCAGGTAGCCTGCAGAACAGGACGGAAAAGAAACGATAATAGGAATAATATGACATGTTTGGAAACAATGGAAAGACAAATAACATGAGTAAATAAAAAAAAAAAAGAATTCTCAGCAATGGGGAAGTCTTACTTATTCAAATAAACAGATGGCTGGAGTGTTTCCTCATCTCTGCTCATCCCTTAATTTGGAAACAGGAAAAAATGAGAAATCGTAAACTAATCAAGTACCTTGATTTGATGAAATTTTAAAACTACATGTTTTAATAGCCAAGTTGAAACAAGTAAGATGATGTCTAAAAAGATTGGTAAAGTATTACTAGACTACGGATTTAGTGAACCAACTTAATCTTTGATTCTTCATGTGAAATGAACCAAAAAAAACTATAATAGAAATGAAGCATTCAGCACAGTGAACATTTGTTCATCGCCCTCCAACCATTCCTTACCCAAATGGTACGTCTTTGTTGCTGGCAAGACTGATGATGCATGTTCTGCAAGAGCAAGACCAGCTCTTAAGATGGGAATAATCTGCAAAACAAATGAGTAGTCTATTAGAAGAATGGCATACATAAAGTTTTACAGTCCGGACAACTAAATTATAGTTCATAAATGTCAATTTCAAACATTTAATAAAAAAATAAAAACTACCAGCCAAGCCAGTAGAGAAAAAAATTAAAAATGTACCGAGAAACTACCTACACTATATACAAGTAAACAATGTTCTAAAAGGCGTTAGGCGAGAGGCGGGCGGCCAGGAGAGGCCTAGGCAAGATTTTTTTATTTTAAGACAATTTTAATATTTTATCTTACATTATTCTAACAAAACAATAATATAAAGCAAAATAATCTATAATAAAGATAATAATTAAATTATAGAATTAGTAGTAATTATACTTGAGTAGTAAGATATACATCAATTGCTTGAAATAATTAAATTATAGAATTAGTGTTACTAGTAAGTAGTAACTAGTAAGTACTCCCTCCGTCCCATAGTTATAGGCTGATTTTCCATTTTGAGATGTCCCAATATATAGGCTACTTACTATTTATAAAATTTAGTTAGTTCATTATTTTACTTTAATGCCCTTATAATAAATATTCAACTATTACTCTTTTTTTGAAGAAACAACCTTCAATGTCATTATTTTTATCACTACATTTAATGTAGTTGTATTCTCAATAAAAGAATTCAACTTTTTAGGCTTTACTAGTTTAACATATTTTGTGTATAAAAGGCAATTGGACCAACAATCAATGAAGTTAAGAGTTTCAATGTGATAAGTAAGGAGTAATTAATTTATTCATTAATTCTATATTAAGGGGTATATGTGAAAAATTTGTGTTAAAAATTAACTTAAACTGATTTTCTTAAACTATGCGCCAAAAAAAATCAGCCTATAACTATGGGACGGAGGGAGTAGTATTTTGATATCTTCATATATATAATTATATACATACTTCTTCTCTCTCAAAAATTTAAATAAATGTGATTTTAAAAAATTAGTATGAAGTTTATTGAATGAGACATTTGATATTATTAATTATGAAATTATTTTAATTTGTGTAATTTTTAAAATTGAGGACTTAAAGAAAATGACAAATACCATATACTAAGTATGACTAACATATCTTTGACGTATTAGTTTTATTCATAAACAAAATTGGTATTAAATAATAAAATTTAAAATTTTAAGAATTCAATATTAAAACTTAAGAAACTAAACATAAATTTAAGAATTATATTGAATTAAACTAAATATTACAAATGTATCATCATTTATATAATTTCAAGTTGGTACAAGTTCAAAAAATTACAACTATAATAAAATTATCTATTTTGACTTGATCTTGTTCATTTCTTGTTGTGATTTGATATGCTACAACTTGCATTAAGAATATGGTAAATCATTAGAAAAATAAATATATCAAGATTTAGTTTTGGTAGTAATTTAAAAAAAATAAAAAATCTCCACCTAGCCCGCCTAGGCCGTTTAGGCGCCGCCTAATTGGCTGGAGCGCTTTTTTGGCCTTAGGCGCGGCGCCAAGCCCCTGCCTAGCGCCTAGGCCAATTTTTAGAACACTGCAAGTAAAATGCATAAAACTACTCTGTTACTGTGTAAAATAAGAGAAACCCTTGTCAAAATCAAAGACTCAGACATATATATACTCACCGCGACAGGTTCCCTTGGATCAATAAATTCTACAGAGGCAACAGCCATTGGTGACTGAATCTCCCCTGAGATAGTAGGCTGGCAAAAATTAAAAGATGTTAAGTTCTTGAATAAATGTATTCTAACAATAGATAAAGCATAAATGTCAGGCTTAAGTGCTCAACGGTTCTAGGCCCTACAAATTCGTGCTATATATACTAGCAAAGCAAGTATTGCAGATATATATTGATTTAGTTGTGGCGGAGCGGTGAGGTGTAGTGTGTGGTGCCTTAAAGAAATTTAGGACTTTGGTGAAGTACTTTAAAAAGAGAAGAAGGTAATATAGTGTTTGGTTATACATTTGTAAAGTGCTTTCAAAGTAGAAAGCTTTCAGTGATATTTCTCAACTCTTTCTTATCCAATTCTCTGTAGATTCTCAGTAGAATTTGTAGGGCTTAGAACTATTGAGATTAATTGTCATTAAATCTCTTGCATAACATTTTCAAAAAATAAAATTCTGTTCGATGGAAGTCCATTTCAGCCAGGACAAAGCTCCAAAATTAAATTTTGTTATACATCTGTCTTTCTCCATAGGGTAATGCTAAGGGTCTAAAATGTGTCTCAAATGATATGATAGCCAATCACAAGAGATGTACTCAAGTTATGTAATGATGCCACACCATTTGAGATACTTTCTAAGACAAAAAATAAATAAAATGAGACCCCTAGCATTATCCTCCTCCAGAAGATCCATGAGTGTACAGCTGTAATAACATCTATGATCTACTTAATGTATATCTCATTAACTTTCCAAGGGGAGAAAGCAGCATCTAATGCATAACAACTTACAAGAAATGAAAAAAAAGAAGAAAACCTACCAACCACTCTCTCGTCGCTTCATACATAAGCAATCTCCCCAATTCAGCCATAGCATTCCCTACAATTGTAATGATCACATAAATATCTCAAAAATAGATTTTACTAACCTCATTTTTTCGTTTAAAAGGACAGCTACCACTGCAACTGCATCTAAAGTGGAATAAAGTATAGTAGAAAGGTAGTACTAGAAATAGTTCCTTCTCCTTAGAATGTGATTCCAACACATTTGAGAGACAGGTGTTTGTGTTAAAAATCAGGGTATAAGCAAAACCCTGTATCCTTCCATCAGAAAATTATTTCAGAATACTAAATTTATGCTATTTCAATATAACCCGAAAAAAATAAAATGGACAAACAAATCAAATGAAAGGCAAGTTCTAACTTTTACTTGATGTTTACAGCATATTCAGATAATCCACTGGAAATTAACTTATGAAAAGGCCAAAAAAAAAACTAAATTTTTTTTTAAAAAAAGATTGAATTCTTTCGTCCCTTTTTACTTACTAAAAACAGGGCAAGGAGTCTGCTCATTTCTAAGAACCGAAACCCAGTGCTTAATCAATGGATGCGGTGGAACAAACACCTGAAAAGCCCCAAAACTCGACTTAATTATTCACACAAAAAACCCAGAAAATGCGGCACTTATTTCACACTTTTTCAGCAAATAAACAGAGAAACTTAAGAGGAGAAGAGTTTATTAGATACTTACCAGCATTCTATTTTCAGTCACCGGTCTCTGCTCCGACGTCGTTTGGGCGCTCATGGATAAAACGCTACGACGCCGGCTACTATTGTTGTAAGATATCTGCGGCTTCTGTGATCAAAGAAACAAGTTGAGTTTATATATAAATGAAGAAAGTTAGGGTTTTTTTTCTTCAAGATTTGCAACGAGAGAATTAGAGTCCTCGGTACCTTTTTGGGATTGAAAGTGGAGGAGAGATAAAAATTGAGATTGGATGTGGGGAGGTGTTGTCGATAATGTACGGCCGCGAAAAGTTGTTGATCGGACGGGTAACGGAGGATGGGTGAATTAATTCTGCATGCCATTTCCATTCAATTTGGATTCGGACAGATAGAAAGTGAGAGAGTGAAGATGGTAGATTTGTTCTAAGCTTATTGGGGTTTCGATATCCACATTTCTCAAGTCTGATTTGGGAAGAGTAGTAAATAAGTTAGGATTAGGATATGCCCTTATCCGAGCTTATATTGATTGATTTCCCTTATATTTGGTAATGGTCTTGTCAACTATTTCATTTTTCACTTTTACATCAATCTTTTATTGGGTCTGTATCATACATAGTTGTGTATATTTTATTTGTATACGATTTATTAAATTATTTTATTTTGGTAGATTTTTTTTTTTAAATTTTTTTTTTTTTCCTTTTTAAATTAAAAATCAAAAATAAATCTGTGAAAACGACGCAATTTTGATAGATTATATATAAATAAAATATACACGGCTGTTTATAGTCATTAGTGCCAATTATTATTGTAAATAGATACAATAGCATATTTTATAAATTAACATAAATATATGGGTGATTTACGATGTTTGCTCACAATAAAAGATGAGAAGTTTTACTTGCAATATAAAGATTTTTCTTTTATAGAAAATGTTAACTTAAAGTCGGTTATTGCTCAAAATAAATGAACAAACATTTTTATCCAAAAAATTATATATCTTTGCAATAAAAAAAAATATGATTTTTATTATGAGTAGATAATTATTTTTTTTCTTCTGTGTTGTGAAACAAAACTTGTTAAACTTCAATTAATTCATCGGTTATAAAATTAGAGATATATAGAGAAAGTAATCTCTGTTATCCTAAGTAGGCCTGTTGATCGGTTTAAATGGGCCGCACTCAGGACAGCCTTTATGGGTTCTAGCGAAATACTCTTTATAAAGTCTTTTATTTTTTGGATTCTTTACGTAAGTATACAACAAATAAAAAGTAATTACAAAAAAGTGCATCAACCAAATAATTACAAAAAGAGTATAATTAAGACCCATATTATAAAAATAGTACAATTCACATTAATAAGGAAATCTAAAATCAAGGACAAATAACTGCCATAATTAATAATCCAAATTCAAATATTTGGATCTAATAACAAAAACAAACTCAAATTCAAATTTAAATATTCAAATCTTCATCTCCCTCACATACACTTTGAAATAATAGACCGCCGATACACCGCTGCTACACCTCACATATTCCGCCGCTACACCGCCGCGAATCTCCGTTGTCCAAAACGCCAATGAGAATTAGAAGAAGATTCGCCCTACAAAAAGTTTAAAAATAAATAGATGTAACTTTTAATGTTCTGAATTTTTTTTTATAACTATTTTGTTACTCATAAATAATAAAATGGTTACCTTTGTATGAATGGTTGACTACCAACTGCATCACATTCAAACGAAATTGGTAACTTAATAAAATTGAATTGGTTACCTTGGTCTGAAGGTTTGGCTACCAACTACATTATGAAAAGACTGCAGGTGTAGATGTGAATTAGTTACTTTGGTATGAAAGTTTTGTTACCTTGGTACGAAGGTTTGCTTACCTTGATCTGAAGGTTTGGTAACCAACTGTACTAAGAAAAAATTTAAAGTGTGTAGGTTGATTGGTTACTTTGATATGACAGTTTGGTTACCTTGGTATGAAGATTTGGTTACCATCATCCAGGAAGCCCAGAATTTCTCTAGACAACATTCCAATTCCCTTCGCCATGCCAGTAACCGTCCATTAACTGCTAAATCTTTCATTTCACAGCCTTTAGAGATATTTGCTATTTCTTCAAGATTTCATGCCAGTACTGCAGGTGGTATACTGTATACGCCTCCATTTTCTCTCTCCAACTCTCATCTTCTGAATCCACATCATCACCACAGGCAGAATCAGCTACCCCCTTCCTCTTCCAATGCCCAAACCTTATAAAAATAACACAAGGATCAACAACAAAACTAATCACAAATCTAGAAAATCCAACTTTTCGATTGCTAGTTCCGGAACAGAAAAATCAAAGCATGAATATGTGAAAGTTATATCGTCGATAAATAGGTTTAAACCCCACCCGGATGATGTTCCTAGGGTTTCATTTTCAGGCAACTCCAACAATGGTAGGAATGATCATGTGGTCGAGTTTTCAGGTTTGGTTGTGTCTAGTTTTCTCTCTCTCCACCACCAAATTTCGCTTTTTGACGACTTTTTCACTCATGTCGAAGCTCGGCAGACAAATCTGAGAGGCTATCTTTGTGATCGATCTTTGAACAATAGACAATCTCAACTTTAATTTTACGTCTTCCATAAATACTTGTCAATCGTCATTATACGCCGGTGATGTTATATTGTTAATGTGACGCCCCCAAAATAGGTATACATCACCCATTCTGAGTTGTCAATACATGGTACAGAAACAACTACAACTTTATTATTACAACAAGAAATCGTGAGTTTGAATACAAATATTATCTTCTGATAATATCTATACTCAAATAAATTCTCATCACATTTATTGATACATTATTTTACAAAAATGGTGAGGACTACTAAACAACTCTCTCTAGAACCTTCATTCCATACCCCGACTCGTACTCGCTATATTCTCGCCTCCTGAGAATAAAAATGGAACAAAAAAGAAAAGGGTGAGCTCAACTAGCCCGAAGAAAGAATATTATGACTAATATAATATACAACAAATTATCATTAGTCTCCAACAGGAAAAATCTAATAGAATACAATGACAACAAGTTTTAAATCAATTTTCGCAATGAAATATTAATTCATTAGAAGAGTTAAGTAGAGAATGCAAACTACTATCTTCTATGTATGAATTTAAAAGTTCATCGCTCATCTTTTATCCTGTAACATCAATCAATATATATCTCGAAATCAAATATTCATCTTTTTGCACTACAGCCAAAGATATTCATCGATTGGTCATGTTCATCTAAACACTGCTCATCTTTGCACTACGGGCCAAAGATATTCATCGAAATCATTCATCTTTGCACTACAAGCCAAAGATATTCAATAATATCATCATTTAAGACCGAGGATCTTTGAAAAATATTTTTAAAGAAACGAATTCAAAGAAACAAAATGACAAGGATTAAGGATTCGTACTTTTATTTTATCCACGTCCAAAAAATACCTCAAAAATAATCATAGTGGTGTAAAATTCAAGAATGATCAAAACATGGATACAATCAAAGCTAGTATCCATAATAGATATTTTGGACGAAAAGAAAAATTTTCATTTTTCGATGGATAAGATCAGATTTGTGAATAATCCCGTATACGTGAATAAAGTGATGTATACGTGAATAAGAACTCCAAACACTTAAAAGTTCCAAATTTGATTAAAAAGTTCAGATCAATACTTCGGCATAATGATATTGAAGAAATACTATCATTATGAAAAAAATAATATCCCTTACCTCGAAAGACAGTATGTAAGACCCCGAAATTTTTTAAATAAAAATAGAATTTCCTCTATTTATTATTTTGAAATAGTAAGGGTTGATTTGATTCATGTGGATAGTTATGGGTAAAATACGCAAATATTTCGAATAAGCAAGTGGTTATAAAATATTCTTTATTGTCGGGGAATATTCGTTTGGTCGTGGAATATTCATACTGTCGAGTAATATTCGTACGACGGCGCAGTCTTTTGTGGGCCCCATAACGGAAAGCGATTGGATGAAGAAAACGATAAATATAAGTTGTTTATAAATAACGGCGTAGTTGTTACCGTTAATACTGTTGGAATACCCGGTGGTTAAAACACACTAATACGCGTTGTTGAACAATAGCACACGATATTGCACCAATTATTAATTCTTACGTAAGAAGGCACTACTCAATAATTATTACAGTAATTAATGTTCAGTATTTTATTTTATTGATTCAATAATTGCTTTGCATTGATATTTTATATTGTCAAGTTATTTCAATAATTGTCATTACACAAAGATTTTCCATTATCGAAGCAATAATTCATATTATCCTAATAATATTATTAGATAACATTATTGGTAATGTCTAGAAAGTTCGCATCTAAGGAGAGGTTTGGTCACCTAATTGCTTGCTTAAGTAAGGAGAAATTCTTATTGAAAGCCCCTTTCCTGAACCGCACTGGTTGTCAATATTGTGATTCTGTAATATTATTTATGAATAATTAATTATTGATTCATATGATGAGGAAAATATTGATTTTATGTGGATATAGATGGAGAAAATTTTTAATGGGACAATTGTTGAAAATTGAAATTTTATCTTTTTCTGATAAAATAATTCATTTAAATATATATATTATTATATTTTAATAATATAATAATGGTGATATTTTTACAACGAATGTGGGATATATGAGTATACGAGGAGGAAGAGTATTTTATTGCAATAAATGTTTAAAACATGTTAAACATGCTCTGGTGAACCCCATTTATTATCGAAATTTGATTATAACCTCTAAAATCACCCGTTTGTGGATTTCAATCAATTTTTGTTTGGAATTTGGAAAAACTTTCTTCCGCAAAGTTATAGAGAATTGAATTTCCTATAAAATGTCGCGAGATTCAATTTTCTGACAAAAGGGCTATTTATTGTGAATTATTGAAGTTCTGGCTCTGAAATAATTGATTTTGGAAGTTTAAATTATTTTAAATTAGAAAAATGTTTTATTACTTTTTCTAGAAGGTGGCATGTGATTATTGAACTGAAATCAGATTTCAAGTGTAAAAGTAGAAGATTTATTATATATATTATTATTATATTAAATTTTCTCGCTTTTGGTGTTCTAAAGCAATTTCCTATAAATAGGGTGTTTAGGTTAGAATTGAAGATTACACCGAAATCAAGTTTTCTCTCTATATTATCGAGTTTATTCTTGTGAGTATTTTGAGTATATACTTTGAGTATTGCTATATCTGGTGAAAGTTCAAGTCATAGCCTATATATCCTGTTTCAACTAAGATCTTGTCTTTCGAGGTAAGGGATATTATTTTTTTTAGTAATGAAATTATTTTCTCAATATCATTATCTTTGAAATATTGATCTGAAGTTTTTATCAAATTTGGAACTTTTGGTGTCGAGTTACTTATTCACGATACTCAAGACCTTTATTCACGATATCGACACTTCACGAATACTGACTATTCATCGTAAAATGAAAATTTTCCTTTTAAGTCTAAAATATCTATCAGGATACTAGCTTTGATTGTATCCATGTTTTGATCATTCTTGAATTTTACACCACTATGATTATTTTTGAGGTATTTTTGGACGTGGATAAAACAAAGTACTAATCCTTAATCCTTAATCCTTGTCATTTTGTTTCACCGGATTCGTTTCTTTAAAAAAATATATTTTCATCATCATCACCTTTAAATGATGATATTATTGAATATCTTTGGCACAGTAGTAAAAGATGATTGATTTCGATGAATATCTTTGGCCCAGTAGTGCAAAGATGAATGATTTCTAATGAATATCTTTGGCCCAGTAGTGCAAAGATGAGCAGTGTTTAGATGAACATGACCAATCGGTGAATGTCCTCGGCTTTAGTGCAAGGATGAATATATGATTCGGATATATATTGATTGATGTTACAGGATAAAAATATTGATGATGGACTTTTAAATTCATAGATATTAGTAGATTTCATCATCTACGTAACTCTTATATGAATTAATATTTTCCGTCATGAGTATTGATTTAAAACTTGTTGTCTATTGTATTCTATTAAATTTTTCCTGTTGAAGACTAACGATAATTTGTTCGTATTATCTTAGTCATAATATTCTTTATTTGGGCTAGTTTAGCTCACCTTTTCTTTTTGTTCCATTTTGTTCTCGGGAGGCAAGAATGTAAATGCGAGTAAGAGCTCAAATGGAATGATGGTTATAGAGAGAGTTGTTTAGTAGTCCTCACTATTTTTATAAAAATAATGTATAAATAATTGTGATGAAAATTTATTTGGGTATGTATATTGTCTGTAAGATAATAATTGTATTTAAACTCACAGATATATATATTGTCGTATTTTTTGCACGACAAATGTATTAATAAAGTTGTAGTTATTTCATCTTATGTATTTGGCGACTCGAGAATGGGTTGGATGGAATGGACCTATTTTGGGGCGCCACACAAGATTTCTACTTGAAACAGGATATAGGCTATGACTTGAACTTGCACCGTATAACAATACTCTCAAAGTATACTCAAAATACTCACAAGAATACGCCGATAATATAGAGAGAAAAACTTCAATTTCGGTGTGATTTTCAATTCTAACCTAAGCACCCTATTTATAGAAAAAATGCTTAGAACACCAAAGTAGAAAATTTAATAAAATATTAATAAATTTATATAAATCATACGCAAACTTGGAAATTCGATTTCAAATATTTTTTTGCACACATGTGCCCACCAACCAACCACAAAAACGTTTTTCTTTTAAAACAAATTTAAAACTTTTAAAAATAATTATTTTGGAACTTGAACTTCAATAATTCATAATAAATAGTCCTTTTATCGGAAAATTGAATCTCGCAAATTTTTATAGGAAATTCAATTCTCTACAACTTTGCGTAAGAAAGTTTTTCCAAATTCCAAATGAAATTGGCCCAAATCCTCAAACGCAGGCGATTTTACATGCGTAATCAAATTTCAATCAAGAAATGGGGTCCAATTTATATGTTTAACATGTTTTAAACATTTATTGCAACAAAATACTCTTTTTCTCGATACTCATATATCCCACATTCATCGTAAAAATATTATCATTATTATATTATTAAAATATAATAATATATTTAAATGAATTATTTTATCGGAAAAGATAAAATTTTAATTTTCAACAATTGTCACATTAAAAATTTTCTCCATCTATATCCCCATAAAATCAATATTTTCCTCATCATATGAATCAAAATTAATTATTCACAAATAATATTACGTAATCACAATATTGACAACCAGCAGCCTTTCAGAAAGAGGGGCTTTCCAATAAGAATTTCTTCTTCTTGGGCGCCAATTAGGTGACCAAACCTCTCCTTGATGTAACTTTCTAGACATTTCCAATAATGTTATCTAATAATATTATTCGGATAATATGAATTATTGCTTCGATAATGAAAAATACGTAATGACAATTATTGAAACAACAAAGAATATAAAATATCAACGCGACAATTAATAAATCAATAAAATAATCGAATAATAATTCTTTGTAACCATTATTGAGTAGTGCCTTCTTCACGTAAGAATCAATAGTTGGTACAATACTGGTGCTCTTCTTTGTCAACAACGCCAGACATCGCGTGTTTTAACCACCGGGTATTCCAACAAAGTAAATAGCGGTAACAACTACGCCCGTTATTTTTAAACAACTTATATTTGTCGCTTTTCTTCTTCAATCGCTTTCAGCATGGGGCCCACATTGTTGTGTCTGTCGCATTTAATATTCCACGACCAAACGAATATTCTCCGACAATAATGAATATTTTATAATCATTTGCTTATTTTGAAATACTTGCGTATTTTACCCATAACTATCCACATTAATCAAATCAACCTTTACTATTTCAAAATAATAATTAGAGAAAATTAAATTTCATTTATTAATTATTTGGGGTCTTACAACCTCCCCTCCTTATGAAATTTCGTCCTCGAAATTGACGTACGTACCTGATATTTCGAAAAGATGAGGATACCTCGCTTTCATTTCCGTTTCCAACTCCAAGGTCATTTCCTCAATAGCATGATTCCTCCATAAAACTTTAACTTGTGGTATGACCTTTGTGCGTAGGACATGCTCCTTCCTATCCAAGATCTTGACAGGTACCTCTTCATACGTTAAGTCTTCGGCTATCTCGTCCGGTTCTAACTCTATAACGTGGTTCGGGTCTTTCACATATTTATCTGATACGAGCATGTGAAACACATTATGAACACGAGACATACTCGAGGTAATGCGCAAGTCTATAAAGGCTACATTTCTTACTTCGGTCAAGAATTTGAAATGGACCAATAAATCGTGGATTGAGCTTTCCTCTCTTCCCAAATCTTGTAACTCCCTTCTATGGAGCAACTCGCAACAAATACATGATCCCCTATACTAAATTCCACGTCCTTTCACGAAGATCCACATAACTCTTTTTTTCGATCTTGTACTGCTTTGTATCGTTGTCGAATCATTTGGATCTTTTCGGTAGTCATATTGTCTTAACTTCGGGTCCCAACAATGTTGCTTCACCCACCTCATCCCAACATATTGGAGAACGAAACTTTCGTCCATATAATGCTTCAAATGGAGCCACACCTATACTTGTCTGATAACCTTTGTTGTTGTAGGAGAATTCCCCGATGGTAAATACTTATCCCAACTCGCCTTTTGAAATCTAGGACACGAGTCTTAATAAATCTTCAAGAGTTTGAATAGTCCTCTCGATTGTCCGTCCGTTTGAGGATGGTATGCTGAATCGAATCAGTAATCATGCCCCATAGCTTTTTGCAAGCTAACCCAAAATCTTGAAGTGAATCTTGGGTCACGATCCGAAACTATGGATCTTGGCATGCCATGTAACCTCACAATCTCATTTACATACATTTGAAAGCAAGGCGTTCAAGGAATAAGTCTCCGTATCGGCAAGAAATGAGAAGACTTGGTTAATCTATCAACAATAACCCAAATAGCATTGATGCCTTGAGAAACCGAAGGAAGACCCGTAACAAAATCCATGGTAATGTGTTCCCACTTCCATTTCGGAATCTCAAGTGGTTGCAACGGACCCTTAGGTACTAGATGCTCCGCCTTTACACGTTGACAAGTTAAACACATCCAGATAAACTTTGCAATCTCTCTCTTCATATTGTTCCACCAAAATGTATGTTGAAGATCACGGTACATTTTAGTACTTCCAGGATGGATTTCAAATGGTGTATTGTGTGCCTCCATCATAATCTTGTACTTCAAATCGAGTTGTTAGAACACAAAGTCCGGGTGGCCTCAAGTATTTCTTCTTCATCAATTCTCGCTTAGGAATAGCACCTTCTTGTACTTTCTTCTTCATAATGATCGTATTTCCCGGGTTGGTGGCTTGAGCAACCTTAACTTTTTCTATTAAAGTTGGCTCTATCACGTATACTTGACATCATCGCACTCATTCCCCGCATAAGATCTTCTACTCAAAGCGTCATTTCTACCACATTCGCTTTTCGGGATGGTATTGAATAGTGTGGTCGTAATCTTTCAACAACTCGAGCCAACGTCGTTGCCGCGTGTTGAGTTCCTTTTCGTGAAGAAATATTTGAGGCTTTTATGGTCTAAGTATATCTCCACTTTCTCCCCATATAGATAGTGCCTCCAGGATCTTTAAGCGCTGAAACGATCATGCTAACTCTAGATCATGAGTAGGATAATTCCTCTCATACTCTTTAAGTTTTCATGAGGCATAGGCTATGACTTTCCCACGCTGCATGAGAACATATCCTAACCCTTTGCACAAAGCATCATCAGAGATAAAAAATCCATCCGCATGCAGGATGGTATTGTTAGAAACAGTGCTTAAAATGAGTCTCCTCTTGAGCTCTTGGAAACTCTTCTCGCATTCCTCGCTCCATACGAATTTTATATCTTTCCGAGTCACCGAGTTAATGGAGTAGCGATTCGAGAAAATCCTTCCACGAATCTCCGATAATAACCAAATTAAGCCTAGAAAGCTACGACTTCTATCCACCGAATTTTGCTTGCTTCCCAACTTTGTATTGCTTCAATCTTCGCCGGGTCCAAAGATACTACATGTTTCGACACCACGTGCCCAAGGAATGCTACTTCCTCAAGGCGAACTCGCATTTCTTTAACTTGGCATAAAGCTTGTTTTCACGAAGCCTTTGGAGTACCAAATTCAAATGGTGCTCATGATCTTCACCGCTTTTGGAATATATGAGGATTTCATCAATAAAGACAACAACGAATCGATCCAAATATTCCTTGAATACTCGGTTCATCATATCCATGAAAGTCAGCAGAGCATTAGTCAATCCAAAAGACATGACTAGAATTCATAATGTCCGTCATCGAGTTCTAAAGGCGCCTTTGGAATATCCTCGCCTTCTAATCTTGGTGATGATATCCGTAGCGAAGATCGATTTTTGAAAAGAATTGTGCTCCTTGCAATCGGGTCAAACAAGTCATCAATACGAGGTAGAGGATACCTATTCTTGATAAGTGACATGGTTCAATTCTCGATAGTCAATACAAAAGTCGCATACTCCGCTCTTTCTTTTTACAAATAAAACGAGAGCACCCCAAGGAGATGTACTAGGATGAATGAAACCGATGTCTAACAACTCCTCGTAGTTGGACCTTTAACTCCTGAAGTTCAATAGAGCCATTCGATATGGGGTTTTAGAAATGGGCTTTGTACAGTGTTCAAGGTCAATAAAGAATTCAACTTCACGTTACGGGGTAGACCAGGAAAGTTCTTCAGAAATACGTCAGGAAAGTCAATAACAACAGGAATATTATTCAAATTTGACGTGTCTTTATTCAAATCCATAACAGAAAGCTTGACATCCATTTTTCAATAAACGAATAGCTTTATGATTAAATATGACAGTGATTGATTTTAATGGTTTAGTTGCTTGAATTCGAACAACAGGTTGGTTAGGAATATGAAAACTAACAACCTTACGAAAATAATCAATTTTGGCATGATGAGTAGTTAACCAATCAATCCCTAAAATCACATCAAAAATAAGTATCTTTAAAGAGATAAGGTCAACAGGTAAGGTGATGGTGCCAACTTGAATTAAACAAGATTTATAAATAGTGGATGTGATGAACGTTTCTCCTAACGGAGTTTCCACAGATAGGTCAAAGTCTAATTTTTCCAGAGTCAAATTTAAACGTTGAGCACAAGTAGGAGAGATAAATGAATGGGTAAGACTTAGATTAGTAAAGTATAAACTTCACAAGAATTTATGATTAGCTTTTACCCGTGATCACCTCGTTTGGGTTCCTCGCATTTTGACCATCCACAACAAACGCTCTTCCGAGAACCGCTTGACTTTGACTTTTCTGGGACAATCTTTTGAGTCACCGTCCCCGCTGAACTAGGTTTTGCTACAGGATAATCCCGAGCGATATGTCCTTCCTTTTCATAATTATAGCATACTTTGAACTGTTGTGGGCAGTTTAAACTGATATGTCCCTCTTTTCCGCATTTGTAGCATACGACCGGTGGTCGTTCCCCTCCCTTGAACCGATTCTTCTTTGAAGTGCGCCATTTTCACATTGTCGTTGTTGAATCTCCTCTTTTAAAATCTCCTCCCGATTCGCTTTTTCTTCTTCTCATGGCCATGATTACCACCAGAGTGGTTACCATTTTGTCCGTCTTTTTTTTTTCTCCGTTGGTTATCGTTGTTTTGTTGACTACCATCTCCTAGATGATCCTCGGTTGTGGTCCTCGAATTGATCAGACTCGTTATCTCGCCTTCAATAATTGAGCCTGCTTAAACATCCGAATAGAGAAAAATTTATGAAAATGAGATCTTGGACGTATCGCCGTTTTTCAACCTCTAAGAAACATCCGCGTCATACGTTCCTCATTTTCCACCAAATGAGGTGCAAACTCGGATAACTCTGCGAACTTTGCCTCGTCATCGAGACACCGCCATGTTGTTTTGCTCTAATCTGATGAACTCCACTTCCTTCATATAGCCGAACACTTTCGTGAAAGTATTTGTCATTAAATAGTTTCAAATGTCTCCCAAGACATCTTTGAGTCGAAAGTACCGATGGATGCACGCTTCACGCACTCCCACCAAAGATCTACGCCTCACCACTTTAACATAAAGGTGGCGAATGGAACCTTCTGTTCCTCCGTGCATCCCAATACATCGAATATCTTGGTAATTTGTGTGACACCCACAAAATAGGTATACATCACCCATTCTGAGTTGTCAATACACGGTACAGAAACAACTATAACTTTATTATTACAACAGTAAAATTGTGAGTTTAAATACAGATATTACCATCTAGACAATATCCACATACAAATAAATCCTCATTATAATTATTGATACATTATTTTATAAAAATGGCGAGGACTACTAAACAACTCTCCCTAGAACCTTCATTCCATACCCCGACTCGTACTCGCTATATTCTTGCCTCCTGAGAAGAAAAATGGAACAAAAAGGAAAAGGGTGAGCTCAACTAGCCTAGTAAAGAATATTATGACTAAGATAATATACAACAAATTATCGTTAGTCTTCAACAGGGAAAAAATCTAATAGAATACAATAGACAACAAGTTTTAAATCAATATTCGCAGCGGAAAATATTAATTCATAGAAGAGTTACGTAGAGGATGAAATCTACTAATATCTATGAATTTAATATCCATCATCAATATTTTTATCCTCAGAACATCAATCAATATATATCTGAATCATATATTCATCCTTGCACTACTGAGCCGAGGACATTCACCACCGATCATGTTCATCTAAACACTGCTCATCTTTTGCACTACTACGCCAAAGATATTCATCGAAAATCATTCATCTTTTGACTACTGGGCCCAAAGATATTCATCGAAATCATTCATCTTTGCACTACGGGCCAAAGATATTCAATAATATCATCATTTAAGATCGAGGATGATAAAAAATATTTTTTTTTAAAGAAACGAATCCAAAGAAACAAAATGACAAGGATTAAGGATTAAGGATTCGTGATTTTGTTTTATCCACGTCCCAAAAATACCTCAAAAATAATCATAGTGGTGTAAAATTCAAGAATGATCAAAACATGGATACAATCAAAGCTAGTATCCGTAATAGATATTTTGACGAAAAGAAAAGTTTTCATTTTTCGATGAATAAAGTCTTAGTATTCGTGAATAAGATCAGATATCGTGAATAGTCTTAGTATCGTGAATAAGAACTCTCAACACCAAAAATTTCAAATTTGATAAAAACTTCAGATCAATATTTCAAAGATAATGATATTGAAGAAATAATATCATTACAAAAAAAATAAAAATAATATCCCTTACCTCGGAAAGACAAGTCTTAAATTGGAATCTCGGATATAAAGCTATAACTTGAACTTTCACCGTATAGCAATACTCAAAGTATACTCAAAATACTCACAAGAATACGCTCGATAATATAGAGAGAAAACTTGAGCTTAAATTGTGATTTTCAATTCTAACCTAAGCACCTATTTATAGGAAAATGCTTAGAACACAAAGTTAAAAATTTAATATAATATTAATATATATTAAAATTTTCCATATGCCCACTTAGACGTCTGATTTCAGCAACTTAACATGTGATTAATGAGGCTTACAAATGTAAAAAATGTTTTTGTTAATATAAATATTTAAAACTTCCAAAATCAATTATTTGAACTCGGAACTTCAATAATTCATAATAAATAGCCCTTTTATCGTAAAATTTGAATCTCGCGTATTTTTATAGGAAATTCAATTCTCTACAACTTCTGAGTAAGAAAGTTTTCCAAATTCCCAACAAAATTGACCAAATCCACAAACGGGTGATTTTAGAGGCTATAATCAAATTTCGACCGATAAATGGGGTCCAATTTACATATTTAACATGTTTTAAACATTTATTGCAACAAAATACTCTTCCTCCTCGTATACTCATATATCCCACATTCGTTGTAAAAATATCACCATTATTATATTATTAAAATATAATAATATATATATTTAAATGAATTATTTTATCGAGAAAAGATAAAATTTCAATTTTCAACAATTGTCACATTAAAATTTTTCTTCATCTATATCCACATAAAATCAATATTTTTCTCATCATATGAATCAATAATTAATTATTCACAAATAATATTATAAAATCACAATATCGATGACCAGTGCGCTCCCAGGAAGAGGGCTTTCCAATAAGAATTTCTCCTTCTTGGCGCATGATTAGGTGACCAAACCTCTCCTTGATGTAACTTTCTAGACATTGCCAATAATGTTATCTAATAATATTATTCGGATAATATGAATTATTGCTTCGATAATGAAAAATACCGTAATAATGATTATTATCAAACAACAAAGAATATAAAATATCAACGCAACAATTATTAAATCAATAAAATCTTTGAGCGAAGAATTCTCAGTAACCATTATTGAGTAGTACCTTCACGTAGAATCAATAATTGGTGCGTACTGCAAGTGTCTTCTTGTCTGCAACAACAGCGTATTCTTGTGTGTTTTAACCACCGGTATTCCAACAAGATAAAGCAGTAACAAACTACTGCTGTTATTTTTAAACAACTTATATTTGTCGTTTTCTTCCTCCAATCGCTTTTCACATGGGGCCCACACATGGCTATCTTGCCATACGAATATTCCCAACGATCGAATATTCCACGACCAAACGAATATTTTCCGACAATAATGAATATTTTATAACCATTTGCTTATTTTGAAATACTTGCGTATTTTACCCATAACTATCCACATTAATCAAATCAACCCTTACTATTTCAAAATAATAATTAGAGAAAATTAAATTTCATTTATTAATTATTTGGGGTCTTACAGTTAATACAGTCGCTTAGGTTAGATTTGGGGTGTAAATAGATGGAATTCTAATTGAATACTAATTTCCTAAATTAAGGAATTCTAATTGCACTAGTATTATAAATAAATATAGAAGTGTATTAGTTGTGTAAAAATTTTATGATTGCACTATTGTTGTAATTATTTTTAAAAATATAATAGAATATGTAATTCATCCTTATTTTTTTCTTCTTTTTCTATAAGTAGAATGCATAGAGAATGGTTTACCAGTATGATATTTCTTAAAAAAAATGAAATAAGTTTATAAATAAATTTCTCATACAAGTTTAACACCCGTGCAAGACACAAGTTAATTTTTAAAAAATTTTATTTGTACTACGTTATATTAAATCTGAAAATTTAGAAGTATTTTTGTTATTCTTATAAGCTATATATCAACTATTTTTTTAAAAAAATTGAAGATATTAAACTCGTAAGTATTAAAAACAATTTAAAAAAGAGGCGCGGTCAGTTTGAAAAGTCAAATATAAGGATATAATAGTCATTAGTTTGGCCGTAAGAAGGAGTTGCACTGGCCGCACCTAGGAAGTGCGGCCAGGCTCAGACCAAAATTAATCCCAGCTCTCAATTAATCGAATGAACGACTACATATCTGTTAGCTTGAATAGTGCTGGTAGCTAACGTTGGTTGTGGAATAGACCCTATTAATTATATGTATTTTTTTGTAGTGAATATGTATAAGTAATATTGAGAAAAATATGCACTTGCATGAATTTTTTTTAAAATGTGAATAATTAAATATATTTTTATTCAATTTCTCTATTAAAATTGTGAAATTACATATTAATGAAGTTCTTAGAATTAAATTTGAGTTTTGCTACCAAAAAGGGAAAATGAAGAGAAATAATTAATATGATAGTGAGAGAAAATGAATGGAATGAAAAATAAAAGTTTAATGAACAATTAATTAATATAAGTTCAATGAATAATAATTTATTAACTTAATTTGAGTTAATTCGACCAACCAAATTAATCTAATTCAATTGGGGAGTGAATAATGTCTTAGCATATTATTATATGCTAGTATTGATGTAATTATTTTTTGTATTTTTTGTGAGTTTACAAAAAATATGTAACTTTTAAATTTAGGTTATTATGTTTGTGAATAAAAGATAATATATATATATATATATATATATATATATAGGGAAAAATGTATATACTGCATTTGTGTATTACATAATAAACTATGTATATGCGACGATTTTTTGGCTCTAGCATGACGGTTTCACCCGTCAATATATATATTCTAATTCAGGCTATAATGACGATTCTCATCCGCTATAGCCCAAAAAAATTGTCATCATACATACTATCATTGTGTAATACACCGTATATATATATAGCCCATATATATATATATAGGGTTTACATCCACAATAGAATCCTATTGTTGAGGAGCAACTCATTTTGGCCACCGCCTAAGCTCTACCCAAAACTTTTGATAATTTTTTTTTTTTTTTTTTAAAAGGGTAGAAATATGTAGTGGCTAAAATGGGTTCTTTCCTCAACAACCGGGATTCTTTATGAATTTGAATCTATATATATATATATATATATATATATATATATATATATATATATATCGAATCGATCTGTGCGAGCTCCTTTATTTTAGCTAAAATATGAACTTTTTTTCTCAGCCGAGTTGAGAAACAACGACCCAGATCAGGGAGGGAAAAAACACGCGGGTCATGACCGGGTCAAAAAACTTGCGTCGGGTCAAAAAGACTACATCATGAATCGAATAACGTGAAATCTGGAATTGAAGCTCTTTTCTTCTCGTTTTTCCTAAATCGATTTAGGAGCTCACAGCGAAATCTGGAATCAACAACGACGAACTCATCTCTTGTTCGCGTTTTTCCTAAATCGAAAGTTTCCCTCTTCTACACAAAGCAGACAGCGAAATTGATCTGGAATCTATGTGACGATCGCCGGACGTTGTGCAGTCACAACGAGTTTCTTACTTTCTTTCACTCACGTTGGAAAGGTAAGATCTAAAATACGAGTTTCTTTTACAGTTCTGTTCTAACCGCGATATCTTGGGATGGTTTTCTTGGATGGATTGGGGTTAAAGGATGATTTTATTTGGATCTATTGGTTTTTTTGTTGTATTTCATAACTGCGATAACCCGAAAAGTGTTTTGGGATGATTTTATTTGGATCTATTGGTTAAAGGACGTTGGTTTTTTTGCTGTATTTGGTTCTATCAATTTGCTCTGCTATTTCCATTGGTATTCAAAATATTTGTTTAAGCTATACCATTCTGTTGAGGTGCCTAGGTTGAAAATTAGTATTTTCGTAGATAATATTCCTGTGATGTCCATTAGTATTTTCGTAGATTTTCGTAGATAATCTTTGCTCTGCTATGTCCATTAGTATTTTCGTAGATTGAATTTGCTCTGTTGCTCTGCTATGTCCATTGAATTTTCGTAGTCTGGTTGTTGATTTGGGATAGTTTTATTGTTGCTTTTTTGGTAATGTTTATATTTTTGTGCTAGATTTTCCTTTATATTTTCCTTTTGTCTTTTCCTTTCCCCTGGGTTTTTTGTGAACCCAATTGATGCTATTTGTTACCTTGTTGTGAAATAACAGGTTAGAAGCTGCAATGCAGAGGTTGACAAATCTTTGCTCTGTTTTAAATGACATGGAACCTATATGTGTTCTAAACCATGTCTTTATTCTAAGGGAGGTATGCATGCTAATATGTCTCTTCTAGTTGCTTGAACGATAATGATTTTGGAAATATTTTTGAATCCTTTTAGTTTTTCGGTCTTACTCCCGAATTATTCTTTTCTACATATTGCTCTTGTTTATTTTTTGCCTTGAGATATCAGGCTTTCTACTCAACGCTTTTCCATTACTAGACAAGAAATGGTTACTTCAAGCCTTTTGTCTACTTCCTTGATTACTGTTTCATTTCCTGCCATGCATTACCATTTTTGTAGAAATGTTGCTAAGCACCTGCCACTGAAATGCAGTACATGAGAGAATGCATCCTTAGAAACTTCAGGAGAAGACTTCTTGTTGGACTGAAAACTGATAATGATCTTCAACGTCCATCAGTTCTAGAAACACTGATACGGAGACATGTATGTATAATACATTTAGCAGAGCAGCACATCAGCATGGACCTAACACAGGGTATCCGAGAAGTTCTGCTGACTGAGCCCCGTTTCTGCACTACACTTGTTTGAGAAGCCTGCGGAGCAACTTAGTGAATTAGCTACTGAAGCTGTGTGCAACTTGGGATAGTTATATTGTTGTTTTTTTGGGTAAAAGCTGATGTTTTGCATGATATATTTTTTGTGGGCTAGCCTTGGTAGTGTCGTCATGGCACTTGTCAAGTGATTGTAAAATTTGTGTACTCTGCTACCCTAACTGTAATGTCTGCTATCATTGCCTTGTTAAGTGATTGTAATTATTATCTTGTTGCAACTGGGTTTATAAATCATTACTTTTCAGACTCCTTGTCATGTATCAGACTTTTAGATTCTCTACTTTTCACTTTTCAAACATAAGGATTATGTAATCAGTTTGGTAGAATTGGTGTAAGGCGAGAAATCATGCCAAGGAACTTCAAATGTTATTTTGTTTTTTATGTTAAAATAATATCAGATGAGCTATGCTTATAGTATGTTGTACAAGAGCAGGACAAGCTGTGAAAACATGATTGTCCTTCTTTCATGTTTGCTCATTTACTTTCCCTATAAAGCATGTTTGCTCATTTATAACATGGCTGCTAATTATCTGAACATCAAGAGCCACAACACAACATAAAAGACTCTTTCCACTGCATTTCTAAAGACGACTGCCAAAATATCTTCCAACACAACACAATGGAAGATCTCATTCAAATTACATTTGGAAAACAGAACAACAGAGAAGAAAAACGAATTAAAATACATCTCCACATTACATTTCAAATTACATCGTAGAAACTACTTAAAATACAGGAAAAATACAAATTTCTAAACAAGCACCAAAGAAATTAATGAAAGCAGCTCCTGCCACAAAGACTCCCATCCTGAAACATGAAAATGTCATCAATGTCAACTACAAGATGGAGACAAAATTGCAAAATACAGAAAACAATCAAACAAAGACTTACAATCATCGTTAATGTCAACGGCCCCTGCCTCCTCATCGTACACTCCAACAAGTTGTGGACAATTTCTTTTGTCATGCGACACTCCAACAATCCCACAGCCCCTGCATTTCCTAGCCTTCTTGATAGCCTTCTCTTTTCCTCCCTTTAGTCGTTTACCACAACCCTTTGTCCTTATCGAAGATGGTTCTTTGAGACAGGATACATCAATAATATGACAGTATATAATGCTTGCCTACTTATTTGAAAGGTCATGAATTAATATGACATGAGTAGGTTGGCCCTCGTATAGTCGTATCTTATGATTTGATTATTTGATCTGAATTAATTATTACAAATTTACACATAATTTGGGGTGGTTAAGTTTTTCTTGCAATAAATATAGTTGGGTCATTAACAATTTTCATAATCAAGTTTTAAAACCAGAGAAATCGGACAGTTAATGCACCTTTCTGTTATTTTAAAAAAGAAAAGAAAAGAAAAACAGATCATCAAGAATTACTCACTAGAAGACAAATTAAAGAGTACATAGTACTTTCACCTCAAATTCAGTTTGAATGGCCATTACGAGCATTTAAACCCCATTTGAGGATGCTTCCAGACAGATGATATATAGCACATTCGACCAGCATCGTACTTCAATAAAATATATGGAACGAGAACGGGAATGTAAACGCGACTTTGCGAGGTACAGAGTACATAGTAGGTGTAGATTTCTGTAATTGCTTAGTTAGTATGAAATATGTTTTCTCATGTTATGGCTTGTAAACTAAGAAGCAATTAGTAAATGGAAGCACAGAGGACATCAAATAATTAAAGAAACCCTGAAGAAAAATTGAAATGAAAAAGCAAACTCACTAGAAGAAAATAGAAATGAGGTGGTACTCTTCTTGTAGATGATCGACCTTGTTGAAATAGCTTATTTCTTTCTTGAATCACCACCCGTCATTATTGATTAGAGAGAACTGATAGACCTTGCTGAAATAGAAGAGAGAACTTTTCGATTTAGGAAAATCAGAAGAAGAGAGCTCTCACGTTCGATTCCAGATTTGGTATGTTTTGACTTGGCGCAGGGCTTTTGACCCGGTCATGACCCGCGTGTTTTTTCCCCTCCTTGATCTGGTATTGTTTCTCATCCATGGGTAAAAAAGTTCATATTTTAAATTTAAAATAAGAAGAACTACGACCAGAGATCGGTTCCGATATATATATATATATATATATATATATATATATATATATATATATATATATATATATATCATTTATTTGTTATGGATCCTTATAAGGCATACAACAAGAAGGAACGATCGAGATTAGAGGCCTAAAATCGATGTCTGTTTTATATATATTAGTAGCGAGACGATGCTTATATATTTTTTACCGTTATTACTAATAAGAGTGGATGTCGATTTTCAATTTCTAATCAAGGCCGTTTTTTTTGTTTTCGATGGTATAAATGATATATATATGGCCTATAAGGATCCATAATAAATACATGTTATGAATCATTCTCCATATATATATATATATATATATATATATTGATTATAAAAGATTCATTTATATCATTTTCTTTTTGTAAATTTGTATAATTTTTTTTGGACAATTTTTTTACTAGAAAAGGCAATGTTTTATATACTTTTATTTATTTTCATTTATTTCCCCTTAAAAAATCATAAACAAAATAATATTGGAGAAAATTAATATTTCCCTCCTTTTCTTTCTTTCAAGTCCTAGCTCTTTCTATAATCAAAACTCACAAAGATGATTAATTAAGGACCGAGGGAGGAATACTTTAACTTTAATTTGATTTTTAATTGTGTACTATATACTTGGCTTGGACTTTGTCATTCGAATAAATGTTTGTTAATTTCTTGTTAGAAGTAATACTATATATATAATTGTTTTCGAATGGTTTCATTCAACGATCACGATGTGATACATATATATATATGTATATATATAGAAAGTTTCATCCACAGCAACCGGTTGCTGTGGAACAACCTTTTTTTGGCCTGTTGAATTTTATTTTTCTTCAATCGAAATTTTAACAGACCAAAAAAGAGTTGCTCCACAGCAAACAGTTGCTGTGATGGAATCCCATATATATATATACATAGAGAGAGAGAGAGAGAGAGTACTTGATATATCATATATATTAGGTTTTGCTTGGGGTACTTGATATATAGGAGTATTAGTATATAAATTGAAAAGGCGGACGAATATAGAAGTTTCCAAATTGTTGCCTAGCACAATCTAGCAAAACCCATTGTCAAACAATATTCATTCCATTAAACTCGATCACAAACTCAAAATAGAAATAAAGAGAGCAATTAAAATGGCTCATGGTCCTTGCTCGATAAAGCACTTCACCCACCCGGGCCACCTACTAGTAAGGCTCAACGCTAATGCCGAAAACCTCTGCGATGGCTGCAAGACCCTTGGATCTGGCTCAAGTTTCCGGTGCACCACATGTGATTTTGACTTGCATGAATATTGTGGCAAGTGCCCTAGATGCAACCACAGCACCCACTGAGCCTGCTGGTCCGTAAAGAACAAGGCACGCGCACCAATGACCGAAGCTGCGATGTGTGTTGTGAGAGTGTCGAGGGCCTTTTCTATTGGTGTAAGCATTGCAATTTTAATGTGCATCCGCTTTGCACCCAATTGCCTCAGTACTTGCGCCACGCGCTTCATCCTGCCCATCCGTTGACTCTCCAAGCATCAAATTAATACGGTTGGTTGTTGCGGCGTTTGTAAGTAGAGGTGTGTGTAATTCTTTGCGATACAGGTGTGGAACTTGTCGCGAGGTTGATGTTCATTTGGAATGTGTGTTGGTATCTTGTGATCATACGAGGACTAGGCAAGGTCGTCCGATCATTCCATCACCATAAGGTTATGGTTGTGGCGGGGTGGCTAACTATGGTTGGAGTAGTCCATATCATAACAACATGTACAACGGTGCCAATTACGGTTATGGTGGGGTGGCTTCTGGTTCCACCCCATATAACATGTATAACGCTGCCTATGTTAATTACCAAGTTCGGGGATATAATGTTGTGTATAATAATTGTCCAAACCACGCCCAAGGAGGTGGTGCAACAAATGGGAGGCCAGCTGGCAGCTGGTAAGAAGATGTATAGGCTTGTTAGTAAGCTAGCGTTTGGAGTGCTTACTAATGTGATATTTGGATTTGCATTCCCTGGTTTAAATTGAGCGTCAAATTAATTAATTGATTAATTGGGGTAGTTTGCTCTTAATTTGTCTCTCATTTGATACATGCATGCATGTGTTTCCTAGTTTTGTAATAATGTTGATTGCAGATCTAGCTCATCATGATGGTAAATTCCGAAGCGTACATACATACCTTAATGGAGAGTACGTACGTAGTGTCATATAATTTTGTCTCGTTTATCAACACTTTTATAATTGTTATATGTATTGATATTTAACACTTAATTTAAGGGACACTAATTATTATTTGACATTATTAATTTTGTTTTGACAATATCACTCCCATATATGTTTAGGGATAAATATGCAAAAAGATTTAATGAATGTAAAAATAGGATAATACTAGTTAAGCATATAAAAGCTTAACGGTTAATTTTTTTTTATATATATATATATATTAGATTGATATATAGTTGATTAAACCATTCACTAATTACGAATATATATATGTCTCCTCCATTTATTTACTGCTTTAGCCGACTTGAATTCGTATGCAACTTGTTTTTATTAATTGCCTAATTAACCAATGTTATTAATTTTATGAGTTTGATTTGGTTCTTGCATGGTGGAATATATAATATGCCTGCTCGACGTGGCTAATTTTGTTTCTTGTTAAAGGAACTTGATATATACTATCAAGTCAACGAAGACCAAGTCCCGTGGATTATTAAGCTCAAAAAACTGAACTGAACTTAACTTTTATTTTACAAATGAAGTGACAAGTCCCATGGATTATCAAGAACTGAACTTTTATTTTACAAATTAAGATGTCACATGGATTATTAAGCTCAAAAAACGTTAGAAAAGAATATCGCTGTGCGAAGATGGTTTCAAAACTTATTAGTTAATGGACCAGTGAATTATTATTATTATATATATATATATATATATATATATATATATATATATATATATATATATACACACATGGCGTCAACCGTAATACGTTTTTTTAGGGTCAAAATACATCAATAAAAAAATTTATTTATTGACGCTTGAAGAGCTTCTTTTGATTGTACGACTGAGAGAAGGCAACTGTATCCTACGAGTCTGCATAGTTTGAAAACGTCTCAAAATTTGTTCGTTTTCAATTGTTGAAAAAAATATCATTCTCAATATAAATTACCAGACTGTCATTCATCCACTCGTCTCCCATTTTATTACGCAAGTCAGTCTTACAATTTTCATCGCAGAGAATACTCTTTTCAACGATGAGCGATTCTAATCCAGAAACCAAAGCCAACTCGATCAATTGATATACCAATGTAAAAGTCATATGTCTTTTTGTTTCAATCAGCTTCTTAGCAAGACTTCCCAAACCCAAATTTTCGATCCCAAAAAATTGACTATCGCATCGCATATCATAAATGTAATTTTCAAATTGATCCCCAAGTATCATGCGATCAATCAATAAGAAGTCTTCTGGATAAACTCAGCAAGACGGAGTAATTTATGTTTGTTAAATTGAGAGAACGAATCCCTTGGATCAAGGCATGATATATGCATAAAAGTAACTATGTGCTTGCTTCTGAAAAATGATTGTTCATCTCTTGAACAATTGAATCAACAACCTACATTGTAATAATGAAAAATTTAAAAAAAAAAGATAAATTTTTAGATAGGAATAATGAAAAAAGATTTATAGAGATTATACCTGACAAAAAATCTCAACACGATAACGATGAAAATTAGTAATAATTTATCCATTGCGCCTGCTACGACCGCGAGATCTCATGTTGTCTTCCATATTAATTATTGGGATCGTGTTCTTTTCACAAAAAAATATTGACTTCCTTCAAAAAATTCTCCCATTCCGCCTCTCTAAAATCTTGTAGTCGAACTTTCATTACCCCAATCAATCTCACAACATGTACAATATTGTGATCCTTTTGTTGTAAGGCAAGTGGCAAATCATTTGTGATTCCCAATAAATATTTCATCAAATGCATCACAAATACAAATTCATAATTCTCCATCTTATTAATCAAACTTATGGCTATCTGGTTATTATCATCGTAAGCACTATCATCATGCACATTTTCAAGCACTTGTGTCTGAGTCTACATGTAGACATAAGATGGATTATTGTTATGTAATGTGACCCCAACGAGCATCTCTGGCCGTCTTAAACCGATTTCTTGATTTTTTTTTCCTTTACCACTAATTATCTCTCCTTTTCAAAAACACTCCACGATCCTATCATGTTCAAGTCGCCTAAGTTTATCTTTCCTTTTACATGATGCTCCAATACACATTCACAATCATAGTAACATATTGAAAAAATCACTCACAATACTACCGCTTCGCTTGTTGCAACAAGAATAACAACTAATTGGAGTTGGTGAGAAAAACAATGGACATACCTTGCATATGGATTTTATTTTAAAATAAGAGCCTTCAATTCATTGAACTCGCCTCGCATATTTGAAGCCCCATCATATCCTTGACCTCTCAACCTCGATAATGACAATTTATGCTTTGTAAACAATTCATCAATAGCATTCTTCAAAGAAATAGATGAAGTGTCAAGCACATGTACCACACCAAGAAACCTTTCAATCACATCTCCATGGTTGTTTACATATCTCAAAACAACTCCTATTTGCTCCTTTATTGAAACATCTCGAGACTCATCAACCATAATAGAAAATATGTTGTCCCCAATATCATTGATGATGGCAAGTGTAGTTTCCACGACACAAGCACTTGTTAGTTCTGTTTGAATTTTTGGAGAAGTCATTTGATTGTTTCTAGGAGCATTCTCTCATTAACTACATTGCCTACCTCTTCATTTCGTAGGCTATACCACTCAAAAAATTCGAGAAAAATTCTTTTATTTGATGAAGTCAATGACTCATCATGTCCACGAAAAGGCAAACCTTGCTTCAAAAGAAGGCGTGTGACATCCAAAGCCGCCGTTAAACTGGTGTGATAAGTAACCTCCATCTCTTGCCCTTGTGCTAGTAGTATATGTGACACACTCTGCCTTTGATTTTTAAAACCCTGAAGTTGTATTCTAGCATCATTATGAGCACAATTCAAACCACCCACATGTTCTTGAAATTTTTCAATTGCCTTTTTCCAGTTGTTGAACCCTTTTTTTTTGTAAAAGCATTTACTCTGTTTGAATTGTCAAATAGATAGCAGCAAAAGCAAAAGACCGCATCCTTTGAAATGCTATACTCCAACCATTCAAAAGTTTTAAACCAAGCAAGCTGAAAGCTTCTCTTCACACTAAAAAAATATTTTTGGGGATAATTATGGGCAATTGGTTGACATAGACCTCTAGTCAAATACTCTCTTCGAACTTGATCTCTAATCACAATAGCAAAGTCTTCAATTGATTTACGTAACCCCGGATCACTAGCAATATCATTCGGATTGAACTCCACATGTGAATTATTAATATCATCACTTGCTTCGGAACTTGGTAATTGATTATTAGAAGAATCAACAGTTCTTTGTCGCTTAATCAAGTATTTATCTATAATCTAGTATAAATAAAAACATTAATTGCTAATCATTAATTTTATCAATTTAAACATTTTATAATAATTTTATCATTCATCAATTCTCTTAGGATTTAAGAAAATAGGAATTAAACAATAATTTAAGATTACTCCAACAGTAACAATTTTGAAAACTAAATTACTAAAAGATTAATATAGAATCCCAAATTACTAAATTCCCAAATTGAGAGTCTAATTTTCTTTTCTGATATAATTCCAATCTGGGAGTTATTCTATATAGAAAGAGAAGCCAGGAAACAGAACATGAAATAAATCATGTACCCATAACCATATAAAATCACACTAGCTAAAGCTAAGTTTCAATAAAACTTATTATAAGATTCAAATAGAGTAGAAATTCATTGTTGAGAAACAAATATATATATATATATTGTAAGACCCCAATTTATTATAAATAAATTAAAATTTTCATCTATTCATTATTCTAAATTAATAAGGGTTAATTTGATATAATGCTTTGGTTATGAGTGAAATGTGCAAAGTTTACAAAATAAGCAAGTGGTTATAAAATATTCATTATTGTCGGGGAATATTCGTTTGGTCGTGGAATATTCTTTTTGTCGGGAATCTCCGTACGACGACGCAGTCATTTGTGGGCCCCATAACGAAAAACGATTGGATGAAGAAAAACGACAAAATTAAGTTTTTATAAATAACGGCATAATCGTTACCGTTAACACTGTTGAAATACCGGTTGGTAAAATAAAGTAATACTGCGTTGTTGCACAAAGAAGACACGATATTACATTACAGTATTTTTGAATTATTGATTCTTACGTGAAGAAGGCACTACTCAATAATTGTTACGATAATTCTTGCTTCAATATTTTATTTTATTGATTCAATAATTGCTGCGTTGATATTTTATATTATTGTTGTTTCAATAATTATCAACTTTATGAATATTTCTCATTATCGGATCAATAATTCATATTATTTGAATAATATTATTAGATAGAATTATTGGCAATGTCTAGAAAGTTTCATCAAGGAGAGGTTTGGTCACCTAATTGCAGGCCAAGAGAGGAGAAATTCTTATTGGAAAGCCCCTGCTTTCAGGAACCGCTTTGGTTGTCATAATTGTGATTACGTAATATTATTTGTGAATAATTAATTATTGATTTATATGATAAGGAAATATTTATTTGATGCGGATATAAATGCCGAATTTATTTATGTGGATATAGATGGAGAAAATTTTTAATGTGACAATTGTTTGAAAATTAATATTTTATCTTTTTCGATAAAATAATTCATTTAAATATATTATTTTAATAATATATTAATGGTGATATTTTACAATAAATTCAAGGTTTATAAATAGATGAGGTGGAAGAGAAGATAGAATTGAAATTATTTAATAATTGTAAATATTTTAATATATATATATATATATATATATATATATATATATATATATATATATATACGTATGTGTGTGTGTGTGTGGAAGAAGTGGTGGGGGTAAAAGAGAAGAAAGTGGGGGAAGAGAGAGAGAGTTAGTGGAGAATTATGGGAAAGGAAGAAAGAGAAAGTGAAGAAAAGGAAATTAGAAAAATCATCCATTTGTGGATTTCAGATATTTTTTGGTTTGGAATTTGGAAAAAATTTCTTCTGTAAAGTTGTAGAGAATTCGATTTCAGGCAGAATGGACATAAAACTCATATTTTTCTGATAAACGGGCTATTTTCTATGAATTACTGAAGTTTCGAAAATTAAAATGTTTTTATTAAAACATGGGGGGACTGCTTTTGTTTTTATGGAAAATCTAGAATGGTTGGCTGCAAATTCAAAGATGTATGCTGAAAATCAAATCCAAAGTGGTGTGCTTGATTTGTATAAATAATATTATTTTATTATTTAGTCTCCTTTGGCGTTCTAGCATTTTCCTATAAATAGGTGCTTAGGTTAGAATTGAAAATCACACCAGAAACAAAGTTTTCTCTCTTTCTCTCTCTATATAATCGAGTGTATTCTCGTGAGTTTACTTTGAGTGTTGCTATACGGTACGAGTTCTGTCAGCACTATACCGAAATTCAGTCAGAAGTACGGTTATTTTGAGGTAAGAGATGTTATTTCTTTTGCAAATGATATTATTTTCTTCAATATCATTATGCCAAAATATTAGTTGAACTTTTTATCAAATTTGGAACTTGTTGTGTTTGGTTACTATTCACGATACTCAAGACTATTCACGATATCTGACTATTCACGAATATGGCACTATTCACCGAAAAATAAAATTTCTTCTTTTTGTCCAAAATATCTATTTTGGCTACTATCTTTGATTGTATCCATGTTTTGATCGTTATTTTTGAGTTCTGCTTCAAAATCGCTTTATTCAAGTATTATCGATCTTGGATAAACTGTTAAACTAATCCCTAATATTTGTCCTTCTATCTCACCGGATTCGTTCTTAAAATGTTTTCATCATCTTCATCCTTAATGGTGATACACGATGAATATCTTTGGCAGAAGTGCAAAGATGAATGATTAAACCGATGAATCTCTTTGGCCCGTAGTGTAAAGATGAGCAGGTGTTGATGAACATGACCAATCGGTGATATGAAATGAATATCTTTGGCTGTAGTGCAAAGATGATTAAAGATGTATATTGATTGTTGTTCTGAGGATGAAATATTGATGATGAACTTTTAAATCTTAGAAAGACCAGTAGAATTCATTCTCTACGTGACTCTTCTAATGGATTCTTGCTTTCCATTGCATTTGTTGATCTAAAACTTGTTGTCTATTATATTTTATCGATTTTTCCTGTTGAAGATTAATGATAATTTGTTGTATATTATCTTAGTCATAATATTCTTTATCGGGCTAGTTGAGCTCACCCTTTCCTTTTGTTCCATTTTTCTTCTCGGGAGGTGAGAACATAGCATGATCGAGTGTCGGGTATGGAGTGATGGTTCTAGAAGATGTTTTAGCGATCCTCACTTCTATAAAATAGTGTTTGAATAATTGTAATGAGGACTTATTTGCGTGTGGATATTGTCTAGAAGACAATATTTGTATTTACACTCACAGTATGTATTGTCGTATTTCACACGACATTTGAAGTTGTAGTTTGCTTTATGTACCATGTATTTGGCGACTCAGAATGGGTGTTGTATACCTATTTTGGGGGCGTCACACACACACACACACACACACACACATATATATATATATATATTTACACACACACTGACACATACAAATAGATATTCTATAGAGATATGCATACTTAAAGGGGCCGGCAAAGGTAGGAGCAGTGGAGGCGGAAGAGTCGAAGAGGGAGGAGACGAAGAAAGTATGTGAAGAGACTAGAGAGTAAGAGAATCTGTGAAGAAAGTCTATGAAGAAAGCACTAATAAATTTTTTTTTTTTAATGAAATGACGTCGTTTCATGTTATTATAAAAAAAAAGTGAAAGAAACTTGTGTTGTATTGCAGTTCTACGAATCCGAATCGGAGAAGAAGACGCTTATCATCAGAAAAAAAACCCCAACTTTTATGAATAAAGATGAATTTTCTATAATTATCATTTTTGAATATTATGGAATAAATTTGATATAATGTTATAGTTGTGGGTAATAGTTATAAATTTTGCAAAGTCACATGAAGTTGTTATATAATATTCGATTGGTGGGGAATATTCGCTTTAAACAGAGAATATTCAGACGACGGCCAAGACAATCATTAGTGGACCCTACAATGAAATTATTGTCGGATTGAGAAAATGACAAAAATATTTTATGAAAATAACGGCGAAGTTTTATCGTTAATCGTTGAAACACCCTGTTAAAAGTACAAGAATACGCTGTGGTTGCATAAGTAGCACACTTGGTATTGATTCTCGATGCTTACGTGAGAAGTCACTCGGTTTTGTTCAATTATTACTTGATAATTGTTGCATAGTATCTCGCGTTAATTGATTCAATTATTGTTGATATTTTATATATTATTAAATCAATAATTGAGACGACGAAGTTATTAATATTATTATTTGGAATATTAACGATGTCTAGAAGTTCTGCTAAGGAGAGGTTTGGTCACCTAATTGCGTGCTAATAGGGAGAAATCCTTATTGGAAAGTCCCCCCTTTCCTGGGAACGACATGGTCGATTAATAGTGTGAATTATAATAATGATGATGAAATTTTATTTTATTAGTATTATTAATGTAATAAAACAGAAAAGCTTTTTATATAAAACAGAATACTTTTATAAAGTTATTCGTTTTATTATACTATAAATAGAATATATTATATTCTATTATGCATAGTGTTTTGCATAGTAAATTTTTTTATATAAAATGAATACTTTTATAAATTTATTCATTTTATTAGACTATAAATAGAATATATTATATTTTATTATGCATAGTGTTTACAAAGTGCCTGCATAGTGTTTGTATAGTAAAATCTTTTTATATAAAACAGAATACTTTTATAAAGTTATTCGTTTTATTAGATTATAAATAGAATATATTATATTTTATTTAAAAGATTTTGTTTTCTTAGAATATTTTATAGTAAACCAATATGGACCGTCCGTTTAAAAGTAAATCAATCTGGACTGTTCAGAAATTAGTTACTATTCAGTCCATTCTCCTATAAATAGAAGTTCATTCCTTCATTATTTCTTACGAATTCACTGAAACTCTAGAGAGAGAAACTATAGAGAGAAAGAAAAAAAGTATTTTGCTACTTCACTACTCCTATATCCAGTTTATTCTAAGGTAAGGGGTATTATTTCTTTCTTTCGTCTTTATGAAGAGAACTTCTGTTATTCCATTCTTTGTTATTATGTTGGAATAACCTGTCTATGCGAAGTACCGCATACTTGATAAAATTCTTCTGTTATTCCATTCTTCATTATTATGTTGGAATAACCTCTCTATGCGAAGTACCGCATACATGGTGAAATTCTTCTGTTATTCCATTCTTTATTATTCTGTTAGAACATCCTGTCTGTGCGTTACGCATAACCTGGTTCCGTTATTTATTATTCTGTTGAAACATCATGTCTGTGCGTTACGCATGACCTGGTTCCGTTGTTTATTATTCTGTTAGAATATCCTGTCTGTGCGTTTACGCATGACCTGGTTCTATTATTTATTATTATGTTGGAATAACCTGTCTGTGCGGTCTATCGCATGCCTGATAATTTCTTTTGTTATTCCATTCTTTATTATACTCAGTTGGTTAAAGTTTTGGCTTTTATACTCCATGAAATTAGTAGAATATCTTTGATATTTGCGCTTCATCCAGTATCTTTTCATGGAAATATTCTTCTGAGCATTCTTGAATTTTACTCCACAAAACAGTATCATGTTGACAATTTGGACGTTATTGGTTCCTGGATAAATTAATTCTTGAACTTTTTTTATTGAATTCTATATCATTGTCATCATTCTCATGTTTATATTATGTTGAAAGTCATCTTGTGGCCTGTAGTGCATAGATGGACTTGGTATGATTATGACTAGGGATTATTCGGTATAATCATGACTGTAATGTTACAAATGATGTGGTTAAAGTCCTTATTGGCCCGTAGTGCATTGATGGACAGTTGTTGGCATGATCATGACCATTGATGAATACACGAATATCTTTGGCCATAGTGCATTGATAATTTATGGTTGTGATACTAATGAATATCCTTGGCCGTAGTGCAGGGATGATGTGGATTATTTATTAAGTCGAGTCCCAAATGATAAAAGTGATGAAAAACCTCTTAAATCGTAAAAGATAGTAGATTTTATTCTCTACTTGACTCTTTTAATGGATTGTTTGTTCCAAAGGTCTGATTAAACTTGATGTTTGTTATATTGTATCGCTTTAACATTTATTGAAGGCTAACGATAATTTATTACAGTATTATCTTAGTCATAATATTTCTTCTTGGGCTAGTTGAGCTCACCCTTTTACTTTCATTGTTCTCTTGAGAAATGAGAACGTAGCAGGGACTACTCGGGGAACGGAGTGACGGTCCAGATAATAGCATTAGTTGTGACGCCCCCAAAATAGGTATACATCACCCATTCTGAGTTGTCAATACATGGTATGTAAACAACTACAACTTTATTATTACAACAAGAAAAGCGTGAGTTTGAATACAAATATTATCTCTGACAATATCTATACTCAAATAAATTCTCATCACATTTATTGATACATTATTTTACAAAATGGTGAGGACTACTAAACAACTCTCTCTAGAACCTTCATTCCATACCCCAGACTACGTACTTTATATTCTCGCCTCCTGAGAATAAAAATGGAACAAAAAGGAAAAGGGTGAGCTCAACTAGCCTAGTAAAGAATATTATGACTAATATAATATACAAAAAATTATCGTTAGTCTTCAACAGAGAAAAATCTAATAGAATACAATAGACAACAAGTTTTAATTCAATATTCGCAGCGGAAATAATAATTCATTAGAAGAGTTAAGTAGAGAATGTAAACTACTATCTTCTATGTATGAATTTAAAAGTTCATCGTCTATCTTTTATCCCCGTAACATCAATCAATATATATCTGAAATCAAATATTCATCTTTGCACTACAAAGCCAAAGATATTCATCGATTAATCATGTTCATCTAAACACCTGTTCATCTTTGACTACGGGCCAAAGATATTCATTAGAAATCATTCATCTTTGCACTACAGGGCCAAAGATATTCAATAATATCATCATTTAAGACTGAGGATGATGAAAAATATTTTTAAAGAAACGAATCCAGTGAAACAAAATGACAAGGATTAAGGATTAAGGATTCGTGATTTTGTTTATCCATGTCCAAAAATACCTCAAAAATAATCATAGTGGTGTAAAATTCAAGAATGATCAAAACATGGATACAATCAAAGCTAGTATCCACAATAGATATTTTAGACGAAAAGGAAAAATTTTCATTTTTCGATGAATAGTGTCGATGATCGTGAATAGTCTGTCAGATATCGTGAATAAAGGCCGATATCGTGAATAAGTAACTCAGACACCAAAAGTTCCAAATTTGATAAAAACTTCAGATCAATATTTCAAAGATAATGATATTGAAGAAATAATATCATTACGAAAAAAAATAACATCCCTTACCTCGAAAGACAAATTATTTCTAGTTGAAACACCTGGATATAAGCTATGACTTGAACTTGCAATCAGATAAAGAACAAAGACTCAAAGTATACTCAAAATACTCATAAGAATACGATCGATATATAGAGAGAAAACTTCAATTTCTCGTGTGATTTTTAATTCTAACCCAAGACCCTATTTATAGGAAAATGCTTAGAACACCAAAAGTAGAAAATTTAATATAATAATAATATATATATACAAATTTGTCTACGCACCTAGAACCATCTGAATTCAGTAACTTGAATGTGTTTAATGAGGCTAACCAAACACAAAAAAACGTTTTTGTTAATTAAAACAATTAAAACTTCCAAAAATTAATTATTTCAGAATTTTGAAACTTCAATAATTCATAATAAATAGTCCTTTTATCGGAAAAATTCAAATCTCGCGATTTTCATAGGAAATTCAATTCTCTACAACTTTGCGGAAGAAAGTTTTCCAAATTCTAAATGAAATTGACCAAATCCATAAGCCAAGCGATTTTACAGCTATAATCAAATTTCAACCAAGAAATGGGCCCACGAGACATGTTTAACATGTTTTAAACAACTTTTGCAACAAAAATACTCTTCATCCTCATATACTCATATATCCCACATTCATTGTAAATACATCATCATTATTATATTATAATAATATAATAAAATGTTATTTTATCACAAAAAATAAAATATCGATTTTCAACAATTGTCACTTTAAAAATTTTCTCCATCTATATCCACATAAAATGAATATTTTTCTCATCATATAAATCAATAATTAATTATTCACAAATAATATTACGTAATCACAAGATCTTGACAACCGTGCCGCTCCTGTGAGCAGAGGGGCTTTCCAATAAGAATTTCTCCTTCTTCAAGCCAATTAGGTGACCAAACCTCTCCTTAGATGTAACTTTCTAGACATTGCCAATAATATTATCTAATAATATTATTCAAATAATATGAATTATTGCTCGATAATGAAAAATATTGTGTAATGACAATTATCAAACAACAAAGAATATAAAATATCAACGCAAAGAATTATTAAATCAATAAAATACTTTGAATAAGAATTATCAAACCATTATTGAGTAGTGCCTTCTTACGTAAGAATCAATAATTGGTGCAATACCGCGTGCATCGTGTTTTTAACCAATTTAGTATTTTAACAAGATAATTAGTAATAACTACGCCAAGTTATTTTTAAACAACTTATATTTGTCGCTTTCTTCATCCAATCGCTTTCAGATTATGGGGCCACAAAAAAGAAGACGCTACCAAATTTAATATTCCCGACAAAGTTAAGAATATTCCACGACCAAACGAATATTCCCCGACAACAATGAAGATTTTATAACCACTTGCTTATTTTGAAATATTTGCATGATTTTTTACCCATAACTATCCACATTAATCAAATCAACCATTACTATTTCAAAATAATAAATAGAAAATTAAATTTCATTAATAATAAGTTGGGGTCTTACAACCTCCCCTCCTTATGAAATTTCGTCCTCGAAATTGACGTACGTACCTGGTGTTTCGAAAAGGTGAGGATACCTCGCTTTTATTTCCGTTTTCAATTCCCAGGTCATCTCCTCTATAGCATGATTCCTCCACAAAACTTTAACTTGTGGTATGACCTTTGTGCGTAGGACATGCTCCTTCCTATCCAAGATCTTGACAGGTACCCTCTTCGTACGTTAAGTCTTCGGCTATCTCGTCCGATTCTAACTCTATAACGTGGTTCGGGTCTTTCACATATTTACGAAGTATAGATATGTGAAACACATTATGAACACGAGACATACTCGGAGGTAACACGAGTCTATAGGCTACATTTTTTACTCGGTCAAGAATTTGAAATGGACCAATAAATCGTGGATTGAGCTTTCCTCTCTTCCAAAATCTTGTAACTCCCTTTCATGGAGCAACTCGCAACGATACATGATCCCCTATACTAAATTTCACGTCCTTTCGATGAAGATCCGCATAACTCTTTTGTCGATCTTGTGCCGTTTGTATACGTTGTCGAATTATTTGGATCTTTTCTTTGAGTCATATCGCATCTTAACTTCGGATCCCAACAATGTTGCTTCACCCACCTCATCCCAACATATTGGAGAGCGACACTTTCGTCCATATAATGCTTCAAATGGAGCCACACCTATACTTGCCTGATAACTATTGTTGTAGGAGAATTCCATCAATGGTAAATATTTATCCCAACTGCCCTTGAAGTCTAGGACACAGAGTCTTAATAGATCTTCAAGAGTTTGAATAGTCCTCTCTGATTGTCCGTCCATTTCAGGATGGTATGCCGAACTGAATCGTAAATCCGTGTCCATAGTGTGATAATAAATGTAATGATGACTCAATTAAGTGTGGATATTGTCTAAATGACAATAATTGTATTAAAACTCACAGTATATATTTTGTCGTATTTTACACGACGGCTGTATAATTAAGTTGTATTTGAATTTTATACCATATATTTGATGACTCAAGATAAATAATATATATCTATTTTGGGGGCGTCACATCTGCTGACTGACGGCCGTCCCCCTAGATCGCCACCCAACTGGAGTCAAATGCCCCCCAACTGCCTCTCTCTATATATATGTGCAACCCTGAAGTTCAATTATTATGTGAAATTAATTTTCATTGTAAACTGAGGGTATATGAATGAATATAACAGTAGCATGTGCATGCACTATTCATTTGACGGAAAATGTCATCCAAAACTTTTTAGTTGCATGAACGGATGCTCTGTCAAGAGTTGACAATTAACCACGTTCAGTGAACAACTTAACTCATTTCGTGTAACTAGGTAGGGTAAAATATGATTATGGATTGATTTTAGTTTTTAAAATATGATTAAGGTTCTATTTAAGAATTAAAACTATATAAATCATTTTTAATATGGATTGTGTGGGTTAGAACTATATGGTTATGGTTCAAAATTATATTAATCATATTAACCATTTTAAGATGTTTTGACTTTTAAACAAAATTTTTGAAAAATGAAATTATGACTGTCATAATTAAATTAATTAATTAATAATATGATATAAAAATTATTAATATAAATAATAAAATGCTAAAAACTATACTAATAAAATTTTAAATTGAAATTATTAATACCCTTCTATATTTAAATAAATTTTTAAAATTATTATTAACCTGCTAATAGAAAGGTTGGAATCCAAAATACACCATAATATAATTCTATGGATGTCGTTTAAATATTGAAACATATTTATAATTTTTTTGTAACTAAAATACTAGAATTTACATAAACTGACACATACATAACAACATTAGTCACCCAAAATAAGAATATATTAATTTATAAAACATACAAAATAAGTAAAAACTGAACCATATAATTCTATAGACCATATATATTAAAATTTAATTAATTAGACAGACATTAAAATTTATCGTCCTGATTCTTTTATTACAATTTTTATGGTGAATGTATAGATTAATGACAAATTAATAAAAATTATGACCATTCTTGACGGAATAATATCTTGTTGTTTTAGTCAATTAGCTTTATAAATTCAAAAATATAATTTTAATTGTATAATAGATGGAGTAGTATTTTAGTAAATACTCTCTTTGTAAATACGATTATTATTAATTTTTAGAAGTCAATTTAAATATTTACAAACTCAGTACTAATTTTTTTTTTAATTTTACTTGATACAAGGATGAATATTATAAACTATTTAAAAATAATATTATTAATTTTAAATTTCATTATTTTTAATAAATTATTTTAATTTTAAAATTAAAAATATCTCAAAAATAATCTTTTAAAAATCAAATCAATACTAATCTTATAGTTTGAATTATTCTTTCTTTCTTTTCACCTTTTTAATGCTTTTCTCTCCGTATAAATTATAATGGGGTTGGCAATAAGCCAATAAAGTTAGCTGAACTTTTACTCTCCTCCTTTTTGATTGTGTTTTAATTTAATTTGCTTCATCCATTAATTTGTATATTTTAATATTAAAGTAGTCTCCGGTGAGGTGGCGTATGGATGAGTGTTCAGAACAATAAGTTGAAAAATAGAATAAAATATGAGTTGAAAAATAGTTAATTGAGCAGTTCGTAACTATATTTGTTTTAAAAAAATATGGGTCCAAACTTTAATCAACTTTGAATAAATAAAATGTAAGACCTCAAAATTTTTTAAATAAAAAGGAATTTCCTTTATTTATTATTTTGAAATAGTAAGGGTGGATTTGATTAATGTGGTTAGTTATGGGTAAAATGCTAAAATATTTTAAATAAGCAAGTGGTGATATAATATTCATTATTGTTTGAGAATATTCGTTTGGTCGTGGAATATTCAGATCGCTTGGGAATATTCGTATTTACGGCAAGCCAGCCCATGTGTGGGCCCCATAACGAAAAGCGATTGAGGGAAGAAAACGACAAAAATAAGTTGTTTAAAAATAACTACAGTAGTTGTTACTGGCTTAATCGTTGGAATACCCTATGGTTAAAACACAAGAATACGCTGCTATCATTTGTGACAAGAAGATACTGGATTGCACCAATTATTGATTCTTACGTAAGAAGGCACTACTCAATAATGGTTACGAAGAATTATCGCTCAAAGATTTTATTTTATTGATTCAATAATTGTCATATTGATATTTTATATTGTTGTTGTTTCAATAATTGTCATTACACAAGATTTTTCATTATCGAAGCAATAATTCATATTATTTGAATAATATTATTAGATAACATTATTGGCAATGTCTAGAAAGTTCTGCCTTAAGGAGAGGTTTGGTCACCTAATCAAGCTACCAATAAGGAGAAATTTTATCGAAAGCCCCCTTTCCCTGAACCGCACTCGTCACAATATTGTGATTCTCGTAATATTATTTGTGAATAATTAATTATTGATTCATATGATGAGGAAAATATTGATTTTATGTGGATATAGATGGAGAAAATTTTTATAGTGACAATTGTTGAAAATTAATATTTTATCTTTTTTCGATAAAATAATTCATTTAAATATATTATTTTAATAATATATTAACGATGATATTTTTACGATGAATGTGGGATATATGAGTATATGTGGAGGAGGAGTATTTTTGTTACTAATAATGTTTAAAACATGTTAAACATGTCTGCGGACCCCATTTATCGACCGAAATTTGATTATAAATTTGTAAAATCGCCTGCTTTAGGATTTTTGGTCAATTTCGCTTTGGAATTTGAAAAACTTTCTTCTCGCAAAGTTGTAGAGAATTGAATTTCCTATAAAAACTCAAGTGAGATTCAAATTTTCCGATAAAAGGGCTATTTATTATGAATTATTGAAGTTCAAGTCTGAATTGATTTTTGGAAGTTTTAATTATTTATTATATAAAAACGTTTTTTTTATTAGTTTTTCTAGAAGGTGGCATGTGAGAAATGCTAAGTGGCTGAAATCAAACTCTAGAATGAGTGCGTAGGGAATTGTTATATAATATATTAATATTATATTAAATTTTCTACTTTCGTGTTCTAAGCAATTTCCTATAATAATTAGCTTAGGTTAGAATTGAAAATCACACCGTAAATCAAGTTTTCTCTCTATATTATCGAGCGTATTCTTGTGAGTATTTTGAGTATACTTTGAGTATTGTTATACTGCAAAGTTCAAGTCATAGCCTATATCCTGTTTCAACTAAAGACTGCCTTTTTCAAGGTAAGAGATGTTATTTTCTTCTCAAATGATATTATTTCTTCAATATCATTATGTCAAATATTGGTTGAAACTTTTTATCAAATTTGGAACTTTTCATGTCTGAGTTACTTATTCATGAGTTACTATTCACGAAGTTACTATTCATGAAGTTACTATTCACGAGTTACTATTCACGAGTACTATTCATGAAGCGTGAAGATGTTTTTTTAAAATTTCTATCTTTTGGTGTCTGAAATTACTATTCACGATATACTCAAGACTATTCACGATACTGTTACTATTCACGATACGAAGACTATTCAATTAAAAATGAAAATTTTTCTTTTCGTCCAAAATATCTATTCGATACTAGCTTTGATTGTATCCATGTTTTGATCATTCTTGAATTTTACACCACTATGATTATTTTTGAGGTATTTTTGGACGTGGATAAAACAAAATACTTTCCTTAATCCTTAATCCTTGTCATTTTGTTTCACCGATTCGCTTTTTTAAAAATATTTTTCATCATCCTCGCCTTAAAAGATGAATTATTTATCTTCGATGAATATCTTTGATGATGAATATCTTTGGCTTTGCCCAAGTGCAAAGATGAATGATTTATGATGAATATCTTTGGCCCAGAAAGGCAAAAGATGAATGATTTCTTTCGGCCCGATGAATATCTTTGGCCGTAGTGCAAAGATGAACAAAAGTTTAGATGAACATGACCAATCGGTGAATGTCCTCGGCCTCAGAAGTGCAAGGATGAATATTTGATCCCGTATATATATTGATTGATGTTACAGGATAAAAATAGACGATGAACTTTAAAATTCATACATGTAAGATAGTAGTTTGCATTCTCTACTTAACTCTTCTAATGAATTATTATTTCACCGCGAATATTGATTTAAAACTTGTTGTCTATTGTATTCTATTATATTTTTCCTCGTTGAAGACTAACGATAATTTGTTGTATATTATCTTAGTCATAATATTCTTTATCGGGCTAGTCGAGCTCACCCTTTTCCTTTTTGTTCCATTTTTCTTCTCGTGAGGCGAGAATATAATGAAAGACGAAGCCTCGGGTATGGAATGAAAATTCTAGGGAGAGTTGTTTAGTAGTCCTCACCATTGTTGTAAAATAATGTATCAATAATTATGATGGGGATTTATTTGGTATGTATATTGTCTGTAAGACAATAATTGTATTTAAACTCACAAGATATATATGTTGTCGTATTTTGCACGACAAATGTATTAATAAAGTTGTAGTTATTTCGCATCATGTATTTGGCGACTCGTAATGGGTTGGATGAAATGGACCTATTTTGGGGCGCCACAGCTGGTATCGTAGCTTAGGATATGATCTCCAAGCGAGATCGAGGAATAGAGCTAGGAGGGGAGAGACGAGTAAATCCTTCGCTAGTGTGTCCTACCTAAGCTTATTTGTTGGTTGGTCATAATATAGGGGTATTATGTGATTTGTTAATTTGTTTAATTAACCCTTGTTTTATGACAGTATTTGAGAATGTCGACTGAGAATATTAACAGTGGAGTGAATGAGACCGTGGAGATGCCTGTACTTATCAACGAGGAGAACGTGCAACAGGCTGACAATGTACCTCCTGTAAACAACACCACCGAAAGCGCATTTATAAACGACGGATGTTTAGAAGCTTTTGCAGCTCATGCAAAATCGATTTAGGAGACTCGTGTTCAAAACATAGAGGAAATGATAGAAATTCACTGTTGTCACAACAAGCCAAGCGGCTTAAAGAGTCAGGACCACTGTAATTTAAGGGAAAGCCCGATCCGATCATGGCGAAACATGGGTCAAGCAAATCACCAAGATATTCGATGTCTTGGGATGCACGGAGAACAGAAGGTTCCATTCGCCACCTTTATGTTCCGTGGCGAGGCGCATCATCGGTGGAGTCTCTGTGAAGCATACCCATCCAAATTTGACTCAAGAGATGTCGTGGGAGACGTTTAGAAACTATTTAATGACAAATACTTTCCGAAAAGTGTTCGTTCGTACGAAGGAAGTGGAGTTTATTAGACCGAGCAGAACAACATGACGGTGTCTCAAAGATGAGGCGAAGTTTATGAGTTGTCCAGTTTTCAGACCTCATTTGGTGGAAAATGAGGAACGAATGACGCGTATGTTTCGAGGGTCTAAAACCCGAGATTCGACAATATCTTATCTCTCATAAATTTTCTTTATATTCAGATGTTGTAAATGTGGCTCAATTATTAGAGCGTGATAACGAGTATGTTCAACCGAGGGACCACAACCGTGGTCACATTTGGTGATGCTAGCTAGCTATCGTAACGATGACCAAAGGGGAGGAAAGAATACGGACAAAGGCGGTAACCACTCTGGGTGGTAATCGTGGCCATAATAATAGGAGAGGTGACTCAAGTGGACATTTCAAGAAGAGAAGGTTCAACAATAATCATGTGAAGACGCCAAATACCAAAGAAAGAATCGGTTCCAAGGGAGGAGAACGACCACCCCATTATATGCTATAAATGCGGAAAGAGGGACATATCACCAAACCGCCCACAACAGCCTGTATGCTATAATTGTGGAAAGGAAGGACATATAGCTCGAGAGTGTACTTCAGAGCGAAACCAAGTCCAATGGGGATGGTGACTCAAAAGGATGTCCCGTAAAAGTCAATCTGCCTTAAGAAGCGCTTTGTCGTGACCTCATTAAAATACGAGGAACCCGAACGAGTTTAGCACGGTTAGTTAATTATAAATTCTTGCGAAGTTTATACCTTACTAGATACCCTGTTTCTACCCATTCTTTTATCTCTCTCGCTTATGCTCAACGCTTGAACTTGACTACTTGAGAAATTAGACTTTGACCTATCTCGTGGAGACTCCGCTAAGAGAAACTTTTATTACATCCGTTGTTTAGAAATCTTGCTTGATTCAGTTGGCACTATCACATTACCCGTTAACCTTATTTCTATAGAGATATTTGTTTTTGATGTGATTTTAAGGTTAACTACTCATCATGCCAAAATTGATTGCTTTCGTAAGGTTGTTAGTTTTCATATTCTTAAGCAACCTCGTTATTCAATTCAAGCAACCAAACCATTGAAGTCAAACTCTTTCATATTAAATTATAAAGCCATTTGTTTATTGAAAAACGAATGTCAAGCTTTCTTAGTCCATGTTATGGATTTGAATAAAGACACGCCGATTTGAATAATATTCCCGTTGTTATTGATTTTCCCCGACGTATTTCAAGAATTTCTCGCCTACTCTCGTAGCGTGATATTGAATTTGTATCGACTTTAAATCCCAGACAAAACCCATTTCTAAAATCTCATATCGAATGGCTCCTATTGAACTTCGTGAGTTAAAAACCAACTCAGAGAAGTTGATACCCGAGCCTCTATCCGGTGACTTCCTTTGTGGAATACGCCGGAAGCGCATCTCCGTAGAGGATGCCATATTCGCGCGATAGTAAACCGATAGGTGTCATTGTAACGCATATCCAAGATTGGGATGTGAGTCACAGCTTGAGAGCAACCTAAGTCAAGAATCGAAATACGTAGCTTTCAGGCTTAGTTGGTTATTATCGAGATTCGTTGAAGGATATTCTCGAATCGCTATTCCATTAACGCAAATTGACTCGTAGAGATACAAAATTTGAATGGAGCAAGGAATGTGGGAAAAGCTTCAAGAACTCAAGAGAGACTCATTTCAAAGACATGTTCGACCATGCCATCCTCGAAAAGTGAACGTGGTAAATGACGTGTTGAGTAGAAGATCGATACAAGTACGAAAGTACGATATTGTCAAAAAACTAATTTCAGATAATTTACAAATAATAGAGATGGAGATGAAAACTCTAGGTACCCACGTGATGATATACGAGTATAACCGAATTTAATCGATAAAGTTAAAGTCGCTTCAAGCTACACACCGAGTCGATGAATTTGAAGAAGGAGGTACAAGAAGTTGTTATTTCAAAAGCGAGAATCGGTGAAGTGAGGAAAGCTTAAACCTTCGATTTATTAATTTATTCTCGATCGAATAGAACTGTGGCCTATAGACTCGCTTTTACCGCAAAGTATGACGCGGTTCATAACGCTTTTCACGATCGATGTTACGAAATATGTGGACGAATTCAACCACGCTATCGAAGTTAGAACCGCATTTGATAGATAGCCAAGACTTAACGTATGAGGAGGTACCGCCAAGATCTTGATAGGAAGGAGCATGTCCTACGACGAAGGTTATACCACAAGTTAAAGTTTTGTGGAGAAACCATGCTATTGAGGAAATGACCTGAGAGTTGGAAACGGAAATGAAAGCGAGGTATTTTCATTTTTTCGAAACACCAGGTACGTACGTCAATTTCGAGGACGAAATTTCATAAGGAGGGAGGTCAGAAGACCCCAAATTTTTTTAAATAAAAAGGAATTTCCTTTATTTATTATTTTGAAATAGTAAGGGTGGATTTGATTAATGTGGTTAGTTATGGGTAAAATGCGCAAATATTTTAAATAAGCAAGTGGTGATATAATATTCATTATTGTCGGAGAATATTCGTTTGGTCGTGGAATATTCAGATCGCTTCTGGGAATATTCGTATTACGACGCAAGCAATGCATGTGTGGGCCCCCATAACGAAAGCGATTGGAGGAAGAAAACGACAAAAATAAGTTGTTTAAAAATAATCTACAGAGTAGTTATTACTGGCTACTTAATCGTTGAATACCCTATGGTTAAAACACGAAGAATACGCTGCTATCGCACAAGAAGATACCAGATTGCACCAATTATTGATTCTTACGTAAGAAGGCACTACTCAATAATGGTTACAAAGAATTATCGCTCAAAGATTTTATTTTATTGATTCAATAATTGTCATATTGATATTTTATATTGTCATTGTTTTTCAATAATTGTCATTACACAAGATTTTTCATTATCGGCTAATAATTCATATTATCCAATAATATTATTAGATAACATTATTGGCAATGTCTAGAAAGTTCGCCTCAAGGAGAGGTTTGGTCACCTAATCATACCAATAATAAGGAGAAATTTTATTGAAAGCCCCCTCTTCCCTGAACCGCCTCGTTGTCAATATTGTGATTCTCGTATAATATTATTTGTGAATAATTAATTATTGATTCATATGATGAGGAAAATATTGATTTTATGTGGATATAGATGGAGAAAATTTTTATAGTGACAATTGTTGAAAATTAATATTTTATCTTTTTTCGATAAAATAATTCATTTAAATATATTATTTTAATAATATATTAACGATGATATTTTTACGATGAATGTGGGATATATGAGTATATGTGGAGGAGGAGTATTGTTGTTACTAAAAATGTTTAAAACATGTTAAACATGCTCAATGGACCCCATTTATCGATCGAAATTTGATTATAAATTGTAAAATCGCCTGCTTGTGGATTTCGGTCAATTTCGCTTTGGAATTTGAAAAAACTTTCTTCTCAAAGTTGTAGAGAATTGAATTTCCTATAAAAACTCATGAGATTCAAATTTTCTGATAAAAGGGCTATTTATTATGAATTATTGAAGTTCTAAGCTCAAAGAATTGATTTTTGAAGTTTTAATTATTTATTATATAAAAAACGTTTTTTTTTATTAGTTTTTCTAGAAGGTGGCATGTGAGAAATGCTAAGTGGCTGAAATCAAACTCTAGAATGAGTGCGTAGGAATTGTTATATAATATATTAATATTATATTAAATTTTCTACTTTGGTGTTCTAAGCAATTTCCTATAAATAAAAGCTTAGGTTAGAATTGAAAATCACACCGTAAACTCAAGTTTTCTCTATATTATCGAGTTTATTCTTGTGAGTATTTTGAGTATACTTTGAGTATTTATATACTGCAAGTTCAAGTCATAGCCTATATCCTGTTTCAACTAAGTACTGCCTTTTCAAGGTAAGGGATGTTATTTTCTTCTCAAATGATATTATTTCTTCAATATCATTATGTCAAATATTGGTTGAAACTTTTATCAAATTTGGAACTTTTTCATGCTTGAGTTACTATTCATGAGTTACTATTCACGAAGTTACTATTCATGAGTTACTATTCACGAAGTTACTATTCACGAGTACTATTCATGAAGTCGCGTGAAGATGTTTTTTTTGTAAAATTTCTATCTTTTGGTGTCTGAGTTACTATTCACGATATCATTCACGATACTATTATTCACGAATACTAAGACTATTCATCTAAAAATGAAAATTTTCTTTTCGTCCAAAATATCTATTCGGATACTAGCTTTTGATTGTATCCATGTTTTGATCATTCTTGAATTTTACACCACTATGATTATTTTTGAGGTATTTTTGACGTGGATAAAACAAAATACTAATCCTTAATCCTTAATCCTTGTCATTTTGTTTCACCGGATTCGCTTTTTTTAAAAAATATTTTCATCATCCTCGCCTTAAATGATGATATTATGAATATCTTTGGCCCAGAGTGCAAAGATGAATGATTTATGATGAATATCTTTGGCCCAGAAGTGCAAAGATGAATGATTTATGATGAATATCTTTGGCCCAGAGTGCAAAAGATGAATGATTTCGATGAATATCTTTGGCCCGTAGTAAAAAAGATGAACAGTGTGTTTAGATGAACATGACTAATCGGTGAATGTCCTCGGCCCAGAAGTGCAAGGATGAATATTTGATCCCGTATATATATTGATTGATGTTACAGGATAAAAAAATAGATTTATGAACTTTAAAATTCATACATGTAAGATAGTAGTTTGCATTCTCTACTTAACTCTTCTAATGAATTATTATTTCACACGCTAATATTGATTTAAAACTTGTTGTCTATTGTATTCTATTATATTTTTCCCTCGTTGAAGACTAACGATAATTTGTTGTATATTATCTTAGTCATAATATTCTTTATCGGGCTAGTCGAGCTCACCCTTTTCCTTTTTGTTCCATTTTTCTTCTCGTGAGGCGAGAATATAAATGAAAGACGAGCCTGGGGTATGGAATGAAAATTCTAGGGAGAGTTGTTTAGTAGTCCTCACCATTGTTGTAAAATAATGTATCAATAATTATGATGGGGATTTATTTGGTATGTATATTGTCTGTAAGACAATAATTGTATTTAAACTCACAAAGATATATGTTGTCGTATTTTGCACGACAAATGTATTAATAAAGTTGTAGTTATTTTTGTACCATGTATTTGGCGACTCGTAATGGGTTGGATGGAATGGACCTATTTTGGGGGCGCCACAATGGGTATCGTAGCTTAGGATATGATCTCTCGCGGAGATCGAGGAATGTAGCTAGGGAGGGAGAGACGAGTAAATCCTTCGCTAGTGTGTCCTACCTAAGCTTATTTGTTGGTTGGTCATAATATAGGGGTATTATGTGATTTATTAATTTGTTTAATTAACCCTTGTTTTATGACAGTATTTGAGAATGTCGACTGAGAATATTAACAATGGAGTGAATGAGACCGTGGAGATGCATGTACTTATGAACGAGGAGAACGTGCAACAGGCTGACAATGTACCTCCCGTGAACAACACCAATCGAAAGCGATTTATAAACGACGGATGTTTAGAAGCTTTTGCGCGCTCATGCAAAATCGCATTTGAGGAGACTCGTGTTCAAAACTTAGGAGAAATGATAGAAATTCACGGGTTGTCACAACAAGAAGCAGCTTTAAAGAGTCGGGACCACGTAATTTAAGGGAAAGCCCGATCCGATCATGGCGGAAACATGGGTCAACCAAATCACCAAGATATTCGATGTCTTGGGATGCACGGAGAACAGAAGGTTCCATTCGCCACCTTTATGTTCCGTGGCGAAGCGCAGACTCATCAGTGGGAGTCTCATGAAGCATACCCATCCAAATTGCACTCAAAGATGTCGTGGGAGACGCTTAGAAACTATTTAATGACAAATACTTTCCGAAAGTGTTCGTCATATGAAGGAAGTGGAGTTTATTAGACCGAGCGAGAACAACATGACGACGCAGTGTCTCAAGATGAGGCGAAAGTTTGCGAGTTGTCCAGTTTTTGCACCTCATTTGGTGGAAAATGAGGAACGAATGACGCGTATGTTTCTGAGGGGTCTAAAACCCGAGATTCGACAATATCTTATCTCTCATAAATTTTCTTTATATTCAGATGTTGTAAACAGGGCTCAATTATTAGAGCGTGATAACGAGTATGTTCAACAGAGGGACCACAAACCGTATTACATTTCGGTGCTAGCTTATCGAATCGATGACCAATGGGGGAGGAAAGAATACGGACAAAGGCGGTAACCACTCGGGTGGTAATCGTGGCCATAATAATAGGAGAGGTGACTCAAGTGGACATTTCAAGAAGAGAAGGTTCAACAATAATCATGTGAAGACGTCAACACAAAGAAGAATCGGTTCCAAGGAGGAGAACGACCACCCATTATATGCTATAAATGCGGAAAGAGGGACATATCACCAAACCGCCCACAATTCAGCCTGTATGCTATAATTGTGGAAAGGAAGGACATATAGCTCGAGAGTGTCTGAGCTAAACCAAGTCCAATGGGGATGGTGACTCAAAAGGATGTCCCGTAAAAGTCAACGGTTCTAAGAAGAAGCGTTTGTCGTGACCGGTTAAAATACGAGAGAACCCGAACGAGTTTAGCACTCAAGTTAGTTAATTATAAATTCTTGCGAAGTTTATACCTTACTAGATACCGGGTTCTTCCCATTCTTTTATCTCTCTTGCTTGCGCTCAACGTTTGAACTTGACTACGGAGAAATTAGACTTTGACCTATCTCGTGGAGACTCAAGTTAAGAGAAACTTTATTACATCCGTTGTTTAGAAATCTTGCTTGATTCAGGTTGGCACTATCACATTACCTGTTAACCTTATTTCTATAGAGATATTTGTTTTTGATGTGATTTTAAGGTTAACTACTCATCATGCCAAAATTGATTGCTTTCATAAGGTTGTTAGTTTTCATATTCTTAAGCAACCTGTTATTCGAATTCAAGCAACCAAACCATTGAAGTCAAACTCTTTCATATTAAATTATAAAGCCATTTGTTTATTGAAAAACGAATGTCAAGCTTTCTTAGTCCATGTTATGGATTTGAATAAAGACACGCCGATTTGAATAATATTCTGTTGTTATTGATTTTTCCCGACGTATTTCTGAAGAATTTCTTGCCTACTCCCGAGCGTGATATTGAATTTGTATCGACTTTAAATCCGGTACAAAACCCATTTCTAAAATCTCATATCGAATGGCTCCTATTGAACTTCAGGAGTTAAAAACCCAACTGTAGAAGTTGATACCCGAGCCTCTATCTGGTGACTTCCTTTGTGGAATACGCTGAAGCCAGACTCTCCGTAGAGGATGCCATATTCGTGCGATAGTAAACTGATAGGTGTCATTGTAACGTGCTATCCAAGATTGGGATGTGAGTCACAGTTGAGAGCAACCTAAGTCAGTAATCGAAATACGTAGCTTTCTAGGCTTAGTTGGTTATTATCGGAGATTCGTTGAAGGATATTCTCGAATCGCTATTCCATTAACGCAAATTGACTCAGAGAGATACAAAATTTGAATGGAGCAAGGAATGTGGGAAAAGCTTCAAGAACTCAAGAGAGACTCATTTCAAAGACATGTTCACCATGCCATCCTGGAAAAGTGAACGTGGTAAATGACGTGTTGAGTAGAAGATCGATACAAGTACGAAAATACGATATTGTCAAAAAACTAATTTCAGATAATTTACAAATAATAGAGATGGAGATGAAAACTCTAGGTACCCACGTGATGATATACGAGTATAACGAATTTAATCGATAAAGTTAAAGTCGCTCAAGCTTACACACCGTGAGTGATGAATTTGAAGAAGGAGGTACAAGAAGTTGTTATTTCAAAAGCGAGAATCGGTGAAGTGAGGAAAGCTTAAACCTTCGATTTATTAATTTATTCTCGATCGAATAGAACCGTGGCCTATAGACTCGCTTTTACCGCAAAGTATGACGCGTGTTCATAACGCTTTTCACGATCGATGTTACGTAAATATGTGGACGACCAACCACGCTATTGAAGTTAGAACCGTCGAGATAGCCAAAGACTTAACGTATGAGGAGGTACCAAGATCTTGGATAGAAGGAGATGTCCTACGCACGACGAAGGTTATACCACAAGTTCAAGTTTTGTGGAGAAACCATGCTATTGAGGAAATGACTTGAGAGTTGGAAACGGAAATGAAAGCGAGGTATTTTCATCTTTTCGAAACACCAGGTACGTACGTCAATTTCGAGGACGAAATTTCATAAGGAGGGAGGTTGTAAGACCTCAAATTTTTTAAATAAAAAGGAATTTCCTTTATTTATTATTTTGAAATAGTAAGGGTGGATTTGATTAATGTGGTTAGTTATGGGTAAAATGCGCAAATATTTTAAATAAGCAAGTGGTGATATAATATTCATTATTGTTTGAGAATATTCGTTTGGTCGTGGAATATTCAGATCGCTGTCAGGGAATATTCAATGCGGCCAGCAGCCCATGTGTGGGCCCCATAACGTAAAGCGATTGGAGGAAGAAAAACGACAAAAATAAGTTGTTTAAAAATAACTACAGTAGTTGTTATTCTATTTACCTTCGTTGGAATACCCGGTTGGTTAAAACACGAATAATGCGTTATTGCACAAAGAAGATACCAGTATTGCACCAATTATTGATTCTTACGTAAGAAGGCACTACTCAATAATGGTTACGATGAATTATCGCTCAAAGATTTTATTTTATTGATTCAATAATTGCTTTGCGTTGATATTTTATATTCTTTGTTGTTTCAATAATTGTCATTACACGTTATTTTTCATTATCGAAGCAATAATTCATATTATTTGAATAATATTATTAGATAACATTATTGGCAATGTCTAGAAAGTTCTCGCTCTAAGGAGAGGTTTGGTCACCTAATCAATTGCGCCAATAAGGAGAAATTCTTATTGAAAGCCCCTCTTCCTGAACCTGCCTCGGTTGTCAATATTGTGATTCTCAATATTATTTGTGAATAATTAATTATTGATTCATATGATGAGGAAAATATTGATTTTATGAGGATATAGATGGAGAAAATTTTTATAGTGACAATTGTTGAAAATTAATATTTTATCTTTTTTCGATAAAATAATTCATTTAAATATATTATTTTAATAATATATTAACGATGATATTTTTACGATGAATGTGGGATATATGAGTATATGTGGAGGAGGAGTATTTTTGTTGTAATAAATGTTTAAAACATGTTAAACATGTCGTGGACCCCATTTATTGATCAAATTTGATTATAAATTGTAAAATCGCCTGCTTTATGGATTTTGGTCAATTTCTGCTTGGAATTTGAAAAACTTTCTTCTGCGCAAAGTTGTAGAGAATTGAATTTCCTATAAAACTCATGAGATTCAAATTTTCCGATAAAAGGCTATTTATTATGAATTATTGAAGTTCAAGCTCTGAAAGAATTGATTTTTGGAAGTTTTAATTATTTATTATATAAAAAAACGCGTTTTTATTAGTTTTTCTAGAAGGTGGCATGTGAGAAATGCTAAGTGGTCAAAATCAAACTCTAGAATGAGTGCGTAGGAATTGTTATATAATATATTAATATTATATTAAATTTTCTACTTTGGTGTTCTAAGCAATTTCTATAATAATTAGGTGCTTAGGTTAGAATTGAAAATCACACCGTAAATCAAGTTTTCTCTCTATATTATCGAGCGTATTCTTGTGAGTATTTTGAGTATACTTTGAGTATTGTTATACGGTGCAAGTTCAAGTCATAGCCTATATCCTGTTTTTACTAAGTACTCGCCTTTCAAGGTAAGAGATGTTATTTTCTTCTCAAATGATATTATTTCTTCAATATCATTATCTTTGAAATATTGGTTGAAACTTTTATCAAATTTGGAACTTTTTCATGCTTGAGATTACTATTCATGAGTTACTATTCACGAGTTACTATTCATGAGTTACTTATTCACGAAGTTACTATTCACGAGTACTATTCATGAAGCGTGAAGATGTTTTTTTGTAAAATTTCTATCTTTTGGTGTCTGAGTTACTATTCACGATACTCGGACTATTCACGATATCTGATTATTCACGAATACTAAGACTATTCATCTAAAAATGAAAATTTTTCTTTTCGTTCAAAATATCTATTCGGATACTAGCTTTGATTGTATCCATGTTTTGATCATTCTTGAATTTTACACCACTATGATTATTTTTGAGGTATTTTTGACGTGGATAAAACAAAATACTGAATCCTTAATCCTTAATCCTTGTCATTTTGTTTCACCGATTCGTTTCTTTAAAAAAATATTTTCATCATCCTCAGTCTTAAAAGATGAATGATTTATGATGAATATCTTTGGCCTGTAGTGCAAAGATGAATGAGTTATGATGAATATCTTTGGCCTGTAGTGCAAAGATAACTGAATGAGATTTGACTTCCTTAAAAATAGAAAGTTAAAAATTATCAAACTCTCCATCTGTCAATATAATCATCTAGTCACGTAACGCGAGTCCCCCCAAATCTCTTGAACCCAACAACAAAATGCCACGTGATTGACAGAAACCTCCAATTTCATTATTATACCGTAAATGGGGAACGTGTCCTTGTTATACATGCAGTATTTTATTTATTTAGATCATCTCCGGCAGATGGATTATTCGTAGGATTATATTTAGTCCACATAAAAGTAACACATGTCCTTTAGTCTTTAATCATTTCAACAGATGAACTATCCTGTAGACTATAATAAAATAATCAATAAATTCAAAAAAACTTATTTTCATTATTCTTCTTCAGCCATCTCTCCTATTTAAATATATTAAAAATTATAGTCATAATTATAGTCCACTAACTCTTATTCCTTGATATAGTCTTTGTGTCTCGCCGAAAAACTTGATGGACTATATTTAGTCCATCTGCTTGAGCGAGATCTGTGTTCCTAGACTAAATATAGTATAAGATTTGTGCACGCCGAGCAGAGTGCAATTAATTAATCAGATCATCAGATCACTTTCTTCACGAAACTCTATATATCTTATTTGAGTTAATATGGACCTAGATTAATATGGACCAAAATTAATTATACGTACTAGTTTTAACTCATTTTTGTAATTCATAATATGAGTCTAAAAAATCAACTCATAACATAAAAACTAGTTAACCAATTCAATAAGACCTAAGTAGTTTTAGTTAACTAGATTTTCAACCTAAATTAATTTAGGTCTATATTTTACTAATGTTTCAATAATATAATTTAATTGTCAAAGTCTACTTTTTTTCAAAAATAAATTATTTAAAAAACATATTATATCAAAACGTGTCGTACGCATACTTCACTACAAAAATAGTTCAATTTAATAAGTTCATAATAATGGCATTGAAGAAAAAACTTGAATCATATTATACTGAAAAAGGTTGAAAATAAATAATAATAATAGCATATGGTCATATATACTATAGTGCAACAATCTCACGATGTTTTCACACAATTTCGAACCATATTTGAACCTCCTTGCTCCAAATCCTAACTCTGAAAGTACCACGTGTGTTTTAGTACCGAGTATATAATTAAAACCTTTTTATTAGGGTTACCTTAAAAGGAATTGGTGCTCAATGCCTCCATAGAAAAACATGGACCTAATGATTAGATACAAATAATAAACACGGAATAGTAAATAAAATAAATGAAATTAACACATGCACAATTTACCCCAATTAATACGCAATTTAATTTATTAGTTCAGGCGAAACTTTCTATTACTCGTGTAAAACACGGATGATTTTAAAAACTACTTGTCACGTATTTAATTTTTGTGTAAAATGTTACTTAGTTTGAAGAATGACAGAAATGAAAAAAAGAAGGGGTGAATGGGATTCGTAATGGAGAAATTACGAGTGATCAATATAAAAGGGAAACAAAATAATTGTTGGGGATACATTTTTATTTTTTTTTGTTTCTATATATATTAGAAGATATTAGAAGTTCGATATGATTTTTTGTTTGGGGGTTCTTTAAAAGATTGGAGTAAAAGTCTTTTTTTTTTTTTTTCTTTACACATATATATATATATATATTGAATAATAACAACGGAAAACGCAAATTTAAAACCCTAATTCATTACAAAAAATAAAAAGGAATGAAAAAAGAAAGCGGGAAATAGTTACAATTTGTGGCTGTTGGCTTGAATATGATTCGGCCATGATCAAAGTTAAGGATTTCGAAGAGCTGAATTGAAATATATAAATGCTAATGAATCGGCTTTTCTTCTTGATTTAATTATTACTAGAAGTATGATATGAATTTTTGTTTTGTGAGTTCTTTAACACTCTGTTTCTGAGTTTTAAAATGGACAGAAAAAAAAGGACGGAAAATTTAAATTTTCTTTTCAATTCTTATGTTTTTGAGTTTTTTAATAAACGGAAAAAAAAATAAATGGATAGAAAACTTGGCCATTTTTTCTGTCAAAGTTTTTCGTCCAAAATTGGCCTAATTTGCACAGAAAAAAAATTAAAATAATTAATATTTTTATAATTCTCATATTATCCTCAATTTTTAATATAATAAATTTTAAATTACAACTCATGTCCTCAATTTGTTTTTATCTACTAAACCTAATTTGATAAAGAGAAAAGTATAGGCGCGAATAATTTGCCGCAAACAAGTTCTCTTTTTCGGTTCAAGCTCAAGCTCCCTGCAATAGTGTCACTGAACAATCCAAGATAAGACACGAGCAGTGATTGGGTTACCATTAGAGAGGAGATTGAATTTCTTGAAGAATTTGATGAATAATCTCTGTTAGTATTAATAATACAGATTATGTTTGATGACTTTTGGGTATGGTATGATAATGACTTTGTATTAGTAATTTTTGTTTAACATTTATTTGGATATTTGTATTTGATTATGAAATTTTTTCTTTGATTAAATTTATCTTGTATATTTTCATTCATGGTTCAATGATTATAATTAATATAAGGGTAAATTTATAAAAGTGATATTTTTCTTTTCTTTTCATTAGAACTCAAACGCAAGAATTTTTTTTTAAAATTTTCTATTCTTTTTTATTAAAAACTCAGAAACAACACAAAGAAAAACTTCAAGTTTTCTATTCTTTTCTTTTTAGTTCTAATTTAAATTTTCTATTCTTTTCTTTTATGTTCAAAACACTCAAAAATAGAGTGTAAAGGATATGATTACATTAAAAGTCAAGGTTTTTTTTCGGGTACGGTTCTTTACACACGCATGCATATATATACATATATATATATAGGGATTTCATCTACAAAGAACCTATTGTTGAGGCAATTCTTTTACCCAAATTGCCTACAACCTGTACTTCTACTTTTAGACAAATTTTTATTTTTTTTTTATAAGCCGCTACAGGTTGTAGCGGCTGGGCCAAAAGGAGTTTCTCCCAACAACCGGTTGTTGTGGATGGATACCCATATATATATATATGTGTGTGTGTGTGTGTGTGAAGTTTGAGATGCATTAAAATATCAAAATGAAGAATGCTTGAATGTGGAAGTACTATAAATCAAAAAACTGTTGAGCGGTTGAAATTTTTGAAAATATCAAAATTTATGACTAGGAAGAGTACTTAGCAAAAGAAAAATAATAATACAAAAATTACTAAACTTTTTATGGGGTATAAAGTTATTAAAGTTGAATTACGAGCTAACCAAAACGACTCGGTACTTATAGTATATTTTTATATTAAAAAGGCACACCCCATCTCTTTGAAATTTGATGAAACATTAAGAAATTTTACCTCTATTACCCCTCCCTCCCTCAAAAACATTTTCTGTTCATAAATGATTATTTATTCTCTAAGGTCATAGTTATTTACAAAAAGTATACTTAAAATTGTACTATTTATTTTAATTTAACACTACTTCTAATTATTTTATCCTATAATAGAGGATTAATAGTCCTTTAAATAGTTTCATAAACTATTTTTTGTCATTTTAAAATTATTTATGAGAGATTATATAATCTAATGATGAATGTGAAATTAATAGTCCCTTCTTTTTGAGCTATTAAATAGGTTTATGGAACTAATAGTTAAAACTATAAAATGAGCAAATAGTTCGGACTCAATCCGTACTTGCTCGACTAAAAGTTCGATTCGAACTCGATCGACTCGAAATATAAATGATTCAAATATGACCAAATTTTAAAGTTCGATAAATTACTTAAACCTCCTCAAATTATAATTTTCTATTGATACTATTCGTTCGAAAAGCTCAAATTGTTCGAGCTCGATTCGAGATCGTGCTCGACTCGATAGCTAAACGAACATTAATCAAACCTTTTTTATACTTGATAAATTTTGTTCACCAAATCTGAGCAACTCAATACTCGGCTCAACTTGGTTTATTTACACCCTTACTAATAGTCCCTCGTCAAAGTATTAAATAGTTTGAAGTAGTACTCCTTCCGTTCCTTAATATTAGTCGTTTTAAAGAAATATTTTTGTTCCTTAATATAAGTCGCGCGTTTGAGAATTTCAAGTACGCATTAATTACTTAGTTTCCAATATTACCCCAAATATTATATATAATTTTAGTTCTCTCACTATTTTCTGTCCAATAAATAACAATATCTTTTTTTAATAGAAGGACAATATAGATAATTGATATTATAGTTAATGCTATACAATCATTTCTTTAATATTTGTGCACAACTCTAAAACGACTTATATTAAGGAACGGATAAAATATTAAATTAAGAAAATTAGTCCAATTTTAAGCATGTTTTTTGCAAACGAACATGGGACATGGGATAAGAATATAAAAGGCATGCATATTTTAATTCTCTTTAATGTGTTTGTTTTGTAAATTCATGTACTTATTGTGTTATAGGAGTAATTAATTCTTAATCAAGTCTGTTCATAATGATGCGAATTTTAACAACTTCACTATTTTAAAATGTATAAAAAAAGTAAAATTTATCTTCTCGAGCTTTTATTGTAAATATGGATGCATCTAATTACCCCAATTCAATTTAAGCTTGGCTATTGAATTTTATTTTTCTATAGAAATTAAAATTATGTTTGTTCTTCTATATTATATGCTGTTTTTCAAACTGATAAGTTGTTGTTTCATTCTTTGGATGTATGTATGTATGTATGTTTTCTGAGGCGTAGAAAGGGATTGATGTTGGGTATTGTTTTGATTTTCACATATAAAATTGATAATTTATTTTCATAAGATCTTGAAAAAAATATATTTATTAATTATATATTTATGTGAGAAGAACCTTCTAGAACTATAATTTATTTGTAAAAATATCAATTCTCAAAATATATTATTTACAAATGAGATTATCTCTCCTCTTTTTCTTTTTTTTTTATTATTATTATTAAAAAACCGAGGGAGTAAATTAGAATCCAAAGACTAAACACCGCTAAGAATGAAAATTTATTGCTGCCTTAACTCTAATTAAATATTCTACTAAATTTGGAGTATAAATTAATATTTTAATGTTGACACATAAAATAGTCATAATCTAATCATATTATTTTTAATGATAGACATATAATAAAAGTGATAGTTCCACAAGATTTCTCTTATATAAATAGTAAATGAGTCTTACACTCATCTAAGAGAAAAATTATATTCTAAATATTTAATGTAGGGATGATATGAGAGATTAAATCATTATTTTTTTTTAAATTAAAATTGTGCTTTCTAAAAAAAACATATAAAAAGAAACGGGAGAGAATGACAGGCTAATTAACCAAAATTTCATAATCACATTCACATGTCCCTTCATTATTTGGAGTATTAATTTGGTACGTGTCAGCACTATAAATCTAATCATATTATTTTTAATGGTAAACATATAATAAAAATATTTTCTCAATTTTCATAATTAATTGTAATTAATAAGTCTATTTTTTGACAGGGAGGGGTTGAAAATCAGATTCGAAATACTCAAAACAAAAGAATGAAACTTTTAAAATAGAATATCACATTAATTGTGGTCGATGAAATTACGTGTATTCAATGCATTAACTCTAGATTTTGTAGTAAATAAATGATTTAAATTTTCTAATAACATAAGTTAATTTACCATATATTCATAATCACATATCCCTTAATTAATTCTTTATTTTGGAATTGATAATTAGGTACAAAATTTAACACCTGTATCCCTGTATTGCCTAAAGGTAAATATAAATATATATATATATATATATATATATATATATATATATATATATATATATATATAACTCTATTTTCTTCAAAAGGTTGCAATGCTAGTAGCTATGAAAATGTTTATTGGACATCGTAATTTTTTTTTTTTATACGTGATTTTTAAAAATATATAGTATTTATTTTAAAAAATTTTTATAAAATATATGTTGCTTTTGCGTATATATATATATATAACCTTGTATTTGTATATGTATCCAAATTAACCTAAAAACACTATATTTTATAAAAATTCTAATAAAATAAATACTATACATTTTATCATCATAACAAAAAAAAAAAAATTGCACCTCCATCTAAATCTTCCAATAAATATGTCTGCGTAGACTTATTCTTTTATTTTTCATTTATAAAACATGTCGAAATACAAATAAAAGTCCACGTCATTATTGATTCTAATTCCTTGATAAATCAGGTAGCAAGAACTTTATATATTGCAGTACTTCTATTTCAATAAAAAGACCAACAGTCCCTCTCTCTTCTACTACTACTACTTCTTCTTCTTCTTCTTCTTCTTCACAGAGTATTCTCGTCACGTGTCCGACTCGGTGTCGCTCTCGGTTGGTACCAGCTGACTCACTCGCATACGTAGAGCCATGGATCCTACCCGAGCTTTTGTAAAGAATGTCAAGCGTGTCGTTGTCAAGGTTTGTACATTATTCACATTTTTAATTCCCTTTCAATTTATATTATATGCTTTGTAATATATGTTTACCGTGCAAGCCTGATCATGTGTTTTTTACGTTGATATATCATATATGTATCGATCTATCACATCTATACATAATTTTCGCGTATATATGTTTGTGGATATATGTATATATGCTTGTATATATATATTCCATGTACGTGAGGTTATTAGATTTCGACCTAGTTATGAGACTGAAACCATGGCGATCTATTTTTTCGTTAATTATTTTTATTTTCTTGTTTTTTGAGGATCTTACTTTATTTATTTTTTTGGTAGAAGCGATGCACTGGAAAAAACCTGGGTGCACTCTTCAAAGATTTTATTCAAATTTAATTGTTTAGTTATTTTGGGTAATATTGAGATTGTATTGAAGCAAAAATCGTAGGGGAAATTGTTTTATTTATTTCGTAATTACTACCTTTTCTCTCCATTATCCTTTCTTTTGTTTTAGTTTTACATTTAATGTGTATTTAATTTGTGTAGTAAGAAAAAGGGCAGTGATATTATTTGACCAATAATCATAAATGTAATTCTGCAAATTGTATTTATTTTTAAAATGTTCTTAATTACCTTAATTTGGCCAACAAGAGTGTTGGCATCTTTTAGATTACTACATATCTATTTTTCCATTGTGAAGTATAGTTTATGTAGGAAATGGAGTTTTATGTTTTCTGGAGGAATTTAGGCACCTTCTGTTGAACATGTGAAAAGATTTTCTTTGTAATATAAGTTTATAATTATATATATTATTAATATTGTATCGGCTTTTGAAGTGTTGCTGTGAATATTAATTAAATACTATACTTGTAGATTTATTGTCTTTTTAAAAAAGGTCTTGTAAATATATATTAATGGAATACTTATTGGGTTAATTAAACAAAGGGATCCTTTTGAAAATAATTTCCTTATGAATAGTTTTCGTCACTCATCGTGTATATATATATATATATATATATATATATATATTGTGTGACAGTGTGAATATTATGAACGAATGTCGTTAGTTTACATGCTTAATTTTTGATTAGTTGGAGATTTGATGCATGTGATAACTAATTAATCTTTTTATCTAAAACACTAAAGGTAGGAACAGCTGTGGTTACAAGAAGTGATGGAAGATTAGCAGTTGGCAGACTTGGAGCTATATTTGAACAGGTATTCGATCTTTCAATTATGAATAAGAAGAAACAAAATAATGGGGAATTAATTAAAGGGAAAGCCAAACTCTTATTCATGCCATATTGTGAGGTTCTTCCTGTATCTCTAAAGTTAAGGACAGGGCAATTACTTACCTTTCAATTATTGATCTGCCTGCAGCTTGAGAAGTTGAACTCCCGTGGCTTTGAAATAATTTTAGTGACTTCAGGTGCTGTTGGAGCAGGTCGCCAAAGGCTTAAATACAGAAAACTGATCAACAGCAGGTTCTCATGGTTTCTTTTTGTGCTAGAATATTCAATATTTACTTCCTCTTTTGACCATTTAAGTGAAAGATGGGGAAAACGAATAAAAATGGGGAATGAGTCACATATTTTGATTCATTAAGGAATAGTTGACATATTAAGACTTTGTCACTGAAAGCTGTATAAAACTTGAAGTGCAGCATATTTATAAATCTAGTGCTACTAATAATAGTCTTTTCGTAAAGGGATGGACTAAGAAATTTGAACATTAGTGTCAAGTGTGCATTGTCTAATAAGGAGTTCGTATATTTCTCTTGCAGTTTTGCTGATCTCCAAAAGCCTCAAGTTGAACTCGATGGAAAGGCATGTGCAGCTGTTGGACAGAATGGCCTCATGGCGCTTTTATGATACCTTGTTCAGCCAGGTAAATATGGACTATATATATTCATTGGTCTGCAGTTTTGAACAACATTAAAATTGTTATGCATTTGTCATTTTGCTGAATTTTTAATTTCCAAATATTTTTCTGCAGCATATATTCTATTGACGGTTCTTAATACCTTTTGCCACCTCTTATTTCTTTTATTTTTGGGTTGTGCTTGAACAATGCTCTTCTTTTCAGCTGGATGTGACATCTTCTCAACTTCTAGTCACAGATAATGATTTCAAGAATGCAGACTTCAGAGTGCAACTTTCTCCCAAACAGTGAACTCTTTGTTAGCTCTGAGGAGCATTCCAATTTTAATGAAAATGATGCAATTAGTACCAGAAAAGCTCCATATGAGGTATGTGACTTAACTGTATTCACCTCTGCCCGTTAATGGCTTTGCTGCGTATATGGTTTTCTGTTTCATTCTTTTGTTGTTCCTTTTTGTTTTGTGCTTTATTTTTTGGCAAGACATAAAAACATTTCTTCTGATAGAAACCACTGAATCTATTGCTTTTCATATTTTAGGCTCCTTAAGTATCTTACTATCTCTTTTTCTTTGCCTCCTGATTTAATTATCAATAAAAAGTCGGTTAAAACATTTTTATTTTTATTTTTTCAAATCTACCACATTGTTGGTTTTCTTATCATATTAATTTAGAAACTTGATCAATATACCAGTTAAAAGAATGCCATGCCCATGACACAGGTTGCAAACACTTAACAAAATTATATAGAAATAGAATTACTGTATTTTTCATCTCCAAAAAATCTGTTAATACTGATTATGATACCATTTGCAGGATTCTTCTGGCATCTTTTGGGATAATGACAGCTTGGCAGCGCTACTGGCTATGGAGCTAAAAGCTGATCTTCTCGTGTTGTTGAGTGATGTAGATGGCCTTTATAGTGGCCCTCCTTGTGATCCACGGTCAAAGCTGCTCCATACATATGTAAAAGAAAAACATCAAGGAGTAATTGCATTTGGTGATAAATCGAGGATGGGCAGAGGGGGAATGGATGCTAAAGTAAAAGCTGCTGTGAACGCAGCTTATAGTGGTACCCCAGTTGTCGTTGCCAGGTATAAATCTATGTCATGCACTCTCCTAGTACCATTCTCTCACATAGTCTTCTATGTTCAGCCAACATAGCCTTGTTGGTGTTTTCCCCCCTTTTTGTTTGGTGCTGCATTTAATTAATTAATTTGTTCTTATTGATTAATAAGGCTTAGTCCGTGCACTCACTAGTTCATTTAGATAGCTTGATAATTTGTAAATGTCGTTCTCATTCATTTTCCGTAGTAGCAACTTATAAAATGCATGGTACAGAAATCAGAAAAGTTACTATCATAGAATGAAGAACTTACTCTTTAGCATTGTGAAGTTAGCATTGTGATATATTATATATATATATATATATATATATATATATATATATATAGGACAAATTCTGGTTTTCTTTTTCTTTTTCTGTTTACGTTCTTAATATGTTTCCATCATTTGTAAGCGGCTTTGCCACTGACAACATCATAAAGGTACTGAATGGAGAACGTATTGGTACTCTCTTTCATCAAAATGCGAGTTCATGGATTTCACGTACTGAAGTTGGTGCACGTGAAATGGCTGTTGCAGCACGGGATTGTTCCAGAAGGCTTCAGGTTAATGCCATCACATCCATAGATATCTCACACCTTGGATTGCTTGTACCAATATGACTCTTTAAAGACAAAGCTTATTACTTTGAAACTTCTGCTCAGCTTGATTTTTAACATGCATGTAGTGAAAATGTTGACTTTATAAGCTAATATAATTGCTTTACGCTCCAGGGCATACCTTCAAAAGACAGAAGGAAACTTTTGTTGGCAGTAGCTGATGCACTGGAGGCAAATGAAAGTTCAATCTTGGATGAGAATGAAGCAGATGTTAATGCTGCACGAGAAGCAGGATATGATGAGTCATTAATAGCTCGTTTGGCCTTGAAACCTGGCAAGGCAAGTAATTGCTTATTAGTTGCTGGAATTCTCATGTTTTATCAGTAACTTTTTTGTTGCTTTTTATCTTCATAACCCAAATGGTTTCAATTATATACTAACCCACCCCCCCCCCCACCCCCACCCTCTACCCCCTCAAAAAAAAAAAAAAAAAAAAACAAAAACAAAGCATAAATACTTCTGAATTTGAGAATATTTGATAGAGTTGATTGGATACTGCAGATCTCAGCTCTAGCAAATTCTGTTCGCACACTCGCAGATATGGAAGAACCAATAGGCCATATATTAAAGAAAACAGAGGTAAGGAGTTAATTTCCATGGAACTGATTTGTTTTTGAACTGACAAGGATATGGATAGTGTGGTTAGAGAGTACTATTATGACACACCTATTCCAAGTATATAACATGTTCTGGTTAACTGATTTTGCATCATGAAATATTAGAATTTGAAGCAGATGTGCATTATAGTTTTAGTATAACATGAAAATGGTAAGGCACATCCACTAACTTTGTTTCCATTCAGCTTTCAGAGGGACTCATTTTAGAGAAGAAAACATGTCCTTTGGGTGTTCTACTCATTGTTTTCGAGTCTCGACCTGATGCACTAGTTCAGGTAAGAAACTGTACCTTATATTAGTAAGTTATTCACTCATATATGGATTTCTTATGGCCACTTTGGTTTTTTAGTACTCTATCCTATTTTGAGAGAAGATTTTTGATTCTTTATTCTTCTATCCCATATTTATTGCTAGTATGGGATTGATTTAATTTAATTTTCCTTTTCTGTTGCCTTCATATGTTAGAATATCTTCTTGGAATATTAATCTTTCTTTTTCAAAACTGGCTCAACAGATAGCCTCCTTGGCAATTCGGAGTGGGAATGGTCTACTGTTGAAAGGAGGGAAGGAAGCGAAGCGCTCAAATGCAATCTTGCACAAGGTCTGATTTTGTTAAGAGAGACTGTTCTTAATGAATTATCCTAAAACTTTTTTTTTCCTTCCTTTCCCTCGTATGTTCTTACAACTTGACAGATAAAATCATTGCGTCCTTGCAAATATTATTCGCTTTTGTAGGTAATTACTGGTGTCATTCCTGATACTGTTGGAGATAAACTTATTGGACTCTTGACTTTAAGAGAGGAGATTTCTGATCTCCTAAAGGTGGGTATTGTGGTTCCATAGTTAATGTTCTTCGAATTATGTTGGTTTTTAACTGGTTTGATCTGTTCCAGCTTGATGATGTGATAGATCTTGTGATCCCTAGAGGCAGTAACAAACTTGTATCCCAAATAAAGAATTCGACGAAAATACCAGTTCTTGGTCACGCTGGTAAGATATATTTATAACACCTAATAATTCTCTCTGCATACAATTTTCATAAAAAGCAGCAAGGAAATAAAGTTTAATCAGTGAATTTTCACCATTTACTGCACAGATGGAATTTGCCATGTTTATGTTGACAAGTCGGCTAATGTGGAAATGGCAAAGAAGATTGTTCTGGATGCTAAGACGGATTATCCTGCAGCCTGCAACGCGATGGTAATCCTTAGTCAGATATACACAATTAGGTCTTTCATTTACAACATGTTACTGTATATTTAATGCAGAACTTGCATGTTACAGAATTACCTGCTTCATTTGTTATTATGTTTGACTCGGAGCACCATTCACCTTGTCTTTGTTAGGAAACACTTCTCGTACACAAGGATTTGTCAACTAATGGTGGCGTCCAAGAGCTTGTTATAGGACTTGAAAATGAAGGTATACTTACTTTTATTCCTCCATGAATTTTATCAGATTTTTGTATGAATCAGTATTTATTGCAATGTCACAACCTTTCAAACAATTTATCATAAGATTCTTTTAAACTTAATTTCATGAAATTGCAGGTGTTACTCTATATGGTGGACCTCGAGCATGTGATTTGCTAAATATTTCAGATGTAAGTTCATTTCATCACGAGTACAACGCGATGGCTTGTGCAATTGAAATTGTCGATGATGTGGATGCTGCCATCAATCATATACACAAACATGGAAGGCATGTTGACATTATTCATTCTTTGATTGTGTTTGCAGGTAAAGTTTCATGAAGGTGAAGGTTGTGACTTTGTTTTTTTCTTTTTTGCAGTGGCCATACTGAGTGCGTTGTTACAGAAGATGCTAAAGTTGCTGAATATTTTCTATGTCAAGTTGACAGGTAAAATTATTTTGCAGCCCAATTGTCAAAGTAGTTGATCCAAATATAACTAACCCCCATTTCTGGCACATTATAAGCTGTCAACCAAAACTTATGTAGTTGTTATCTGCCTTGGCAGTGCTGCAGTTTTTCATAATGCAAGCACAAGATTTTGTGATGGAGCGCGTTTTGGACTTGGAGCAGAGGTATTAGATCTTTCTAATGATACTCGTGCTGGACACCAGCATGCTTAATTTCCTTCTCTCACTTGTTGCCTTTTGTTATTTACTTCTCTCACATGTTGGTATTATATGCTTAAAGGTTGGTATAAGTACGAGTAAGATTCATGCTCGAGGTCCAGTAGGAGTTGAAGGACTGTTAACAACACGATGGTAAGTGAATTTTGTCAACCGTATGGTATCTACTTAATATGACACCTTGAAATGACTGGCATGCTTATTATAAGTACTCACCACCCTAGGACTTGTGGCTAGCTATGAAATTTGCAGGAGCTGACAAATCCAGAATTATTGGTTTAGTTACAAGATATTCATGCTTTCTTAGGATTTTAAACTTTAAATTTTTTGTAGAAATCTGATCAAAATCTGTATAAAATGAAATCTATACAGAAACAGAAACAATCAAAAGATGATTTTTTTTCTTTAAAAAAAACATTAAAAAAAATCTCTGCACTCAAATCTATTCTGAAGAGAATATTTGAACCATTGAATACTGATTCTTATGCTGAATGAAATGAAGGATTTTGTAGCAGCAAGAAATTTAAATTCTTGTTGGTGCTATAATTTAGCTGATCAACATCTTTAACTTCTAATGAAGCTTAACCTTTTGCGTGGAGCCAAAAATATTTAGATCAGTGTTGAAAATAGTTTCATCATTTATCTTTACTTGTATCTGAATCTGAGAAATTTTTATGGTTATGTTCTGACCCGTCCTATTGTTTTGAGTGTAGGATTCTCAGAGGTCATGGACAAGTGGTTGAGGGTGATAAAGGGGTCACCTACACCCATAAGAACCTTGCCATTAATTCATAGTTTAGGGAAGATTTCTCTCCAACAGGCGCTATTTTGGAGTTGCCACCAAATTTGTGTTTTTTTCTCTTTTTGGTACCTAAATTTACCTCCAATTTTGTTGTTATGTAAGCATACTAAACACTTTTCTTGTAATAATGTATAAGTGGGCATCGATTTATTCTGGCCCCTATGCATTGTCTACGTATATATTGTGGAAGAACCTCATCGATATTGTTTCTTAATTTGTAGTCCTTATATTATTACTCCCCCAGGGAAGATTCCCACATATATAAACATGAATCGAAAACTTTTAAGAGAATGGAAGTTGTTTGGACAACTTTCTGGTGGTAGAGTAATATAGAAAGGAAAAGTTATGGAAAATATTCATATTAAAGTGTTTGGAATACCATGAGGGAAAAGAAAGGAGATTATTACAAATTTACTTGAGAAAGAAAGGAAAGGAAAGTAAACAGAAATAAAGGAATGTAGTATCTTTCTCTATTGTTTGGATTTGTTTATAAAGAAAATAAAGTTGGAGTTCTGAAGGGGATATTGGCTACTGATCCTTGGTCGTTTATGCAGCTGACATTTATCTTCTTCAAGATTGTCAAATTTATTTTATTTATTTATTTGCTTGTTGGTTGTGTTTTTCTGGTTCCTGTTTCTTTAATTGTGAACAAAACTGATCAGTCAAAGAAAAGGGAAATGCAAAATTCTCCAGGAATCCAAACAGGCTGTATAAATGGAACCGTTTACATGATGAATTTATTTTTGCTTTGATTATACAGTTTGAACAAGAGAAAAATTACACAATGTTTTACATTTGTTGTTGTTTGAGGGAAGAAAATAAATTACACCATCTAGTAATGAACATTTTGATTTTTATCTAAAAATAAAACGAACATTTTGTTAAATAGATGAAACTTCAATCCCTGAGCTTTTTGGCAGATTAAGGTGAGTGTATAAGTAAGAGTTTGCAGTCATCTCAGATTTCGCCATCCCACAGCTCTTCAAGACTTCTGTAGGGACTAAGACTTTCATGGACTGCAGATTCCCCTCGAAGGAGCCTTTGCTGCATCATCAAAGTATATATGCAAAGTAAGTAGGCAATTCTGATTTGATATGCAAAATAAATAATAATCGAAAACTGTGCATATCAGAGGATGGAATACGTGTAATTACTTGGTGGATACCAGAGAGCTTTGAGAAGAGCTCTGGAGGGATGGACCAGTCGAATAAACTCAGATTCTCCTTAATCCTAGACTCATTTACACTCTTTGGGAGGACACTGTGACCGCTTTGAATACCCCAGCGAAGAGCTATTTGTGCAGGCGACTTCTTTAGCTTCTCAGCAATCTCAATCAAAATTGGTTCCTTCAAGATTTCACCTTTTACCCAAGACCCCGGAGATCCTAGAGGAGAGTATGCCTACCAAAAAATATAAAAAAATTATCATCATGTTATATGTTTGACAGGCAACTACTATCATTAGATCTTGTTTGCCTCTCCACTTACCAGAAGGTTGTCTGTGAGGCTCATTCTGTAATGTTTGAACTTTTAAAGTATTTGGTGATCTTAGCGTAAGTCTTGGCAATATATATAGTGGAAATCAGAATTACCGAGAGATGTACACCAGTTGATTTGCATAGGTTGTGAAGGGCAGGTTGCTGCCAAACAGGGTGGCATTCCACCTGGTTAACGGCTGGTGGGACTTTGGCACAAATGATGAGGTCTTGTAGCTTTTTTGTGGAGAAGTTGCTGACACCAATAGCGCGTGCCTGACCAGAAGCATACAAGCCCTCCATTGCAGCCCATGTTTCCGGAAGACAAAGAGGAGCAAATATATCAGGATCCCATCCGCGTGTACCAGGCTTCGTCCTAAATGGCCAATGGATCTGTAAAAGAAACCATGCATCTTATTCAGAACCGTTGAGATTTACTCATGTCCTTTGTTGTTAAAAATATAAATGTATGAACAAAACACTATTTGCTGCATCAGGTATGCAAAAACAAAGCAATTTGTTCCTATACTAGCTTCTTGACCATTATGTATAGTTTTAGGCTGAGGCCATCAAATTTTACTTGAGAAATAGGTAGGATTAATCTTCGTGAAGAGGACATACAAGATACAGATCAATGTAGTCAAGTTGGAGGTGTTCTAAGCTCTTGCTTAATGCCTTTGAGACGTCCCCGGGTGCATGATCACTGCACCTGTACATGTTTATAATTGACATATTACAACCAACTAAAGATAGTAAAATTATGGGAATTACAGATATCTAAACACGAACACAATTCAATTAGGTTACACATTAAAACTAACCATAATTTAGAGGTTATCCAAATCTCTTCACGCTTCACTACCCCTGTGGAAAATAATTCTTTCAGAGCCACCCCTACCTATACACAACAATTAACCATAACATGCAGAAAACATCATCATCCAAATATACAACTTAATTGTCATTATAATTACACTGAACATAACAAGTTGAATCAATTTATTAATAAGGAAATTCTACCTCTTTCTCATTATCATAAACTTTAGCACAGTCAATATGCCTATAACCAGCCTGCACAAATTCGGAAATTTCAAAATTAAATAGAGTCAACTAATCTGAAAGTGAAGTAATTAAGATTTGGTTGGAGCTAGCTAGCTAGCTAGAACCTTGACTGCAGTGATGACAGCTTCACCAACAACACCTGCCGGAGCTTTCCACGTCCCAAGGCCAACTGCCGGCATCTTGGTTCCGGTATTAAGTTCAAAGTAGTGCGGCCCGTTTCCATTTTCAGTATCCATGATCAACTACATAGACATACATACATACAAACAAAACCATACAACTGGTACCTTAATTTCAAAGTAGAGAGAAATGTGTTTTCTTAGCCAATTCCAATTCAACGACCAACTTTATAGCTTGAGAATAGGGATGTTTGTTTGGGTTGGTTTGGTGACCGTTTCATGTCCAAATATTTATGCATCGGGATTTACGCCAAAAATTAGGATCTCTGTGTTGTGTAGTGTATAATACTACTATAATGTTAATGCTAATAATAACAAGATATGAAGTTCAGTTCATACCATTGGAAATATGCTTTCATGTTTTTAGTCATTTATAGTAATAACATTTGTACCAAAATTAATAAAATACGTTAAAGATATGTACCAAATCTAATTATGTTTAGAAGTGTAATATTTATTTTATTTTTTCCTAATGATGAGCACATGAGTATATTCTGTTGTTAATATATTTAATTATAATAAATGATATTTTCCCTATCATACACAATTAAACGTAAATAATATCTGCATTTCCATTATGGGCGGAAATAATGTGAAGCTAGCAGTGATATGATGGCGGTGATATATGATTGAATGACTCATAGTATTTAGCAGATTTAATTCACAAAATTTATCGAGTATAAAATAAGATTTGATTGAAGTTTCGTTTAGCTACTTAAGTTTAAATCACGATCTCGAATCGATCGATCTCGAAACTTTTTTGAACGAATATGATCCGAGTATCAATAGAAAATTATAATTTGAGGAGGTTTAAATAATTTATCGAATTTTAAAATTTGCTCATATTTGACTCATTTATATTTCGAGTCGAGCTTGAATTGAACTTTTTATCGAATGAATACAAAAATATATTACTTGCATTTTAGAAGTGTATCTAATAGCTATTTGATTATTGGAAGTGTATGCATTCTAGTTTATTGATAAGTAATAAAAATATATTAATTATTTCTAATATCTCTTACAGAAGTATACTGTCATCACCATTTTGTTAGATGAATTAATTCTTCTAATTACATCAATTTTACAAATTAACCCAAATTAAATTGTAATTATCTTCTAATCATATTTTATTATTATTATTATTATTATTATTATTATTATTATTATTATTATTATTATTATATTTTAACAATTCCATATATATACTAATTGTTAAAATATAATAATAATAATAATAAAATATGATTAGAAGATAATTATAATTTAATTTGGGTTAATTTGTAAAATTGATGTAATTGGAGGAATTAATTTCATATTAATATAAATTTTAATTATTAGGTAACTTATGAATGTATTATTTCAGTGATTAGTTCGAACGAAGAGAGTCTAAACGAGACAAATTTGAAATTTAAATTTTGGGTATTACATTGCTTAATCCAGGTACGGATTTCGTACTCTTTTAGCGACACTCTTTTGTTTTTAATTATTAGGTAACTTATGAATGTATTATTTCAGTAATTAGTTCGAACGAAGAGTCTAAACGAGACAAATTTAAAATTTAAATTTTGGGTACTACATTGTTTAATCCAGGTACGGATTCCATACTCTTTTAGCGAGACTCTTTTGTTTTTGATTTATTCGTTTCGTTATTCGTTTCAAAAATTAGTATTGTCTCTCATAATTGTTCCTTGCCAATTGATTGTGATAAATTTGTTTTGGCGTTGTATTAGAACTCATATTTGTATTCTTTAGACTAGTGTATCATGTCTAAATTTTATTTTGATATTTATAGTGACGTACATGTTATTATATTTTTAGCGACTTGTGTTGATGATTCGCTTCGATTTAACATGTACGTTAGAATCCTTTATGTTGATATTTTTGTCGCATGTGTTGTGACATTATATTTTGTTAGAATCTAGTAGGGTATACCGAGTTATAACCACACGTGTGGGGTACCACAGTACATGTCCTCTTCGCACCGAGGCATGACACCTTCCGTGGCGGTGTGATCGATCCCAGCGTCTCCATTTTGTGCTCCGGTGGGAGTTGGCCATTTGGTGTTTTGTTGTGGGAGGCGTATGGGTCGACCCTAGTTTTCTGTTATGTTCTGCGGAGTGGTGATGTTTGTGCCAAACACGCCTTCCGATTTTGCTTGATCCGGATTACGCGCAAATTTCGTGTGTGATTGCACTCGTGTGGCATTATTTTGATTGACTGTATGGCATTATTTGACTTGTCTGTGTGGCAAGGTATAACCACCTGTGGGGGTACCACATGCATGTCCTCTTGGCACCGAGGCATGACACCTTCCGTGGCGGTGTGATCAGTCCACGGCGTCTCCATTTTGTGCTCCGGTGGAAGTTGGCCATTTGGTGTTTTGTTGTGGGAGGCGTATGGGTCAACCCTAGTTTTCTGTTATGTTCTGTTCTGCGGAGTGGTGATGTTTGTGCCAAACACGCCTTTCGATTTTGCACGCATCTAGATTGCGCAGTCCGATGTGTGATTGCCTGTGTGGCATTATTTGACTTGCCTGTGTAGCAAGGTATATTACTATTTATTTTGAGCTCGGTATAAAATAACACCCAACCATTTGATTCAGCCTATCATTTCGTTGTGTTAGTTTTGTTCGTTTCAGTTCAGTTCATTAAATTGTGTTAGTCATTTCGTTTCATCATTCTTTTATTCTATATCCGTACTGGACATTTGGCTCATGCTGTGTTTTTCTTCCGGCAGGTAATCAGGGGGATCAAGGGCAAGCGTGACGAGAGCTACCTTTTATCCAAATGGTTTAGATATTTTGTTAAAGTTGTGATCCAATAGTTTGTTTGAAGTTGTAATAATGATTTTAGTCACTTTCTTATTTATTATGGTTGACTTATGGTATTAATCAGATATTAAGACTATTCTTTTGTGACTTTGAGCCTTGCTATTAAATTCATTAATTTTGTTAAGTTTGTGTAAACTCTCTTTTTAATTCAGAAAGGGGGTGTTACATATACCTTATCATTCGTTATTTTTTATGTATAGAACGCATGCGAGACTACATGTGTGTCAGTATATGTACAGATGATAGACTTACAAATGTTGTCTGTTGCTATTATTTGTTGTCTGCTACTGTTGGCACTAAAAGTACTAGTACTATGTATTGCGAGTTCTATTACAATTACAAAGTTTATCAAGAAAATCACACTTATTATACGCCAAATAATCCACATAAATATTAGTAATATATATCATTTTTCCAAAAGTAATATCAGATGAGAAAGGGTAACGCTCAGATTTGAGAAAGGCTACTATTCGATAAGAAAGGGTAGAATGAGCAGCAAGGATACACAGCTAACGTAACAGCAATCTAACAAAATTAAAAGCAAAGGGTCCCCCGAAAAAACAAGGATTGCAATACCAAGGCATTAGAATAAAAGTTCCAACAGAAATTATAATAGTCTAAGACTTTTCTAGAAAAAATTGTTGCATTTGTGTGTCCTAAAACAAAGAATAATTGGTGCACTAAATATACCCACAAAGAAAATCAAAATGGCTGGCGTTGCAAATGTTCATAACAAATGGTATCTGATAAAATGGATGACGTTCATGTCCCCTTCTGCTCATATCTCACCATCCCATAGTTCCTCAAGTGTCTTGTACTGACTGAATTTATCATTGGCAAATGAATTGCCCCTGAGTAGTCTTGCCTGTCAAGTTGGAAAAAGCAAAGGAAATCATTTATACTGCTACATGTAATAGAAAATATCCCCTGGGAACTGTTTTTGTTCCACTGAAATGAATCACCTGAACTATAGCTAAAACAACAGACAGGAGAACAACGTATTAACTGGATCTTTAACCTATTACTCAAAATGTACTAACACATAAATTGTAGCCACTAACAGTAGTTGATATTATACAACTGGCTATATCAATGACTACACTGGTAGAATTAAGGAATGACTGAAATAGATAGTGAAACAGGACAACAATAAAATAAAAAAAAAAAAAAACTTGCCTGCTCAATTTCACCAAACTTAGCGAGCAAGTCATCCGGTATTGACCAGTTAAAGATATCAAAGTTCTCTTTGATCCGTGCTTCATGTGTACTCTTGGGAAGTACACTATGACCCATCTGCAGACCCCAACGGAGAGCAACCTGTGCAGGAGTCTTACCAAGTTTCTTTGTAACCATATCTAGAATTGGATGCTTAAGGACATCACTTTTGAGCCATGTGGTGCCAGGAGAACCCAATGGTGAATATCCCTGAAGAAATAAACATATCAAGACTATATAAATAAATATTTAAAAGAAGTTATGAGATCAATTAAAATTTATCCAACCACAGATAAGTGGCTCTCTTATAATGATCTGAGTACGTAGCTAGCATAAACATGCAAGTACGACCGATTGGCAACTCACAGATAAGTGTACTCCCTTAGATTTACAGAATTCCCAGAGTTTGGCCTGCTGCCAAGAAGGATGACACACTCACCTGGTTGACCGCAGGGGAACACGGATACTTCCAACAAATCTGTCAATTTCTTCAGAGAGAAATTGCTAACGCCAATAGCTCGAGTCTTACCAATATCAAAGAGTGATTCCATAGCTTTCCATGTGCCAGGTATATCAGTTGGAATGAGGTTTTCAGGACTAAAGCCAAAAGCCCCCTTCTTCATCCGGACAGGCCAATGAATCTACAAGAATTGAGCAGCTTCATCAGTTAAATTTGAAAATGTGCACAATATAATAACTGGAAAAAAGCAGCTGGACTCATAAAGTCAACATCCTACCGTGCTATTTGACCCTACATAATTCAAAAGGGTAATCGGACCAAAAAAAATTCAAAAGATGCTTACTACTTCAAATTTCTTTTCCCTGAAGGCTTTGCTTTGAGTTAGGGGTCTAGGCACAGTTTTGAACCAATAGATCATAATATACTATATGTTTGGAGGATAGGACCTTGTCTAGTTTTAACAAACAGGCAACCAAAACTGGAACTTCCCCTAATGTAATACATACTAGGTACAAGTCAAGATGGTCAAGCTGCAGGTCTTTCAAAGTTCTATCCAATGCTGCTGGTACATCTTCTGGTGCTTGATCAGTACACCTGCATAACATTCCAAGTTACAAAGTTAAAACTCAAAAACACTATTACGTTTTACTATAAGCGAAAAGCTTTGAAAACAATGCATAAGGGGACCATACGGCACTGCAACCTCATCATCATAGCACGGAGTGGTATGCAATTGCATCCTAAAATATAAGTATTCAACTATGTTAAGTTCATAAACAGAAAATAGAAAACGACAAACCAGAGTTTGGAGGTTATAAACAAGTCCTCCCGCTTCACCACACCATCTTCAAACAGCTTCTTTAAAACCGAACCAATCTACAAACACAAAAATAGATCAGTGCCCCATACCTTCCTTGCTGCTTTTATTAAAATTGAAATCCTAGATCGAGGTTTCATGGTGAGTGACCGTTGGTCATGACAAGGTTAAGAAAGAAAGATACCATTTGTCACCACATGATCAAGGAAAGTGATCAGATAAACATAGGAAAGTACAGTAAAAATAATAATTGTATTCTAATGATAAATCATTTTTTGAGTTTTAAAATTAAGTAAAAAAATTAAAAAATAATATTAACTATTTATTAAGTAATATTAAATAAATTTACATAATTTTGAATATTTTTAGATGGGATAAAATAATAAAGTTTTGATTCATAATTATCAAACAGTTTTTTTCATTACAATTTAGCTCAACCCAACCCAACCCCATAATTTTAAAAGTTTTACTTTTTATGATAACAGTTGATATAGTTCAATACGATAAACCCAACCCAACCAAACAGCTTTACCGAAAAATTGAAATAAAAAAACTATACTAAACAGCTGATATTGATAAATGAAGTAAATTTATATTACTTTGATAAAAATTAAAAGATTTACAAACCTCCTTCTCATTTCCATAAATTTGAGCACAATCAATATGGCGGTACCCAACCTACAGCGAAAACAACAGAAAATGGATGATAGGTTCTTTGCCGAGAACGCAAATGGTGCTTCATATATATAATGAAATGCAAATATTGACAAATATTAGAAGTTAAACAAACGATTACTAGCAAAGCGCAAATTGATTTTACGGAATCGGACCTTGATTGCAGCGGCAACGGCTTCGCCGACGAGCCCAGGATCGGCCTGCCAGGTGCCCAGACCCATGGAAGGGATCGTAGCTTTGTTGCTCAACGCAAACTCTCCAATGTCTTTCGCCATTTTTGGAGAGAGAATCAAATTGGTCTTCTAGAAGAGAGAGAAAAGAGAGAGGGTTTAGGCCTTAAGGGAGTGAACAGTGCTCTCCTCCTCCTCCTAACGAGGGAATGGGAGAATCTTTCGCCGGCACGTTTCTAACAATGTAAATCTGAACCGTCGATTATCTACACTAGTATCCGCGCACGCCATGACCCATGAGTGGCAATTTTTTATTTTATTTTTTAATTTTATAATTAAATTTTGAAATAAAAATACACAAACATTAACGCCTGCTTCTTCATTTTACGAGTTAAAAATAGAAAATTTAAAGTTTTCCTTTGTGTTGTTTACTAGTTTTTAATGAAAAATGATAGAAAATTTAAAATTGAGGACATGAAGTTGTAATTTAAAATTTATTATATTAAAAGTTGAGGATAATATGAAATTATAAAATATTACTTATTCTAATTTCTTTTCCGTTCAAATCATTTTTTGGACGGAAAACTTTCTTGAGGAAAAGTGACCAAGAGTTTTCTATCCATTTCTTTTCTTTTTCCGTTTATTAAAAAATCGTTAAGAATTGGAAAGAAAACATAAATTTTTCGTCCATTTCTTTTCTTTTCTGTCCATTTTAAAACTCAGAAACAGAGCGTAAAAGAATGTATAAAAAATTAAATTGAAATCCTATTAAGAACAATTTTACTTTAATTTATCATACCTAGGATTGTGTTTGATTGCATCTTAACAAACCGTCTCTTAATACATTTTAACAACCCGCATATTTGTATTAATACGTCATCTGAATAGTTTAGATTCATATTTGTATATTAATTATTTAGAGGAACTCTTAATACAAAAATGTATGCCTTTAAAATATATTAAGAAATGTGCTTTTAAGATTCATTAAAATGTAATCAAACATCAGGAAACAAATATCGCAATTCAATTTTGTCAAATATTTATCGGTATGTATATCATTTTTCAAATTCAAATATGCAATACATGATGGGAACTTAATTATGGGCGAAAGTTATGAAAAGAAAGAAACTGCTAAGATTTCAAAAATTTGTAGTTGACAGAAGAGGGAAGTTAAGGGAGTAGTGAGTAGCTCTCTCAAATTACAACTTTCAGTCTTAACCTACTAGTTAAATTGATATCATATTTCCTTTAGGTTCAAATTACCTTTAAATTTTAAGATTTTATGACTTCTTCATATTCTTTTTTTTAAAATTATTATTTTAATATCATTAGACTTGAACTTTTAATTTTAACTATATCACTCGGTCTAATTCTTCCTTGGTAGCATAGGGTTTTAAATTACACCCAACCAACATTCAAATATGGAAAATCACCATCAAATTCAATGAAGTTCATGTCACCAGTCAGCCTCACAAGTTGTTCAAGACTTGAGAGTGTTTGAAGAAGATTGTGCTGCAATTCAGAGACATAACAATAGAGGTCTGCTCTTATGGAGTTGAGAGAAAAGTTTTCTTTCACTTGTATGAGTTATGACATTTTACTTGTGCCACAAACTACTAACAACGTCGACCATTTTGAAGGTTTATCACATCAATTGCTGCTATGAAACAGCTCGAATAAAATAAGGCCGATGTCTACAAGAAATTAAAATAAAGGGGGAGAGAAGGAAGGAAGAAAATCCTCTTTGAATCTACTTTTCGCAATGTAATAGTAATTTTCTGCACTGAAATGAGATGCACTTTGTTTTCGCTCAGATCTCACCATCCCAGAGTTCTTCAACAGTTTTGTAGGCGCCAAGAGTCTCATGCACAAATCCAGTGCCTTTAAGTAGCCTTGCCTGCATTACCAAAAACCAAGATTCAATCATCATTTATTCATTTATGAAACTGAAGCCTTTCTGACTAGTAAACAGATACATTGTTCTAATTCTTTTGTAATGGTGAAATGAAATCATGACCAGGCAGAACCTTTTGGTATATACAGTTGTCCAGTATATAGGACAGATTCTCACCTAAGCTGTCTGAAAAGAGCTATACTATATTGTATGGCAAGAAAACCAAAAGGAAGAGAAAAGGAAAACTGGATGAGAAATCTTTTCAACAAAATCTGAACATCGAAAGGGATTGAGCACATAACATCAGAGAACCCTGCCACTAATGAGGAGAGATTGGAGGCGAAGCAACAACCGAACTATAACAACAAACAAACTCCTAAACAAGAGATTTTATACAATTGTTCATATCTGATGACTACCATCAAATTAAGGCAGGCAGATTTAACAAACTGAAATTCGAATACATATGTACACACATACACCAAGCGGTGTGTGTGGGAGAAAGACGAGTTTAATATTTTATTTGTAGTTAATAATTTATGTTGAGGTGACTTTGGTACCCCTATGTTTTGGTGTTAACGGATCCCAAGTTATTTAATGGAATATATATGAATGGTCAAAGTTCTAATGCAAGTTGATGGTTTTAGTGCTTTGGAATAAGAAATATTATGTATTTTAGATGCAGGTTAGGTTCTGTAATGTTCCCACTAATTTGGAGTGCTACATTACTTAATTTGCATAAATAAATAAAAAAACAGAAACTAAAGTTAAGGTATACTTGCCTGTTCAATTTCATTAAACTTGGCAAACAAGTCTTCAGGTATAGACCATTCAAAGACATCAAAGTTTTCCTTAATCCTAGCCTCATTTATGCTCTTAGGGAGCACACTGTGACCCTTCTGCAATCCCCAGTGAAGAGCAACTTGTGCAGGAGACTTGCCTAGTTTTTCTGCAACCGTATTGAGCACGGGGTTCTTGAGGACATCACTCTTGAGAAACGAGCTACCCATGGAGCCCAATGGTGAATACCCCTGCATAACATATATACATGAAGATATTCTCCAAATAACATTCAATGTTGATCAAGTAATTTTATTTTTTGAAGAATTTGATATTAGTCTCACAATTACGACAGAATTGATAATAATCAAGTTTGTTTCACCATAAAATTGTTCAGATGATTAATATACACTTTAGATCTGTTTACTCACGGATAGGTGAATTCCTTTCAATTTGCAAAAAGAATGGAGCTGTGCCTGTTGCCATGATGGATGGCACTCCACCTGGTTAACAGCAGGAGGAATGCGTCACGACCATCAATAAATCCCCAGTTTTTGCAAGAAAAATTGCTCACGCCGATAGCTCGAGCCTTGCCAGAATCAAAGGCTGCCTCCATTGCTTTCCATGTGCTGGGTATGTCGGGTTGGCTAAGATTTTCAGGTTTAAAGCCAACTGATCCCTTCTTCATGCTGACTGGCCAGTGAATCTTAAACATAGTAATTGAAGAAATTGCAGTTTAGCTCAGACGAATCTAGACTCTCGAAAGGCTGGCAGTTCATAAAATTACTAGAACATGAGGCATTATTTTTTATATACATACAAGATACAGATCCAGATAGTCAAGTTGTAAGTCTAGCAATGTTCTATCCAATGCTGCTGGAACATCTTCTGGTGCATGATCAGTACACCTACATATCATTGAAAATGATAGTAAATAGCATGAACCTCTAAGTCAAAACACATGAGAAGGTAGCTTGATTGATGGCTGAGAATTGGTTTAGATTTTTAAATTTCAGATAAGTTAATCAAATATAGAAAAACTGCTTGATGCAGTTTTGAAATGATAAATATATTGAAACAGACCAGAGCTTAGAGGTGATCCATAAATCCGTTCGCTTCACCACACCATCTTCAAATAGCTTCTTCAGAGCAGAACCAATCTACATTAAAGAAGAAAATGACGGTTGTAACATGAATAATATTGAGTAACTTAGACAGCTACAGGAGGGTAACAAACCAGTTCACTATAATTGAGATTGATTAACAACAAGTCTTAGTTCTTAAAATATGAAATATTTCAATACATAAAAATCCTCGTCAGACATGCAATGGCTACTCTTTTTCTAGTTTTGCACCAATATATCGGATACACTTTCAGTGATGCTGGAGTCTTAGTGTAGGAACACATAAGCAGCAAAAGTGACCATCATAGTAAATGTATAAAAAGCGAAATGTGAGATGGCAAAAATAATTTTCAGCTGCACAGAACCAAAAGGAAGACAAAGTTGTGAAATTTCCATGTCATTGAAAAAGAGATGATACTAGCAGATGTGACCTACTTAGTCAACAATGGAAACTTAGAAGATTGTCACATAAGTTCAGCCTGGCCATATCAAAAGAACTTTGATAATGTATCCACGTGATATATCACAAGATTTGCTGAAAGTGTAACGTTTGTTTCTTTTGCTATGAAATGAACCAGAAACTCATCTTATTAAGCATGAGTTCGGAAAATGCTAGCACCTATTCTTAACTACAAAAAACTGTCCTTTCTACCAAAATGGTCTATCCTACTATGTGCGTCCAAACATTACATTCGGATAGGCATGCCAACTATCTCCTAGAAATGAGCAGTAATTGATTGGAACTGAATAGGCCAGAAGAATGGTTTCTAAAATAAGCATATGTAATTTTTCCATCTAAATATTTTTAACTTTGGGGCGCATGTAATTAACAAGAAGAAATATCACAAGATGGTGCACTCAAATCAAGTCAAGTCAACTTGTATCATTTATAAATAAATAGAGAGATTCCAAAGATTATTCGATTGTTGTATTTTTGCAAATTTCTTTACATTTAATAGATCAAAGCTCGTGATAACCTGAAAAGTGATATGCACTAGCTAATTTATGTTGCACAAAGAATAAATTCCCTTTCCACTCTCCCTTTCATTCTCACCAGTGGACTGAATCTCTCGACACGATTCAGCAGCTATGATACAAATAAAATATCTTCTAAAGTTTTAAAATTGAAGCCTTCAAATTTGATTTTGTCAAAGCATAAAATGTCATGAAATTATTTTATAACCACAAGAATTTTAGGGGTAGAAGTTAGAACAAATACATCTTGTATAATGCACAAATCATTTTAACTTTACAACTGAAGAATCCGCTATTCGCTACTTTTGTTTTTGCTGAGCAATTTAATTTTATATAAAGAAATGCTACAGTACATGGCATGAGTTATACCTCTTTCTCATTTAAATAGGCTTGAGCACAATCAATGTGTCGATAACCAATCTGCATTCGCACCAATTACCATGAGCAAAACAACATTACTAGATAACTCATATACTTAGGGCAACATCAAAACATACTCCCTCCGTTATTATAACATTATTATGTTTTAGAGTTGTGCACAAGAATTAAAGAAATGATTGAATAACATTAAATATAGTATTAATTGTCTATAATACCCTACCATATACTTGTCTCATATACTCTTTCATCTGTAACATTTTCCCATGAGTGGTAATTTTGGAAAGATTGTGGTTAATTCTCCTACATTATATAAAACATCAAATAATTTGAGAAAAATGAAATCACCTAAAACATTGGGACGGAGGGAGTAATAGTTAGCTATGCTAATACAAAATTTATCCTTAACATAAAAGTACCATGCCAATTAAAGAATATTTTGGCAATAGATTAAGGGTCTGGTCGGGAACAACTTATAAGTTGGTCAAAACCTGCTTTCTACTGGGGTGTTCGTTTGCAGCTTAAATTGTTACTTATTTTTTGACTTATAAGTCATTCATAATAAGTTAGTTTGACCAAATGTAATGTCTATTTTGCCCCTCTTTTGTCTTGGTAAATTACATCTCTACCCACTCTTAACCTAAAAATCCTTCTCTGTTTTTCCCCGGAAGAGTAAAGCATTTATATTAAGAAGATGCCAAGGGGACGCCACCCAAGTACACAAACATATTGTTCTCATTTCCCAGTTGTTTCAAACTAAAGCTGCTTAATTATTTCAGGCCAATACATCCACTGTTTCCAGTACATGGACTTGTAGCTTTTTACATTTTGGTTCTAACCACGTTCATTTGATTCGATATGGTTATGGAATTAATAACCTAATTTAAGTTTGATAGTCTACCTTGATAATGACTTGGATAAGCCACTTCAACAATTTCATCATTGCTTGTTTAACATTTAGAATTACTGAAAAACATAAAGGAAAGAAGTTTAGTTTAGTTTGGTACTAAAATATGGCTAACTGAGTTGAGAATTGGGATGCCAGTAGATTAACTATAGTATATTCGTCAAACTGCTTACTCATTTTGTCTTGTTCCTTCATCAAGAAATTGTAAATTGTTAAATTGTTAAATTTCCATTCTGAGTGGTATTTGGTTCCTTAAATTGTTTTTCATAGTACATCACAATAATAAGATGTTTAAATAATAAGTTGTTTACCAATAATAAGTTGTTTAAATAATAAATTGTTTACTAATAATAAGTTGTTTATCAATAAGCTGGTTACTAATAATAAGTTGTTTACCAATAATAAGTTGTTTACCAATAAAGCTGATTACATATAAGCTATTGACCAATAAGTTGTTTAAATAATAAGTTGTTTACCAATAATAAGATGGGTAAAAAGCTTATTGGTAAGTTGTGTACCAATAAGCTGTTTAAATAATAAGTTGTTTAAATAATAAGCTGTTTAAATAAATTGTTTAAATAATAAGTTGTTTACCAATAATAAGTTGGGTAAAAAGCTTATTGGTAAGTTGTTTATCAATAATATGTTATTTATCAATAATAAGTTGTTTATCAATAAGCTGTTTAAATAATAAGTTGTTTACTAATAATAAATTATTTATCAATAAGTTGTTTACCAATAAGAGATAATATTCATTAAGAATCTCTAACTAGAAATAAGATTGTAGTTGATATGTTTAGATATTTTGTTTAGGATTTTATTTAGTGCAATTGTGGATAATTGTTATGATATGCTATTGAATCAATGTAAAATGTCTTTTTTAGTAATCTTTACATTTATTTTAACTTATAAGTCATTATGAGTCGCTTATTTTAACTTAATTTCTTACTTATGAAAATTGATGCCGAACGCTTTTACTAATAAGTCATAACTTAAAACAACTTATATTTTAAATTTAAAGTAAGTCATTCCCGAACCGGCCCTAATTCTAGGAATGTAAGTATTTTTTAAAAAATATGCAAAAACCATTAGTATTTATGTGATACTAAATTATTCACAAATTTCGAAATAATCTAATCTCGCCCTGCCAAAATATGCATAACATAAAGCACAGGATGAATATATTCATCAAATTACATATATACAAATTAGATATATATAGAGAGAGAAAGAGAGAAAAGTGTCTGTGTATGTACCTTAACAGCGGCGGTCACGGCATTAGCGACTGGACCAGGTTCCGACTGCCAAGTCCCCAACCCGACGGAAGGAATTTTGGCTCCTGTGTTCAATTCGAAAAATTGAATGGCTTTCGACATTTTCAATCGATTTCACAATTTACAAGTGCTTATATGGTGGGAGTATATATAGAATTGGGCGGTCCGGTGCCTTAATAACCGGTGCACTTTGATTTCTATTTTATTTTTTTTTTGGTTTTTTAACCACAATAATGAAAAAAATAAATAAAAAATAATAGAGCAAGTTTGAACAAAAAATTATAAAAGAAAATATATTTTTTATTATTTTTTATTTATTTTTCTCATTATTGTGGTTAAAAAGCAAAAAAAAAAAAAATTGAAATCAAAGTGCACTTATTTAATAAAATGAGTTGTCAAAAAGTAATTTTCGACCTGAGCCTTTGAGAGTTCAAATTCATTAAATTATTGGTCTAATAATATTTTTTTAAATTATTTTAATTTATTATGGACTTATCTAAAGTTAATAACTTAATTTTTTATATATGGATAAATTTTTTTAAGTAATTGGACATTTGGACCCAAGTGAATTAAGATGCGGCTGCAGCTGCTTGATTGAGTTGATTCCAGTTAAATAAACTATGTAATTGTCCTTTTCATAAACAATCTTGTTCATATGTGGCTCATGTTGAGTGAGAGTCAACACATATCGGCCGAAATTGGTAACCCCTCGCTATCAAGGCTTATTTTCTTCAAAATAAAAAATCATTTATATTATGGATAAAATGTAAGGTTGATCATTGAACTTTAAGGATTTTTTGATATTAAGTCATTTTCTTTTGGTCAACGCATTTTGAGCCTTTTTCTATTAAAAAATTTGGACTTCCAACCTTTATTGCCAGATATGTGAGCCCTTTTTTATTAAAAAATTTGGACTTCGAACCCCTGTTGTCAAATATGCGTTGACTAGCTCACGTTGCGCCTACGTGGCATATCTAATTTCAACCAAATGACCACCCAAACACCACGGGTTAGCTGTTTTATTTTAGCGAGGATTATAATTTATAACTGAACAAAAAATTTTCCCCAAATTAAAACAAAACCCCTTTTCTTGGATCCGCTAAGTCTCAGATGAAAAAGAACGAAATGAGATACACCGGGACATTAACAATTCGTTCGGCCGGAAACACGCCGTCCTTAGGATTGCGGCGAATGGCGGCGAACCGCCGCTTGCACATGGGGCAACGAGACTCGACCTTGGCCCACTCCATGATGCATACGAAGCAGAAGTAATGGTCGCAGCTATCGATCCATCCTCGCAGCTACCGATAAGCAAATTCCGCAGCTGTGGAAGTTCAATTCGTTTTTAATTTTGGATTTGCCTTTGGAGGATGAAGGTTAATTTAGGGTTAGGGTTTTGGGTCGTTTATTTGGGGAATTTTCTGAGTCTTCGTCTTCTCCTTCTAGGGTTCTGTAGTTTGGGGATTCTGAGTTAGTCTCCATTTGTGCTACTGAGTCGTGACTCGTTCTCTCAGTTGGAATGAAATTCTAGTAGGCAGTAACGAATTCTAGGGTTCAGTTAGCTTTTTATTTACTGTTTTCGTTTGATTGAACTGATATTTTGGACTTAAAAAGATATTCAGTTATGATTTTCATTTCTTGTATTAGAGTCTGGCTGTTGCAGTGTGAGAAAGTTCTTGCTTTGCTGAAATTGGCTCTGTGTATGAACTCCTTTGCAGGGACTTGAAATGGGTATAAAGCAAATTTTGTTGAATTGTTAGTTGGGTTGACATTTTAACACTGTATGAAAGCAAGAATGGATAAAAAACCATTTCCTGCGTGGTCATAATAAGATTATTTGTTTAAATAATAATAATAATAATAAGATTATTTGTTTAAATAATCTTATTAGTTTTTATAAGTGTAATTATTTAATTTGTAATAATATTTATATTTGTTTTTTAATTTTTAATTTGTGTAAATAATTTTTATTAGTTTTTCTAATTGTAACTTTGTAATTTTGTTTAAATGTTATTATTTTCTTATACTATTTTAGCATATTTTATTATAAAATATTTTATTTTATTTTCTAATTTTATAAATTTAATTGATCTTAAGATTAAAATTTTCTCCTTTTTTTCTAGTGGAGGAATTGATTGATTAAGTATATAATTTATTTGTTGGGTAAACTAAATAATTAGCTTTTGTAGCTCTAATGGTCTTGTGACTAACATTTTAAATAGGAGGTTGTGGGATCAAATCATGGAACAACAAAAAAAAAATTTGTAACAAAAAGGGGCGGCTCAGTTTACGTTAGCCAAAAGAAAAGGGCTCAATACCCAAAAACACACCTAAAATTCAGTGGTCACATTTTATTCTAGTTTAATTCAAATCAATATGTAAAATTCAAAAATTTCATGGTGTGATGTAAATTTATTTTAATTTTCGAAAGAACAAGCTTGTACTTAATTAGTATACTTTTTAAGAAGTTTTTAATATTAATCAAAATCAAATAAATTAACATTAATTTTCAAATTTAAAATTTTGCAAAATGATTAGAATAAAAAACAAATGAGACCATTTTTTTTTGAAACAAAGGAGTTATATATAGAAGTCTTAACCTAGTGGTTAAAACTGACTGTGACAAGTCTCAGATTCAGTTTATAGAAGTTTGTTTACTCTTTATGTAAGATTTATTTATGAATTTGTTTATTCCTCCCATGTGAGGTAACATGTTCAATTCGCACTGTAATTAAGTGAGTTTATTTTTTCATTATGGAAGTTTGTTTCTTCTTTATGTTAGACTTGTTTGTGAATTTGTTTCTTCCTTCTCTATGAGATTTAATTGATTATTGATATTATAGAAGTTTGTTTTCTCTTCGTATGAGGTTTGTTTGTGGATAAATGATAATAATGAAAATGTACTTAATTATGAAATTATATTATAAAAATAAAAGAGATCGTAATTTTTATACAATTTGTTCACCTTTTGTACTTAAAATGACCATGCCCCGATGCCCGGCCCATCAAAACCTTAAAACATTGGTTAATTATCTCGCTTAGCCCAGGATCAAAAATAAAATAAAATAAATAAATAGGCAAAACCCTTGCATATATAACATCATATGGCGGCTATTGAAAATATTCAGAGCAACGCCCCCATGGTGTGGAAGCTGGGCTATAGCCCCCATTGTTCCTGATGATTTCATAATATATGTAACATCGCATTAATTAAACACAAAGTAGTATGCAAACAGTGACAAAGCTTAAATTAAAATTATCTAATCATATAATCAATCAAACAAAAGTAAGATACAATATGCCCATTAATTTTGGTAGTGACAAGGATATTATTATGTCTAGTCTAACTTCTCCTCCCTGGATTAGGAACAACCCAAAATGCAGGCTGAATAATCCTTTCCATATCAGGTGGATAAAGATGACTAATATTTCAACTGTCAAGTTCAAAAACACCCATATCATGGCCTGCATAATTATCAACCACCTTCATACCATCCCAAAAGTCATCTGTGAAATAAATTGAATTTCGTTTATATTCTTCAAATTCTTGAGCTGAGAGAGAAATAAACTGATTTAGACCCAAAAATAACATACGCTCACCCAAAGATTCAACCTTTACCCATTTCTTCTCTTCTAAATCCAACTTATAAACATAAAATTTCTTTGTTCCATGACCGCAGTTCATATGCGAGTACTCTTCGTCATCAAGAAGATCTGCCTCATGAACAACTACACCATCTTCCCTAACTAAATTCCCAATAAACCTCACAATAAGAAGAATCTATCCCAATGACTCCATCAAATACAGTTGACTAGAATACAAATCTCTTAAAGGCTTCTCAAACTCCAGAAGTTTCTCCGGAAATATTGAAAGTTCGGCCGCCATCTTCTTGACTGGCGTCAGACCTTTAAACTCCCAAACTTCAAGTGCACAGTTGTCGGATAACGCGTATAAATGATCTTTGTAGCATATTATATCACTGTAAGATTGTTGCGAACCTTCAAGTTTAGTCCATTTAGTATCACCACACATGGAAAATGCAAGTTGTGATGAAACACCACAAAAACCATATATTGCTACCGCCCCATACTGGCCACCAGAAATCGGATCACACGACAAAATAGATTTGATAATCCAACGATCTCCATGCAATCCTTTGGTATCAAAGCCTGGGAAAGTAGAAAGAGAAGGAAGATTTATGCCAACTGGAATGAACAGATTGAACATGAATATGTTTGTCTTCTTGTCGGTAACTATTAGCCACCCGTGTGATGATCCGACGCAACAACCCTCTTCTTCCTTTTTTTCTGCAAGGATGAAGATAATACCACCATTATCTTCATCTTCTTTGCCATGACTAGGAAACACTACTAATAATGGTGGTTTCTGTGAATATGAAGAAGATATGTATGCTTTTGCAATTGAGTGCCAAGAACTGCACACAGATTTTAATCCAAAGATATCAGCATATGACAATTTTTTGAGGACCGACTCTACAAGATTCAACTCAAGGTTAGACCAATCCGGTGAAGTTATTCTTCTTTTCTTTGCACAAGACATTGTAAACAAAGTGGAGTTATTTCTTTTAGGGCTTCTCAGCAACTCGTAGAAATTTGTTGAAGATTTTGCCCTTGTTATATATGTATATATATGTATGCATGTGGGGTGGATATTGCATATACTTCGTTTCCTTAAAGGAAACTGTTGGGTCGTGATATTTCCTATCTTTGGGCCGGGTACATTGGGCCTTTATTTTTAATCCGTTAAAGTCACTGTACTACCACCATATTATATCCGTTTTAATCTTTAAGGTAAAGTCATCAAATTGGATCGACCCCATTAGATATTTTAATATCCAGATTACTTTGACTTGTGATGATGAAAAAAGTATGACTTGTTGACCAGGCTCTCGCCATGCATTAATGTGGATGGGATCATAATATGGTGCGTGATGAAAAACAGTGTTAAGCGGTAGATAAACCTTATACTCTGATCGCAGAGCCCATCGGATCGTAGGGGTGTCGGTGTAAAGTGGGTGGTGACACAAAGAATCCAAGCAAAGATAGTATAACCCAGTGAGGAAGCCATCGCTCTGTAGGTAATGCGTTCTCATACATATTGATTTTTTTTCATATTCTCTCACATATACACAAATCGAATTTATTATCTCTCTGTACACTCAGACAAAGACATTCCTCCATTGTTAACCTTGTGAACATATACTAATTCTCACGCTTTGAAGCTATCCCCTCACGAACCGGAAGCCGCCGAAGCTTGTGGTGTTTACCGTGTTTCTTCGCGGGATCGGGGCGTCTTACGTGATTAGGGCGTGGCGTAAGATCCCGGCGTTAACATTGGCGCCAGAGAGGAGGCGTGTTCTAGTGTTCTTGAAGTTTTCAATCACAAATTGTAGGCGCTTCTACGCCTAATCCATGGTGAAGAAGAGTAGAAACGCTTACCTCTAAAGGATACTGATGGCTATGACTTCGCCTACAAAAATGAGTATCCGTCGAGGATTGATTGGGTCCTTCAAAGAATGCTCACGCTTTGGTATCTTCCAAGCGGTTTTCGAGGGTTTTCGTTCGAGAGCAGGATGATCTTTGGAAGAAGATTGATTTTTGCCGCCAAGAAGACCCGACCATGGTCTAAAAGGGTAGAAAGGCATACTTGCTTAGAATCCTATACCAAGTGGTCGGTCGACGCACGAACTCAAGTTAGTAAAAAAAGTCTACGCTTTAAAGACATGTCTCGAGGCCTTCCTCGGATCGAGCGCACCCAATGGCCATTTTCTGATTGATTGGTGAGAAGGTATTCTCGCCTATTGGTCTTCGGGATTATGGTCGAAGCGAGTAGTAGATGAAGACCCAACAACCATTTTCCGATTGATTGATCGAAGGGGTATTCTCGCCTATCGGTCTTGGGATTATGGTCGAAGCGGTAGATGAAGACCCAACAACCATTTTCCCGATTGATTGATCGAGAAGGTATTCTCGCTTTATTGGTCTTCGGATTATGGTCGAAGCGAGTAGATGAAGACCCAATGACCATTTTCCCGATTGATTGACCGAGAAGGGTATTCCGCCTATTGGTCTTTGGGATTATGGTCGCAGATGAGCGAAGGCTCACCACAATGATGAAAAAGTTTCACCAAGAAAATCCAAAATCACACTCCAGGAGAGTCCATTAAGGGCACACCGCTCTGTGGGCACTTGTCTTGGAAATTCATCTAAGGTTACTGACTCGGATGGAAAGCGGTGAGGAGTCCGACAAAGCCATTGCAATTCTTCAAAGAAAAGCGAGTTAGTTCGGATATTGCATACGATGGATATTCTATTTCGGACATCGATATAGCGAGTTATCAAGGAGTCGATCACAATAACAATTCCACCACGGTGCATTATCGGTCGCCACTACAGATGCTTATAACTTTGACGACGATGGCGCCATTTCTTCTGAATCGAGATCTTTGGCAAAGAAGACCAAGTACAAGAGTGTCCATTTTATTCTCATTGATGAGAATCTTTATCGAAGGACCTTTTTCGTCATCATTACTTAAACATTTGGTTCCATCCGAAGCAGGGTGTGTTCTTCGGAAAGTTCATAAAGATATTCGTGACAATTATTTGGCCCGAAGTTGTTGACCTACAAAGAACTTCGGCAATGATATTCTTGAAAGGAGTTGGGGATTCAGCATAAGAAGACCTCGGTGGCTCATCCACAATCAAATGGCCAAGTTGAGGTGACCAACAGGACGCTGCTGAACGGGATCAAGCGCAGACTGGATGAAGCTAAAGGAAGATGGCCAGAAGAGTCGCTTTCGGTAGTTGTGGCTTACCGAGGACTACACCGAGGGACTACCATCGAGATTCACCTTTTCAACTGGCCTATGGTACTGATGCCTTAGTCCTTGTCGAAATTGGATCTCCTAGTCTTCGGGTCAGCCAATACAAAGAAATATACAATGACGAAGGACTGAAGGCCAATTTGGATCTGCTAGAAGAAGTCAGAGAGGTGGCTCTACTTAAACTGGCTGCTTATCAACGAAGAGTAGCTAAGCATTATAACAAAGGAGTCAAGCTTCGTAGATTCGAAGTAGGAGACTTCGTCCTCAGAGAAGCCGAAGCTTCTACACCTCAGAACACGGGAAAGTTAATGCCAAACTGGGAAGGGCCGTATGAAGTGATCGAAGTATCAAAACCGGGCACTTATCGGTTAAGGGCATTAGATGGTTCCGAAATCAAAAACACTTGGCATCTTGGCGGACTTCTAAAATACTTTCAATAAAGATCAAGTTAATTCATCGAAGTTCATATATTATTGTTCATTATCAATAAAAAGTCACTTTTTCACTATTGATCCTGGTCCTATTTGTCCTATGGTCACTACGGTGTAAGGAGGTATGGTAGGACTTCTTTGGCCATTCGATGGCGATTTCATTTGTCGTTCTACCCCGAGTGGTAGATTTAGGATCCTATATTGATTTTACCGGGTGGTAAATCAATGGTCACTATTGATCCTGGTCCTATTTTGTCCTATGGTCACTATGGTGTAAGGAGGTATGGTAGGACTCGCTGGCCATTCGATGGCAGCCCATTTGTTGTTTTACCCCGAGTGGTAGACAAAGGATCCTATATTGATTTTACCAGGGTGGTAAGTCAATGGTCACAATTGGTCCTTATATCTTGGTCCTTATATCTTGATCCTTATATCTTGGTCCTTATATAATTGTTTCACCTCGAGTGGTAAACAAATGACCGATCTCACACTTCGGAACCGATGAGTATGTGTTACTTTATTTTATTTAAGTGTTGAGTTCAGTCCTTTCAGTTCAGTTAAATTAAATTCTGTCCATGAAATTCAATTCACTTCGTCTCATACATTAACTATTATATGTCTTAACCGATTCACTGTTTAGGTTCATTTTACTGATATTGAATTATTGACAAGAAACTAACCGAAAACATAGTTCACAATTAAGGAAATTGCAGATTCATCAGGAAAACTAAAACATTCATTCGATCTATTCATTCATGAACAAAAATACACCAATATAGAAACATTGACAACCTCCATATATAAAATTTCAAAATGATCCCAAAAACATAAAAAGTTTAAACAGAAAATTTTTTATATAAGTCAGAATGAAAGCAGGAAGAACACTTAGGCACCACCTTCGTCTTCGGAGTTGAGCAAAGTTGGATCCAGTTGAGCAGCAGACAGTTTTTCTTTGCCTCTCTCTCGGCAGTCTTCGTAGCCTTCCGAATAGACCTTCATGATTTCGACGTTAAGTTCGTTCAACCCCTCAGATTCTCGCTTGAATCGCTTTCACTTTCGGTCGAAGAGGACCCTTCCTCAAGCTCCTTTATTTTATGACGAAGTTTGTGGCGTTTGTTCTTATGTCTCCGCTCTTCGTCCTGGGCTTTCGATTGAGCGTCGCCAAGCTGAATTGCCAAGCTCCGGTTGGCCGAAGAAAATTCCTCATTTTTGGCCTTTAGAAGTAGGATTTCTTCGACCAGGCCGCGTTCAGATCGATTAAAGTTTGTTGGTGGCTTCGGATCGACCCACCCATCCTCAGGGCCTTTAGTTCATCGTCGGACGTCTTGAGTCCATCTTGGCTCGATCTAAGTCTCGCCGGAGGCCATCGATGGTTTGAATAGCATCTTCGTGATTAGTTCTTTCTCGAGCCAAGGTCGATCTCAGCATGTTTATTTCTTGTCTCATGAAATCTTCCTCGGCTTCCCCATTTATATGCCTTGACGCTTGGCGCTCAAGACAAAGATTAGCTGCGATATGTTCAAACAAGACTCAAGTCAATACCCAAATATCCAAGCAAGAACGAGATATAGGAAATAAAGAAATGCTTATTTACCTTAGCTAGATAGCTCATCCCTTCATCGAAAGCGATTCCGTCCGTGTGATCATCGAGCCGATGATGATCGCCGTTCCTTCTCACGAAGGCCCCGAATAGGTCGAATGAAAAGTTAGCATTGAATCTAGGCCACGAGTCGGAGATCCCATGGCCTCGGCAGATGATAACCCCGACACGAAAGGACCAAGATTAGATTCGGCGAGGTCTTGACCTTTCGGGGAAGGAGCCAAGCTCGGGAGAGAGTAGGTTCGAGTTCAAAGTACATGGTCTCGGGAGATGAAGATTTATTTGGACTGGGTACTTGGACAGGAGCGGCAAATGCAGAGCTTGGATGGCTGTCAGGTGTTCTTTTTCTCTTTCTAGACAGAGTTTGGATAGCATCATCATGATCACCCTCTTCGGCAATCTGTATCTCTACAAGGGGCACGAAAGGAGGAACGATCGAAGATTAGGTCACCCTAAGCTCTTCGGCGGTCAGAGGTGTTATTTTGCTTTTCAATTTTTTGGTTCGAAGGATGCTTCTTCGATCGGGACGATCGAGTAAGCCTCCTCGTCGAGGTATGGATGTGGTGGATGGCTCGACTTCTGGGGTGGTTTCAGAAGAGATTGGAAAGGTTGTTGATCTTGGTTTTCTGATTACCCTCCTCTTCTGACGAGGACGGAGGGTTTCGTCCGGAATTGGAACCTCATCAGCTTCTGGTTCGTCAGTTCTGAACTCATCTGTATGTATCTCCGGAATCGGTTCGACTTCGGGAGTAGCTTCTGTCGCCAGAGTTTCAACAGCTTCCGAAGACCTTTCGGACAAAAAATCTTTGAACTCTTTTATCTCTAAAGAGCTCGGTTTGATCAAAGATACTGCATAACCAAAACAACTCTGTGTTAGAATCCACATTATAAAAGCATTTTCAAAAAATTCGTATACATATAAAATAGACCGATACTTACATTTATGGTCATATAACCATGCTTGCTTCGAGAGGAGTCCGTACTTTCACTCCACCTTGGGGAAATTGTCAAAAAGTTCCATCATTTCTATTTCTCTTTCTTCATAAATGTCTCCAAAGTCAGCAGAGATCTTCTTTTCAGTGGCCCAGTTCGGTAGGGAAGAGATTTCGGGGCCTTTGACGTAGAACCACTTTTCATGCCAGCCCCTGTTGCTCGAAGGCGTGTTCACCAGCGAACGCCTCTCGAACTTCTCTCCTGACTTCGGAGAATGCTTGCTAATGGCCTTGAACCCCTTCTCCCTAGATTGTACTATTTTGTATATTGTGAAGAAGAAGTCCAGGGAGGGCTCCACGCCCAATTGCGATGTAAGCCCACGAAGGCCAAGATGTGAATGTATGAGTTCGGTACTAGTTGGGCGAACCCCACCCCGAAACCCCAAAGAAGGTTACTATAAAGATACGCAAAGGAAATGAACCCCTTCTCGAACAGTCAAGTCAGTGAACTAGTCCAACCTTACGGCCGTTGATACATCTTCTCACCGGATCTGGGAGCCCTAATCGTGTGGGTATCCTAATGTGGTATGGGATCGAATCCTCTCAGAACTCAAATTTCGATCCGATAGAGGGAGTATTGGCATGCGAGAAGCGCTTTCGATCTCTGTAGTATTCGGAGGGGTTTTGGGAGTTTTTGGGAGAGGATTCTTGTCGGTTTTCGACCCCTTTGGATTCGAGGCCGAAGTTTCTTCGTGAGCGGTAGGGTTTGGCGGAACAACAGTGATCGGTGTTACTAGTATGGGAGAACCTTGTTCAAAATTTTGGGAAGCCATTGTTGACAAGTTGCAGAAGAAAAGAGAAAGTTCAGAAAGTTAGAGAGTTCAGAAGGCGCTCGAATTTCAAATGGGCAGGTAAAACTGTCAAAGTTGGTAAAGTTACCTTTTATACTGACGGTTACACGGTGTTCAAGGCCGGCTCATTAAATGTTAGTAATGATTTGGAATTTGAATGGGAAGGGTCCGGTTCCGGGTTCATGTATCTATTTGATAGGACTTTTCTGATTTGGGCCTCCATTCTCTTCTCCTTTCATTTCGTGAACAGCGATTGGGTACACTTTAATTATCTCCTACTATGGACCTTTAGTAAACTATCTTGGGCCATTCATAGTTTTCTACTAAACATTCTGTTTAACAAAAAACTAGGGGGCAATGTTGGGTCGTGATATTTCCTATCTTTGGGCCGGGTACATTGGGCCTTTATTTTTAATCCGTTAAAGTCACTGGGCCCAGTCACCATATTATATCCGTTTTAATCTTTAAGGTCGGGTCGGTCCAGTGGATCGACCCATTAGATATTTTAATATCTGTTACTTTGACTTGTGATGATGAAAAAGCATGACGGTTGACGAAGGCTTCGCCATGCATTAATGTGGATGGGATCATAAGCCATTTGGCAGTGAAAAACAATACAAAAGCGGTAGATAAACCTTATCTGATCGGGAAGAGCCCATCAGATCAGAGGGGGTGTCAGGTAGTAGTGGGTGGCACAGTAATCCAAGCAAAGATAGTATAACCTAGCAAGGAAGCCATCGTCTAGAGGTTCGTTCTCATACATATTGATTTTTTTTCATATTCTCTCACATATACACAACCGAAATTTATTATCTCTCTCTAGACACTAGACAGTACATTCCTCCATTGTTAACCTTATGAACATATACTAATTCTCACGCCTGAGCTATCCCCCGACGGAACCGTCGTTAAGTTTGTGGTGTTTACCGTGTTTATTGTGCAGGATCAAGACGTCTTACGTGATTAGGACGTGACAGAATATCCTGACGTTAACAGAAACGAAGATAGTCGGACAGATTTCTAACCTGATTAGGATGTTCCAAAACTCTCTCTCTAATTATATTTATATACTATATCTTTTTGTTTCCTTGTATGACTAGATCTTTACTTTTGGTTGATTGTTATTTCCTTTTCCTGTCGTGAACTACTCCTTATTCAATAATACATAAAAAACAAAGGAGAAAGGTTACATAATGCTCACACGGCTTAAATATGATTTACTATCTTAAATTATAGGCCATATTTTATTTCAGTGATCCATCTTTTAATTTTATCAATTAGATGATTGAATTATTAATTTTTTTTGATTTCATTCAATTGGGCCTGCCACGTCAGAAATTGCTGACATAACATCCTAATAGGCTAAATGAGTGCTTACGTGTAAAAAGAATATATATTTTTAATGACATCAAAGGACAAAAAGGTAAAATAACAACTAAAAATTACACAAATAATATAAATTAGTTGTATAATTATTTATTTATAGTTATATAAATAATATAAATTATTTATATAATTATTATATAAATAATATAATAATTATTTTATTAAAAATAATTATTTTTATTAAAATAATTATTTTATTAAAAAAACTGCGTTTTATTATTTTTTTTATTAAAAAAAATTGTGTTTAATATTAATGATAATAAAAATAAAAATATTAATGATAATAAAAATAAAATAAAACTCAGTTTTTTTGTAATAAAAAAACACAGTTTTTTGTAATAATAAAAAAATGTGCAGTTTTTTAATAAAAAAAACGCAGTGCAGTTTTATTATTATAAGTAATAATAAAAAAAAAAGTGCAGTTTTATTATTATAAGTAATAATAATAAAAAAGTGCAGTTTTTTTTTATTTAAAAAACTACGCTTTTTTTATTATTACAAAAAATTGCATTTTAATTATTACAAAGAAACTGCATTTTTTTAATTTTTATTATCATTAATATTAAACATAGTTTTTTTAATAATAAAATAATAATAAAACGCAGTTTTTTTTAATAAAAATAATTATTTTAATAAAAATAATTATTATATAATTTATATAATAATTATATAAATAATTTATATAATTATAAATAAATAATTATACAACTAATTTATATTATTTGTGTAATTTTTAGTTGTTTTATTTGTTATTTTACCTTTTTGTCCTTTGATCTCATTAAAATATATAATCTTTTTACACATAAGCACTCATTTAGCCTTTATTAGGATGCCACATCGACAAATTTCGACGGCGGATCCAATTGAATGAAATCGAAAAAATTAATAGTTCAATCATCTAATCGACAAAATTGAAAGGTGGATCATTGAAGTGGAATAATATTACATATAGCTTTAGTAATAAATCATATTTAAGCCATTCTCACACATATATATCTGAATATCTCTTTGATATGTGTAGGTACCATGATATACATACATGTATGTATATGAATATTATATGACCATTTTTTATGTAATAATAATATTATTTCTCCTTATTACTACTAGATTTGATTGGATTTAATATAGGTGGAGTTTGCGATTTATTGGGTAAGAATTAAAGATTTCAATAGGCTTATCCACAACAAAAAAATAAATGTGTTAATTAGCCCAAATATTATTGTTGCAATTTGCCTTATTTTTATTTTTTTTAATTTCAGCCAATTTAAGAGTTTTTAGTAGACCGGACAAAAAATGAATTTGGTTTGGTTATGAATTACCAAAAATAATTATAGTTTCATTAAGAACTAAAATTATATAATTTTCTTTTAATATGAGTTATGTGAGTTGGAACCAAAATATGGTTATGGGTATTCAACCCATTTTTAAAATTTGCAATTTACTATTATTATAGCCCAATGAAATAAATTACTTAATATATTATTTTTTTGTCTTCATTTTATTTATCTCTCTAATTTTTTTTTTATACATTCTCTAATACTCCCTCCGTCCCATGATAAAAGTCCTTATTATTATTTTAGATAGTCTCATGTTAAATGTCCATTTTCTTTTAATAACCAAACTTTTACACATATTTTCCTATTATACCCGTAGCATTAAATATCTCATACTTTTCTTATTCTAATTCTCTCTTCATATTTAATGACATTATTATGGGTAATTTTGTCATTTCATTAATCTTTTTAATATGCGTGAAAAGTTCACTAGAACTTTTATCCTAGGACCGAGGAAGTATAAAGATTGAAAAAGGTTAGTACGTATGAAGTTGGACGGTAAACATCATCGGCCAATTAACATGATAGCTTGTTGACACGTCAATATAGCTCAAATTAATGGATCAGATTCAATTGGGCAACACGACGTCATTTGTCAAAGCTTATTAACAAACAAGTTCTGACGAGCGATTTATATATGCCGCCCAAATTTTCCGGACAAATCGATTGATGTCTAGTGGAAAATTTGGCGTCATAGTAAAGAACGGTTAAACAGAGCTTCTTGACATTAAATCGCTGCGAGTGAAGATTGAGATTGGAAGGCATTTACTAGCAATCGTGTTAAATAGAGCAACCATGTATTAATCTAAAACAGAGCTTCTTTATTATTAAGAACAGATTCATCTAAAAACAGAGGTTCTTCATTCTTGGTCTTTTATTCACCTCATCAAGACATCAAACTGTAGGTGATAATATTGAGATTAGTATATATAAATGAGTTGAACAATAGTTATGATACAAAAAAAAAAAGTTGGTGCAATAAATTCTAATATATAGTAGTAATGAAGTTATTAAGAAATTTTGATGCAATAGATTTGAATATTTCATATATGAAGATTATTATTGCACAATCTCTTGATTTATATAAATCATGAATCTATATGCAATATTTGGGCGCGCACAGGAAAATAGTTCAATATGTGATGACTAATTCGTGGTTATAAAATATAGAAATAATTTTAGTTGATCAAAAATAAATTAATGAAGTTGAATTAGAGAAGTAGTTATTGTAATGCAAATAATATAATACAAATTTAAGTTTAATGATTGAATTTTAGTATTTCTAGTAGTTAGATGATTATTGTGGATGCATGCAACTTATATTTTTGTGTGTGTGTGTATTATAGAAAAAGTTAGGGATCCATTTGTTTCTATCAATTAATATTGTTATGTTTATGCTGTTTGTGCGATCTCATATGTTTTGACAATTGAAATATAGAAAGAACTAAATGGAAGAGAGAAGTTCAGAAGGTGTTCTATTTATTGAAAGTCCTTCCATAGGATAATAATTTGATTCGGAGGAGAATGCGTTTAATTTCTATAATAATTACTGAATAAAGTTAGGATTTAGTGTCAGGAAACAATATGTGAACAAAAACAAACTTGTTATAGTTACTTCAAGATGATATTCATGCTTGAAGGAGAGTGAGCGGATGGAAGTAATAGTAGAGGGCAAGAAAAAGAGAGTTAGACAACCTACTAGATTCAATTGTCAAGCAAAAATGAATGTAATACTTGATAAAATAATACAAAAGTACGTTGTAAGCGGCTTTGATGAGAATCACAATCACTTATTACACATTCTTGAATGCGTTCATTTGATGCAATCTCAACGGGATGTAGCCAAAACACAAGCAATAGAAATTAAATTAGCATATAATTTTGGAATAAAATCTAAACTAACCCATGAGTTGATGTCTAGAAAAACTGGCGGGAAGGATTGTGTTGGTCACATAAGATCAGATCATAAGAATCATTTACAAATAAAAAGGCAAAGAGATATGAAATATGGTGAAGCTGTCAGTCTCTTATTGTACTTTCAGAAACAATTGTTTGAAAATCCATCATTCTTTTATGCAGTCCAATTAGATAACGATGAACATATAACAAATATATTTTGGACAGATGCAAAGATGATAATCGAAAATTATGCTTAATTTGGGGAGGTTGTTACTTTTGATACCACTTACAAAACAAATAGCCCGTATAGACCTTGTGGTCTTTTTGCAGATTTTAATCACCATAAGAAAGCTGTCATATTTGGTGCAGCATTAATGTATGATGAGACAACACCGTCGTTTGAGTGGTTGTTTTACAGTTTTTTGGATGCCATGTCCTAGAAGAAACCCATTAAAATATTTACTGATCAAGATTATGCAATAGCAAATGCATTATCATCAATGATGCCGGACATATATCATGGGCTGTGTACTTGGAATATTAGTGTAAAACGCATGTCCCCCGTGATGAAAGAAGACAATCAATAATTAATTTTTATAAATATTTATGAATTGTGTCTATAAATATAATTAATGATGAGTCATCATTTGAAAATACTTGTACTAAAATGATTGCAGAGTACAAAGTTGAGTCAAATGAGTGGATGTAATATATATATATATATATATATATATATATATATATATATATCATTGAAAGAAAAATGGGCAAGATGTTATACTAACAAGACTTGTACTTTGAGAATGAGGAATACACAACTCAATGAGAACTTGAACGCAGATATCAAAGATTACTTAAGCTTAGGAATTAATTTGGTACAATTATTTACACATCTCAACCGGCTGCTTGAGGCTAAGAGATATAAAGAGTTGGAGGCCGAGTATTAAGCAAGGGAGAAAGTACATTATGGAAGGGTGAAAAGGACACCAATGTTGAATGAAGCTTTCATTCACTATACCCCTGCAATATTTTCTGAATTCCAAGAAAAATTTGATAAGTCACTTTGCCTTGTTATAAAGTCAGTTGATGAGAAGGAGGAAAGGCAATTCAAGTACATAGTAATTTACTTTGGGAGCGATAAAATATGAACTGTTATAGGCATCCCTACTCACCAAGAAGTTGTGTGTTCATGTAAAATGTTTGAGACAAAAGGTACGTATTTTATGCTCTCTTACATTGAAAATTTTGGATATTATGAATATCAAATTGGTTCCAAAGAAATATAACCCGAAAAGATGGACAAAGTTTGTGAGGAATGGGCAGGTAATAGACAGTAATGGGAGAGAGGTAGAAGGGGATCCAAAGCTGAAAGTAGGCAGTCAGTATTGACTGTTAATGCTAAATCTAGTTAAGATTGCTCACCGAACTGCAGAATGTGAAGAGGCAATGAAAATGGTTAATAAAGCAATTGGTGAGCTATCTGTATGTATTGAAGAAATATGTAATAGGCAAATAAACATCTAGCAAGAAAAAAATAATGACTCTCATGAAGTGGACCATCATGAGATATCTGTTAATTCCATTACAGTTAATGTACTTATAAGAGTAAGAATTCCAAAAGGAGCAACAATACGAGGAATAAAAAAAAATCGAGATCACATAAGGGCCAGGCACGACTTAAGTGATGGCTAGAAAAATTGGCAGAGAAAGTGTCAAAAAGTTGGAAGTAAAAAGGCCGAGGTATTGATAGAAATATTATATAAATATACATATTGAATTAGTACGAATTAGTGTTAATGAGTGCTAATATAAATATACATACTTGTTGCATCTGTATACAAATGTATATAATTTTAAAGCATGGAAAGATGACAAGATGGAGTTGCGGATCAAATGGAAGGCATGGTGATGAATAATGAAGTGGATACTCATCATTTGGAAGACATGGTGATGAACAAGGAATAAGTGGACAGTACTTATCATTTACTGAGTTGTTAATGTCTCTGTTTAATAGCGAGCGAACTTTTGTAGTTAATGTTACTGCTATGTAATATGTGACGTTAAAAAAATTAATACCGTGCTTCAACTGGTGTTGCTTCAACTACTTATAAATTTTCCTATTTGATGGTTGTTGTCTCCAAGGGGAGTAGACTCCAAATGAGGTCCTCTCTCTCCCTCTCCCCTCCCCTCCTCCTCCTGTGTTCATTTACACATTTTTTTACTGGTTGTGCATCTTTTAACATCTTTATTTTCTGCATTTTCAGCTTAAATGGAAGATGGCAACGGGATTGATGCTATGTTGCACCAAACTGGTGGTGTAACAATCTGAGTTGTAACTCTATTGGTTTTTGTGAACATAGTTTTCAAGTACTACTTAATTTTGTGGAATTGATGGTAGGTTGTGTAAGATTAGGCCTTTGAAGCTTTAATGAACAACTTTATGCGTTTTCTTGTTTAAGTTTCAATATTCTGGAATTTTAGTAGTAATTGAAGTATAGTTGTATGACTTATTTCAAATTTGCGTTTTATTTTAATTTGTTCTTTTAATAGTTTCATCGGATGGGATGATGTGATAATTCTGACGTGTTGCCCCTGTTTCTGGGCTACTGTGCTATGTGATTTGCAAGACAAATAGACAAATGGATCGTTCTTGTCAAAATGGAGCAAAAAAAGGGACCATTTATGTCAAAATTTCTGCAGATAAAATGGATAATTCATGTCAATATTTTTGTAGAAAAATGGACCATATTTATGTTAAAATTTATGTAGAAAATATGGATCATTCTTGTCACAATTTATGCAAAAAGAGGGACAATTTATGTCGTAATCAATACTCATTCTTCTACTGGTTCACATTTAACATTGTTACTATACAAAAGTAGCAATTGCAATATATCTTGAAATGTATCTTGGAATGTGGAAGCTGCAGTAATGTCTTTGTCCATTGTTACCATACAAAGAATTAAATCTTATCCATTGCAGCATAACTGAACTTTTATACTGAAAAATTTCACTGCCTTTTGCAACTGCATTAAACAAGTTTATATTATCAACTATTGAACACGGGCAAAGCAAAGTACAACCAATTAAGAACCAAGAAAACCTATATAAGGTACATAATAAATTTAAATAAATTATAACATTGAACAACTCTCATATTGATTAAAAATAAAAATAGTAATATAATCTACATTCTTCCTGAACTCAGCTATTTTGTTCTCATCTTTGATTTCACCAAAATGACAAATTATATCATAAATTAAGAGATTGAAAAAGCAAAGATGTTTTTGATTGTAAGTCCCCTTCATTATTCTATAATGTGCTATTTAAAATCCATTGGATCCCTACTAACTACAATCCCACATAATATGGCCTTAATTCAGGAATTGGAAGGAAAATGAAGGCAACAGGAGAAAAATCAGAAGTATGTGCCTTGTGCCATAGTTGGGCAATTATAGGCTGTTATAACATGTTATAATATGATGTTTTTTCTTTGATAATGTTTGGGAAACTTGGGTAAGAAGTTCATCTCCTCAATAATATGCTCGAGCCATCAGAAAAAAGAAGAAGCATATAACAGTTGCCCCATTTTGATAAGGAAAGTTATATGACACCAATTCCAAATTAAACATAGTAACATTACTAACATTAATTTCATCCAAGCCAAGTTACAAATAATTAAACATAATTACATTAGTTCAAAACTTTGACGGTCATTAGCTTACATAAATACCCACAAGTCAGTAAGTTCTTCCTAATTTTTACATCAATAAACTTCAAATATTATCAACAAAAATAGGAGAACATGTAAATTAAATGGCATTATGTATTGTCATCATCAAAAAGGGGGAGAATGTTGGTTTATGATTTTAATGGTTGATATTTAATTTAATAGACTTATGTTTTTAATTATTTGGGCTGGTTTAAAAATATTTAATATATTGATGTATTAGCCTAATTTAGAATTATGGTTCATTGGATACTTCCTTTCAAATCTAGGATTGCTGAAAAGATTTTTTTTTATAATAATGTGAAATATTATTTGAACATGAGTCTTATAAGTAATTGTTTTGAAATGCTCAAACTCTATCAGGTATAGTTTTCTTTCTTTTATTCTAGCTTTTTGGTTTGACTAGGATACTATATATTTGTTATCTAAATATTATATGTGTTGAGTTATTCTTTAGGACTTCTTCTTTCCTTATATCTATGATAGTTGATTTGGTGAATATATATCTGTTGGTCAAAGTCAAAATTAGTTGCTAAAATAATGAGATATATCAATTGTGATCTAAAGGCTTTCCTGCTAACAAATTCCAAATTCCATACCCGTTAGTTTCTTCTATATATATTCTTCTTCTCAGCTAAACAGGGTCTTATGCTTTTGAAGGATATATCAGAAACTAGAAAGCAAATATTAGTTCAGCACTTTTGAAGATATATCAAAAAAAGTCCAAAGCCTATCAAAACTATTTTCAGCTATATATTGAATTGTTTATTAATTATTCTAAGCTGAAAATTAAGAGCCAATTGTATTCAATATTCTTTATATTAAATTCTGAGTTCAAGCATTGTTCGACTTGATTGATCCAATAATGAATAGGTTTTATTCAAAGGAAGCTTTCAAGGTTGCACAAATGAAAATGTCTCAGTGATGAGAAAGGTTGCAGTGGTGCAAATTAAAGGGGGCAGAGGTTTTCATCGTAGTGGAAAGCTTTATTTGAACAGAGAGTCCTTTTTATTGTATTTAATTAATATTAAGTTTAATAAAAAAAATCTCCAATACCGATTGGTATTAGACATTGATTAAGCCATTAAAGGTTAAGGACAAAATCACATAAAAATCTTTGTGTCTGTGGTTTGTTAATTCTTGTGGTTTGAGTATTTAATTCTCACGTTGCATCTAAACTCATTCATATAATAGTTTATTATTGGTAAGAAAAGTATTCTGCATATAGTTATTATGCTGGATCTCGTATTGAACTAATCCAGACACCTCGTGTTACTTGTTTGCATTATGTATAAAGGTTTCTGCTTTAAGCCTGTAATTGTAAAAATTAAAATTTGACATTATTGATCAGCTTAGACACCTATTCACCCTCCCTCTAAATGTGCACATACACGAAATTACATATTGATATCTGACCATTTGGCAACACTCTCTGGCCAGTCCTGTTTGTCTTTCCCCGCGATGTTTTTAACAGCTTGTGAAAGCGAAGATGCAAAGGAAAAATTCAAGAAAAAACAAGAGAGACGAAATTAGCATTGCCATTCAATTCTTCCTATGTTTTTTTATGTACATAAGAAGGCTCTGTTATTTTCAGGAGTTTTGTCCCTTATTCTTCTGCGCATACATATGTATATACTTATAATAAATAGGATAATCAACCTCCGAGTAATTTTTTCTCCACTGGATGCGAAATTTCATGTACATATATGCATGCATCATGGTGTAATATGTTATGTATGTCGGTATTGTACTCCTAATAATCATTATATAGGCAATCGAAAAATATAATTGATAGACGTTAATGGGTGAAGGAAATTTATATTTTATGGCCACATATTGCATATGTATAAGTACATGAGAAGTTGATTAATATTGAACATTAATCATGTTGTTGAGAACAGAGCCCATCAGCTTTTTGCATGAACAATGCGATAAATACTATATATATGTAAACAGGAACCATATATATATATATATATATATATATATATATATATCCACTCCCGGATTTTGTTAGTCTGAACTTTTTTTTTTTTTTTTTTTTTTTTTTAAACAACTAAAAAAAATTAATATTTTATAGAACTTAAATTTTTCCATAATATAGTGTTTTAAAATTATACAGACATGTTTTGTTATATGTATTCAAATCACATCCAAAACACTGTATTATGGAAAAATTTCAGTTCCATAAAATATTAATTTTTTTTAGTTGTTTAAAAAAAAAACGCAAAAAAAAAAAATCCGGACTTTAGATCCGTCCGGGAGTCCGGACCGGATCTTGATCCTATATATATATATATATATATATATATATATATTGTATATATATTTTTCGTTAAGAGATAGTAACTTAGGTAGTGTTTGATAAGGTCTTAATACCTCTTAATAGGTTTGCCTTTGAATCGGTAAGAGGCAAAACTTGTTTGGTAAAAAAATTATTGCCTCTTAATAGGTAAGATTTAAAAACAATTCCAAACCATTAAGAGCTCCCTCTTACCGAGTTTTAGTTTTTTAGGGACAAAAATAACCTCAGCTATATTACAAAATTTCACTCCTGTCCACTGAACCCTATTACCTCTCTCGTTTCTTCACTTCCATCAGCCGCTCTTCCTTCACCTCCGTCTATTATAAAATCTCACGTTTGTTGAAGCTACAGGTGCGATCTGTGTTAAATTCATTATTTATTAATATATATGATCTGAATTTTATCAGGTTTTTGTAATTAGTTGAATGAGTTGATCTGATTTTTAGGTTGTTAATATATATGATCTGGTTTTTGAATGAGTCGATCTGATTTTTGGTGTTATGTTTGGATGCATCTGTTGGAGTGTTACAGAGAAACTATATGGGTTTGATGCTAACAGATTTTGTTTGGGTCATGCCTATTTAGTTTGAGTAAAACTATGGTGACAAAAGAATTGGTGATTTTGACTATATATGCATACCTTTGTGATTTGGGGGAAAAGCTATTGTGTCTAGCTAGCAATGCTCATGTCTTCATTTGTTTTTTTCCTCCTCTGTTTGTCTGTATACGTGACAATGTTCCTTCCGTTCATGACCATAATTGTTACTTTTATAATTATGCCAACTGCAATTGATTAAGGATTTTAGCTTATTGGTTGGAGCTTCATGATGTTGAGGATCCTAACCTTGCATAATTATGCCAACTGTAATAGTACCCTGCGATTAATTGACTTCTGTGGGGGAATTTTAGAACAGTTACCTAGTTTATGTTGGAACTCTTGCAAAATAGCAAGTTCAATCTGAGTTGCTCATAAAAAAATACAGTGCTTTTTTAGAACATCTGTTTTGTCTTTCCCTTGTACAAACATTATATTATCTTTTGTATGCTATTGTTATACTACGGGTTTATAAAGTATGTCCAGTCAAATACTTATTTTGTTAGAATCTATGTACTTTAGGTATGGAACAAACTAGTGAAACTCAAAAATCAAAAAGGACTAGAGTGAGTTGGAGGAATGAATCACTAGTGAAAACTTTTTTAGAAGCATGTATTCGTGAGGTTGTGGAAAATGGTAGGGAAGGTGCAAGCCTCAAGCCACAATCATGGAGAAAGGTAGGAGAAATACTAAAAGATACCTACAACATGATTGTAGATCAAAAACAAATGAAGAATCATTTTGACTACTTGCGAGGAAAATATGGTGCATGGTGCAAACTCAAAAGTAAGACAGGAAATGTATATGACCCGTCAACGAATAGGTTCAACCTTTCTGATGAGGAATGGACACAAGAGATAAATGTGTATTTTTAATATTTTTACATTTTAAGTTAATTAGTAATAGTCCTTAAAAATATATTATAACATGTTGAACTTACTGTTTGAATACAAGCAAATAAAATGGTAGAAATGTTGAAGACCTCACCTTTAATCTTCCCCGATCTTTGTATTGCATTATTTGATGGAACTGCGGCAACGGGACTTGATAGTTGGGGTCCTAGTTGTGGAAGAGGTAGGACTAAAGAAACACCTTTGGACTTGGATGTTTTTAGTCTTGAGGACATTCCTTTTAGCACCCAAGGTCGAGGACTTCTATTCCTTCTCCCAATGCATCAACTCCGTTATGCAATCTCATGCTTCCGCTCCCTAGCTTTAAGGAGAAAGACCAAAGAAAAAAGCTAAGCATTCATCTAAACAAACCTACAACACTAACCTAGATGAAGAGATGTCCAAGGCCTTAAAGCTCATTGTTGAAAAGAATAGTGGACCTTCCGTGCAAGAATGCAAAGATAAGTTGGAAGAACTTGGCTAGGGAGCAGAAAATCCACTACACAAGATGGCTCTTGGAATATTTTGTGAGAAACCAAGCTATAGAGAAGCATGGATGATTTTAAAAAAAAATGAGGTTGAAAATTGGGTTATGATGGTTTCACGCTAGTTAGGATATATTTTTTAGTTGTTGGTATTATGTTGGTGGGTATATTTGCGACTAGCTAATTTGATATTTTTGGGTACAAACTTCTTATCTTTGGGGTTAGCTAATTTGATATTTTTGGGTAAAAACTTCTTATCTTTGGGGCTAGCTAATTTGATATTTTTGGGATATAAACTCTTGTATATGTTGGGGCTAATTTGGTAGTTATGGATGTGATATTTGCTAATACTAATTATGGATGTAATATTTGATGTAGATGACTTTGAACTTCTTAAGTTAAATTATGGATGTGATATTTGTTATTACTCTGTTTTCTTTTGTATGCTATTGTTATAGTATTTTAAAATTGTTATGTTTTATATAGGTAATATGGATATTGAGGATCAAATTTTATGTTTGATGATTATATATTGGTATTTGAAAACACGATCTTTAAGGAGAATACCAAGGATTATGGATAATACTTCGGCATTGAGCGGACATGCTTACACATTAGAGTTATTACATGGATCAAATACACAATGTCGAGAATTGATGCGTCTCTCTCGTGATGCATATGTACATCTATATGAACACTTGAAGGAAAAACAATAGGTACACAATAGTAGATACATAACAGTTGAGGAGAAGATGACAATATTCTTAACAATTATAGGCCATAATGAACACTTTAGAGTTGTAAAACGCAGATTTCAACATTCTACCCAAACAATACATAGATATTTTCATGAGGTGTTAAATGGAATGATTGAGTTTTTAAAAGAAATTATAGTGCCGACATCATTTGATCCAAATCCCGATATTCCAGGGTACCATAAAAATTTACGACAAATATTTTCGGTAAGTGGCACATAAATTTTTTTCTTTTTTTTTCCATTTATTCCATACAATAAAATACTTTGAGATCTTTAAATATTTTAATGCAGTCACGATGGGTTCATTAGATGGTACTCTTGTACATGCGGTTGTTCTGTTAATTCAACAAACGCAGCGTTATAGAGGAAGATGAAGAGGTGAATGCTATCAAAATGTTTTAGGAATATGTGATTTTAACATGATATTCACATTTGTTTGGGCCAGATGGAAAGGGATTGCACACGACTCACGAGTGCTAAAAGAAGTTGCATTTGATCCATCTTACGGTTTTCCATTTCCTCCCAGGGTATATATTACAATTTCTTTTACCATTTCCAATTATTATTTATTTTTGTCATAAAATTTCATCATTCAAGTTATTAATAATTATCGTTATTTTTGTCTCAATTACGAGATAAATATTATCTTTGTGATCTTTGCATACATAAACACTCGAGGATTTTTATCTCCATATCGCAATCTGAAGGTATTGGTTAGGCGATTTTCGATCTTGACGTGCTTTGAATAAAGAGGAAAAATTCAACCATGCTCATGCACAACTTCGGAAATGTTATCGAAGCGTCTTATGGTGTGTTGAAAGCAAGATTCCCAATTTTGAAACGAATGGCTCCTTACCCTTTTACAATACAAAGGATATAGTTATCAACTTGCTTGATCCATAATTTCATAAGGAAGCATAACATTGAGGATGAATTGTTTTTTGCTCAATATGATCGAGATAACATGATTGACGATGAAGCGGAGCAAAATGAAGGAAACGAAGATGAGGGACAAGATGAACCACAATGGGGTGATCAAGGCGTAGAATTTATGGTTAATCTACGTGAACAAATTTCACTTCAACTCTTTTCAACTGTTTGAAGTTAATTTAATTTGTATGGTTGAATTATTATGCTATGTTGATATTTTTGGGACATGATACTATGTTTGAAGTTAATTTAATTTGTACGTTTTTTATTTTTATTTTATCATATTATGGTCAAAATATTATAAATATGTATTTAAAATACTATTCAGATCTTCTGATTATCAAACAGGTTTTGTTTAAACTGTTTAGAGGGTTAAAATGGTAAAATACCGTTATTCAGACATTTTGAAAAAATTAATTATCAAACAACATTTTTTAATTCAGACACAATTCTATTCAGATGCTCTATATTATTCAGACGTCTAAACTGTTCAGGTCTAAACACTCAGTTTTATCAAACACCACCTTAGCTTTTATGTGTGGGTCTTTCATTTTTGCCATGGTCGGTCAACACGGTGATGAGGTCGATTATGCCACTTGAGAATATATTACCATAATAATTTTTATTTAGAACTTGGTCCGATTTTTGATCTGAAAACTGACATGACGTGTTTTCTTCAAGACGGTGATGCCAATTGATATGATTCTTGGTGATCCTAATTTAACAGAATTTTATGTTCCTACAGACAGCGCCAATGTTAACGCCAAATTTTGTACGCCTGACGAAATCACCAAAACACAAGCCAAAATCGCGTTAATGGTTGATTGTATTTTTGTGAAATCAATCTCACGAAATACACTCACATAAATATAAACAAAGAGATATAAAATATGAACACAAGAATTTACGTGGAAACCCAATCGAAAAAAAAATCACGAAGAGAGAGAAACCCACTATAATAATATGGAGAGTACAAATTGTTTATTTGTGTCATGCATAATTGTTTATTGTATTTATAGATGTCATGTCCACCTGAATCCAATTAGGAGTAGAAGTCCTTTTTATAATCACCTTATAACTGCGATTAATGATTAATCGCGCCTCCTTCCCAAGTTAGATTTCCTTATCCCAACAAATAAGGAAACACAATCTTACTTTAACAAGGACTCTTTCACTAGCGGTCAAAATAAACGTATATGGGCAAACACCAAATTCGATCTATTAAATAAGTTGGGCTACACCTTGGCTATAACCAAATAATTACATCCCATCATTGGGCTACACCTTGGCTTGACCCAAATAATTACATTCCAACATCGAGAATAATTAAATGAGTTAAATTCAAATTTGAGCAAAGATTGTAAAATTGTATTCGAATTTGATTACAAATCTGAATACCTTAAAAAAGTTTTGAGTATAATCTGAGTAAGGTACTGTTTAACTCGACTCGAGTTCATTTTCACTCCTAAGTATATAAAAAGGAAAGACGAATGCATTACTTTTGCAAGTTTAACAGTAACATATAAATTGACATGAAATTTAAAAAGTATAAAAGTGTGATTGAGCCTAGGGATGAAAATGATCCCGAGTCGAGTAAAACAGTACCTTACTCAGATTATATTCGAAACTTTTTAAATTAAGGTGCGAATTTGTGCTCGAATTTGAATATAATTTTACAATCTTTGCTTAGATTTGAAATCGACTTGTTTTATTGTACTCAAGTTCGACTAGACTCGACTCATTTTTTAATCGAGCTACTCATGAACATTTGAGACATATACGAATCAGATCAATGAATCATCTATATATGTTATGATAATTTAGATAAAATTAACTCAATCGAATATTTGGAATAATTTAAATTTGAACTTTTCAAACTAGATATCGAGCCTTGTAATTTTTTTAATGAGATGATGTTACTATTCTTGAATTAATTGATCGATGGATATGTATGAGAAATATAAAAAAACCCTTCCACTTCTCAAAGTATGTGGAGAATTAAATTGTAAGACCCCGAATTTTATAAAATGAAAGCATTCAATTTTCTTATAAATATTATTTTATTTAGTAAATGGTTAAATTGATAAAAGGATTAAAGTTAAGGGTGATATGTGAAAATTTTTCAAAATAAAGCAAGTTGTTATAAAATATTCATTTGGTCGGGGAATATTCGTTTGGTCGGGAAATATTCTTTTTGTCAGAAAATATTCATACGACGACACAGTCATTGGTGGACCCCACAACATAATTATTGTCGGAGTTAGAAAACGACAAAATTATCTTTTTATAAAAATAACAGCGAAAGTTTTACCGTTAACTGTTGAAATACCCAGTGATAAATGTAAGACCCCGAATTTTACGAAATGAAAGTATTCAATTTTTATAATTATTATTCAATTTAGTAAATGGTTAAATTGATAAAAATGAAGATGTCTGGCGTGGTTGCATAGTAGCACACAGTATTGATTATTGATGCTTATGTGAGAAGTCACTCACATATACTCAATTATTGCTACAGTACGTAATTGCTGCATCATATCTCTCATAGTATTGATTCAATTATTGTCACAGTATCATCTGTATAATATTTTATATATTATTGAATCAATAATTGAGACGACAAAGTTATTCATATTAATTATTTGCAATATTGACAATGTCTAGAAGTTCTGTCAAGGAGAGGTTTGGTCACCTAATTGCGCGCCAATAAGGAGAAATCCTTATCGGAAAGCCCCTTTCCCAGGGAGCGACACGGTTGTTAAATATTGTGAGTTATAATATTAATGATGAATAAGTTTGTGTTGATTAAAGATGAAATTGATAGTTCCATTGTGTTGGAATTATTAATGTTAGTGGAAATCAACATTTATTTCGATAGTAATTGATGTCTGGAAGTTATATGGACCAACCGGGTAATTAGTCGGGTAAATGAGCAATTAATTGCTATTAATTCACATGATTATAACTATTTGTTCACATGTGCGTAATATTGATTCACATTCTTGTACTATTAGGGGAGTTGGTGCAAGATTGATAATACTTGCATGACTAAGTTAAAAATGGAGGTATAGATGGAGGTACTATACTGTAATTCGTATTTTCACATGATTATAACTATTGATTCACATGATTGAACTATTGATTCACATTATTTACTATTAGGGGAAGTGGTGGAAGTTTGATAATACTTGCAGGACTAAATTAAAAATAAAAGAAAAGTTGAAGGTATTGTACTGTAATATTTTGAGTCCCAAAACGTGCAATTATCGAAACTATATTTTCCTATAAATAGAAGCTCATTCTTCCTTCATTTCTCACCAATTTACTAAAGCTATAGAGCAATTATTATAGAGAGAAATTATAAAGAGAAAGAATAAGAGAAGTCTGCTACTTCACTATTCCAGTATCCAGTTTTCTTCTAAGGTAAGGGATATTGTTATTATAGTAAGGGATATTATTTCTTTCTTATTCATGAAGAGAGCTATTGTTATTCCATTCTTTATTATTCTGTTGAAATAACCTGTATACGCGGACTACCGTATACATGGTGAAATTCTTCTGTTATTCCATTCTTTATTATTACATTGGAATATCCTCACATGCATGCGGATTCTGCATGACACAGTTCCATTCTTTATTATTACATTGGGAATAACACATGCATGCGATCCTATCACATGCATGGTGAATTCTTACATTATTCCATTTTTAATATTTTGTTGGAATAACCTGTCTATGTGGATTACCACATGCATGATGAATGATCCTTCGTATTCATTTCTTATTAAATTGTGGAAATGATCTGTCTACGTGGATTACCGTATGGCGGATGAAAATGCATTTGCAGTTTCATAATTTTTATGACCCTCAAAAATTCTGGAAAAATTTGGAATGATAATTTGATGAGTTTTCTAGATTGTGTCCAAAAATGGCAATTTTTGGATGTATAGATTAGGAGTTATGAATTTTATGGGAAAAGACTATTTTAAAAGTAAACCCTTATAACTCCTTGTGGTTAACTCCAAAATTGGTAAAATTTTTATTGGGAGTACATATATATAACAGGAGTATACTCTGTAAATTTCGGAATTTTTGGACAAAAGTACAATTTATGATAAATGTCTAAATATTCGACAGTTTTGGCCATATGAAAAATAGTAAATGAATTTTAAAAATTCTGAGAAAAATATATGTTCAATATGGGACTATATTCTGCTAAATCCCAGAAAAGAAATATTTTTGGGACTGATTTAGTATTTTCCATGAAAATGAACTAGTTATGAGTAAATGAATTAAATATGTTATGTGAAGTAACAAAATTATAAAATAGGATTTTATGGCTTGAGAATCCTATATAAGGTATATGCAGATTTTTGATGAGGGATTTGATCATTGGTGATGAAATCTTATGAGTATGACATTTTTGAATGATTAAATGCATTATTTGATAAACTGTAAAGAATTAAAATAAATTGTTTATAAGTTTAAGAAGTGATTAAAATATTATTATAATATTAATAATATTAGATTATGAGTTTATTAAGTGATTGATAATATTTGGATAAATTTAAAGTCTTTAATATTTATCCTTGTTTTCGTTTGATTAATGCTTATATCATTGTCATCATCCTCATGTGTTATATTGTGATGAAAGTCATCTTTGGCTTACGTGCAAAGATGGGCTGTTGATTATTGATTTTACAATTGTATATCTTTGGCTTACGTGCAAAGATGGACTGTTGATTATTGGTTTTATAGTTGTATATTTTTGGCTTACGTGCAAAGATGGACTGTTGATTATTGATTTTATAATTGTATATCTTTGGGTTACGTACAAAGATGGACTGTTGATTATTGGTTTTATAATTGTATATCTTTGGCTTACGTGCAAAGATGGATTGTTGATTATTGATTTTTCAATTGTATATCTTTAGCTTACGTGCATTGATGGACAGTTGTTGGTATGATTATAACCAGGGATTATTCGGTATAATCATGACCATTATTGAAAACACGAATATCCTTGGCCCGTAGTGCATAGATAATTCATGGTCGTAATTCTAGTGAATATCCTTGGCTGTAGTGCAGGGATGATTCAATGATGTGGATTATTTATTAAGCTGAGTCTCAGCGATAACATATTGATAATACACTTTTAATTCGTAGAAGATAGTAGATATCATGCTCTCTTGACTCTTCTATAATACAGGTTGTATGTCTTTGGCACATAGTGCAAAGATAAATTGTTAATGAATATCTTTGGTAGTAGTCTGCAAAGATGAATTTATTAGTATGATTATGGCGCGAAATTGTGATTTGGTATAACCATGATTTTTGATGTTTCGGTGAAGATAGGTGATGGAAATTATCTTCATCCCAGGTGCGAAGAGGAATTAGAATCACAATTATGATTATGAGTTATTCATATGATTGTGGACATGAATTGTTGATTGATGTTATAGGGATAAAACATTATTAGTGGACTTTTAACATGGAGAAGATAATAAACTTTGATGGTCTATTTGACTCTTCTAATGGATTGCTTGTTTTATTTACTGAACTATGGTTGAAAAGTTTTATCATCTACCATATGTTCTAAATCTACGATTTATTCTTGATGAAGGCTATTGATGATGTAAATTATCTTTAGTGATGATATTCTTTACTGGGCTAGTTGTGCTCACCCTTTTTGCTTCATAATTCCTTTCAGGTAATAAGAGTGTAGCTGGATCGAGCGGGGGTAACAGGAGAATAGAACAGTGGTCTATAGTTGTCGAGGTTCTCCTTAAATAGTATTGAAATAATTTTATTGAGAACTTTAGATAAGTGTGTCGTATTGTATACGTCATTTGATATTTAATTTTGGTGAACCGAATAGGGTGAGGTGAAGCCAACTTTGGAAGGGTGTTTTGCCACTATCATACAAGATGTCTAATGATATACAACCTCGTGTTATCATAAGACAGGGTTGTGTACATCCACTTGCTGAGTATATCTACGAGCACTACCTATATAATCTTGGAGTTTATTTGAAATATAATTCTAACTTGGAGACAACGGGGATAATTATATGTCAAGAAAAGACTCACCATTGGAAAGAAGATGATACCAATCTTCTTGTTTTTCTTTGGGGACTATTGGGTCAACCAAGGATAATTCTGTAGACATATGATATTTATCATAACCTAGACGCATGGCCTCCCATGTACGAAGGTTTCCTTAAGCACTTCCCAAAGATTTTAATTTCTAAAATAGTTATAGACTGTACTTTTATGTAAGGTACCATTGTAAGGTTGTGGTCAAGGCATCATGAGAGTTACATACATTTGTATTAAAACTCACAGTTTAACTGTGGTCGTATTCTGCAAGACAGTTCAACAGTTGTATAAATGAAGTTTGTATTTGATTTTTATAGTATGATATCTGGCGACTCAGAATGGGTCGTGTGGACCTATTTTGGGGGCGTCACAATAAAAGTACAGTAATACGCGTGGTTGCATAGTAACACACAATAATGATTATTGATGCTTACGTGAGAAGTCACTCAGTTTTGTTCAATTATTGCTACAGTAATTGAAGCATAATATCTCACGTTATTTGATTCAATTATTGTCGATATTTTATATATTATGAAATCAATAATTGAGACAATACAGTGATTCATATTATTATTTGCAATATTGACAATGTATAGAAAGTTCTGTCGAGGAGAGGTTTGGTCACCTAATTGCGTGCCAATAGGGAGAAATCCTTATTGGAAAGCCCCCTCTTTCCTGAGAATGATCTGGTTGTCAATATTGTGAGTTATAATATTAATGATGAATAATTGTTGAAGATTAAAAAAAATGTGTTGATTGAAAATAAAATAATTTGTAGTAAATATTTATTCAATCTTTGATATAAATAAGAAGTATGTTATGAGACGTTTGTTATAAATTTGGTTTATTCTATGGGGCCCATATGTCATCATCTAAGAGTCACTTTCGCCAATAGTACTTGCCTTTACCAGACGTCAAACCACTTGCCATTCATATTAGAGGCGTCGAACCACTAAAAGTTTTATATTACAGGCGTCGAACCACTTGTCGTTTCACATTACAAGCGTCGAACCACTTTTCTTTTCACATCACCAATCGTCAAGCCACTTGCCTCTTCCCATTGCAAAGGCTAAGCTATAAATCTTTTATAAATAGAAGCTTATTTCTTCTTTCATTCTCACCAATTCACTACGACTCACAAGAGAATTCTATAGAGAGAGAATCAGAGAGAAAGAAGAAGAATATTCTGTTACTACACTATTGCAGTATCCAATCTCCTAATAAGGTAAGGGGTATTATTTTTTTCGTATTCGTAAGGGGTATTATTTCTTTTATATTCATGAAGAGAGTTATTTCTTTCAATACTCGTAAGGGTTGTTATTCCATTCTTTATTATTCTGTTAGAATAACCTGTCTACGCGGACTACCGCATGCATTGTGAAATCCTTTTGTTATTCCATTCTTTATTATTATGTGGGAATAACTTTTGCTCGCGACTCTGCATGCAGTGAATAACCCTTCGTATTCAATTGTTATTAAATTATGGAAATGATCTGTCTACGCGGACTACCGCATGACAGTTGAAAATTCATTTACAGTTTCGTATATTGTTCATTTTAGATTTCTAACTCTAAACTTACTATGGTAAGTATTGCTTCTATAATTCTTGAAATGATCAGAAATTCTTTGATATTTGCGCTTTATCCAATATCTTTTCATGGAAATATTATTCTGAGCATTTTTGATAAGTTTTAACCTTTTCATGCCGGAGTACTATTCACGGGGTACTATTCACTCGGGTACTATTCATCCGGGGTACTATTTATGATAAAAATTGATTTCTTTTATGTCCAAATCATTTTTGATACAATATTATTCTTGAATTTTACTCCACAAAGCAGTATCATGTTGAGAATTTGGACATTATGGAATTCTGGATAAATTGTGTGACGCCCCCAAAATAGGTATACATCACCCATCTTGAGTCGCCAAATACATGGTACAAAATTCAAATGCAACTTAATTATACAACAGTCGTGTAAAATACGACAAAATACATGCTGTGAGTTTTAATACAAATATTGTCTTCTAGACAATATCCACTCTCAGAATAAGTCCTCATTACATTTATTGTCACACTATTTTATAGAATAGTGAGGACTACTAAGACATCATCTCGGACCGTCACTCCGTTCCCCGACTAGTCCCGGCTACGTTCTCATTTCTTGAAGAGAACAGTGAAAGAAAGGGTGAGCTCAACTAGCCCAGTAAGAAATATTATGACTAAGATAATGCAGAATACATTATCATTAGTCCTCAACAATCATTAAACCGATAAAATACAATAGACATCAAGTTTAACTCTGCGGAACATGCAATCCATTAAAAGAGTCAAGTAGAGAATAAAATCTACTATCTTTTATGATTTAAAAAGGTTTTCCATCACTTTTATCGCTGGGACTCAGCTTAATAAATAATTCACATCATCCATGCACTACGGCCAATGATACATTAGTATCACAACCACAAATTATCCATGCACTACGACCAAGGATATTCGTGTATTCATCAATGGTCATGATCATGCCAACAACTGTCCATCAATGCACTACGGGCCAATGAAGACTTTTACCATATTATTTGTAACATTACGGTCATGATTACACCGATTAATCCCTGGTCATAATTATACCAAGTCCATCTATGCACTACAGGCCACATATGATTTTCAAAAAATATAAACATGAGGATGATGACAATGATATAAGAATTCAATAAAATAAGTTCAAGAATTAATTTATTCAGGAATTAATAACGTCCAAATTGTCAACATGATACTTCTTTGTAGAGTAAAATTCAAGAATGCTCAGAAGAATATTTCCATGAAAAGATATTGGATGAAGCGCAAATATCAAGGATATTCCACTAATTTCATGGAGTATAGAAGTCAAAACTTTAACCAACTGAGTATAATAAAGAATGGAATAACAAAAGAAATCACCATGCATGCGGTATTTTATGTATACGAAGTTATTCAAATGAATAATAAATAACGGAACCGGTCGGTAAATTACAGACCGGCTGCGGGATGTTCCAACGAGAATAACAAAGATTTAAACCAGTCCGGCGTAAAACGCATGCAGACGGGATATTCTAACGAGAATAATAAAGATTTAAACCGGTCCGGCGTAAAACGCATGACGGGATATTCCAATGTAATAATAAAGAATGGAATAATAGAAGAATTTCACCAAGTATAGGGTAGTCAAGCATTATACGAGTTATCCCAATAGAATAATAAAGAATGGAATAACGAAGTTCTCTTCATGAATACGAAAGAATAATACCCCTTACCCTTAGAAAGAAGAGTACTGGATATAGGAGTAGTGAAGTACGAGAACACTTTTCTTCTTTCTCTCTATAGTTTCTCTCTAGAGTTTTCAAAGAATTCAAAGAAATAATGAAGGAATGAACTTCTATTTATAGAAGAATGGATTGAATAGTAACTAATTTATGAACGGTCCAGATTGGTTTACAATAAAATATAATATATTCTATTTTTCATAAAAAATAAAACTTATTATAATATATATATATATAATAACATTATTACTCCCCTCCCGACCAAGTTATCATCTTTTTTCCTCCCTCCCATTATTTAGTCAAAAGACTCACATGTTATATATATATATATATATATATATATATATATATATATATATATATATATATATATATATATATATACTACATTATCGTTATACACCACACCATCAATTTCCACCACCCAAGCATTTCATCTCAATACCCGTGATCAACATAAAATCCCACCCCAAGACTTTCCTCCATAAGTGGGTCCCACTTGTGCCCCCCTTAAAAATAACTTCTACTGATTATTTTGAAAAATGAATAAATGGGGGTCCATAAAATAAGCAAAATTTACCATAAATACTTCAAAAAAAAAAACTCCTCAATATTTTTAACAACATTTATTATTTTTATTATAATTCACAATATTAATCGACCAGGTCGTTCCCAGGAAAGAGGGGACTTTCTAATAAGGATTTCTCCCTATTGGAGCGCAATTAGGTGACCAAACCTCTCCTTGGTAGAACTTCTAGACATCGTTAATATTGTAAATAATAATATTAATAACTTCGTCGTCTCAATTATTGATTTACTAATATATAACATATCGACAATAATTGAATCAAATAACGTGAGATCTTATGCAACAATTCTTGAAAAAAAAGCGGTGACTTCTCACGTAAGCATCAATTATCAATACTGGTGCTACTATGCAACCACACGTATTCTGTGCACTTTTTTTACTAAGAAAGTAGTTCAACAAGATAATTAACGAAAACTTCCGCCCGTTATTTTCATAAAAATATTTTTGCTCTCTCTCATCCGAATAATAATTACATTGTGGGGTCCACCAATGATTGTGCCGTTGTACGAATATTCCCTGCTAAAACGAATATTCTCCGACCAATCGAATATAACATAACAACTTGCATACTTTGCAGAATTTATAAATACTACCCATAATTATAACATTATAACACATTCATTCCATAATATTCAAAAATGATATTTATAGAAAAATATCTTTATTAAAAAAAATTGGGGTCTTACAAATTGAATTATAAATCTTTAAAATTTATCCTTTGCTTTCTTTTAATTGAATTCTTATATCATTGTCATCATCCTCGTGCTTATATTATGATGAAAGTCATCTTTGGCTTACGTGCATAGATGGACTGTTGATTAGTATGATTATGACCAGGAATCATTCGGTATAATCATGACCTGTAATGTTACAAATGATGTGGTAAAAGTCCTCATTGGCCCGTAGTGCATTGATGGACAGTTGTTGAGATGAACATGACCATTAGTGATAATAATGAATATCCTTGGCCCGTAGTGCATGGATAATTCAGTGATGTGGATTATTTATTACGCTGAGTCTCAACAATAAAATTGGTGATAACTTTAAATCATAGAAGATAGTAGATATCATGCTCTACTTGACTCTTCTAATGGATTGCTTGTTCCGCTGCAGTTAAACTTGATGTCTTTATTCGTTTAACACTATTGAAGGCTAACGATAATTTATTCTGCATTATCTTAGTCATAATATTTTCTACTGGGCTAGTTGAGCTCACCCTTTGCTTTCATTGTTCTCTTCAGGAAATGAGAATATAGCTGGGACTAGTCAGGGAACGGAGTGATGGTCCAGATGTTTGCATTAGTAGTCCTCACTATTCTGTGAAATAATGTGATAATAAATGTATTAAGGACTTATTTTGAGTTTGAATACTGTCTAGAAGATAATATTTGTATTAAAACTTATAACTCATGTTGTATATTTAAGTTTGTATTTGTATTTTGTACCATGTATTTGACGACTCAGAATGGATGATGTTTACCTATTTTGGGGGCGTCACATAAATTGTTGAATATTATATAATTATAAATTAATCGAGTATACTCAATATTGTATACGAATAATGATCAACGAACTTGTATCGAGTAGTGATACTCAAAATAAGCGAACAATAGGTGATTCATACTTCATATTCGACTTGTACAAGTGTTCAAGTATCAAAATAAATTCGAATTCAATTCGTTTAAGTATTGATTCCGAATCAAACTCGAATTTTTCGAATGGATCTCGAACCGAATTTCATTTTCAGCCTTAATTGAGCCATAAAACTATAATAGAAAGAGAACGACATGCGTTTGACATTGAATATGTTAACGCCAAGTTTCTTCGGTGCGTCCAATCACCAAATCCACGCGCTGAGTCCTGCACAATAACAGATCAAACAAGAATGAGTATAGCTCCGATGTGAGAATGAGTATAGGCCGTTACAAGGTTTAACAATGGAAGCTTTAGTGTTTAGTGCTCAAAAAGGTATTACCTGTTAATTGAAGTCTAGCCTTATATTTATAGTCATTCTCACTGTGACGCCCCCAAAATAGATATACATCACCCATTCTGAGTCGCCAATTACATGGTGCAAAAACAACTACAACTTCATTAATACAATTGTCGTGCAAAATACGACAACACATATACTGTGAGTTTAAATATAAATATTATTTTCTAGAAAATATCCACACTCAGATAAAGTCCTCATTACAATTATTGATGCACTATTTTACAAAATAGTGAGGACTGCTAAAACAACTATCTTGAACCATCACTCCATACCCCGACTAGTTCCTGCTAAATTCTCACCTCATGAGAAGAAAAATGGAACAAAAAGAAAAAGGGTGAGCTCAACTAGCCCAGTAAAGAATATTATGACTAAGATAATGAACAACAAATTATCGTTAGCCTTTGATCAACAAATCAGATAAAATATAATGGACAATCAGTTTTAAATCAATATTCGCAGTGGAAATAACAATTCATTAGAAGAGTTAATTAGAGAATAAAATCTACTATCATCTATGAATTTAAAAGCCCATCATCAATATTTTAACCCTGTAACATCAATCAATATACATCTTGAATCAAATATTCATCTTTGCACTACGGGCAAAGATATTCATTTATATCACCAAATTGGTTATGTTCATCTCAACACTGCTCATCTTTACACTACATGGCTAAAGATATTCATCGTAATCATTCATCTTTGCACTACAGGCCAAAGATATTCATCAAGTATCACCATTAAGGACTGAGAATGATGAAAAATATTTTAAAGAACGAATCCAGGGAGATAAAAGTACAAAGATTAGAGATTCGTACTTTAGATAATCCAAGTTTAAAAATACTCCATAATAAATCATAGTGGAGTAAAATTCAAGAATGAAGATCAAAACATGCATACAATCAAAGATAGTAACCATAATAGACATCTAGAACAAAGAAGAGAAAATTTTATTTTTCGGTGAATAGTTTCATATTTGTGAATAGTGTCGTATACGTGAATAGTAACCCCAAAACGAAAAGGTAAAAATTCCACAAGAAAAATCATACTTCGTGAACAGTACTCGTGAATAGTACCGTATTCGTGAATAGTGCCATATACGTGAATAGTGTCGTATACGTGAATAGTAACCTCGACATGAAAAGGTAAATTTTTTATAATAAAATTCTTACCAATATTCTAGTATAATGATATTGAAAGAAATAATATCATTTACGAAAAAAATAACATCCCTTATCTCAAAAGAATAGTACCTCTGGTTGGAATATCAGATATAACGCTGAAGGAAACTTACACCGTATAGCAACACTGAAGGAAACTTACACCGTATAGCAACACTCAAAGTATTAAAATACTCACAAAAATACGCTCGATAATATAGAGAGAGAAAACTTCAGATTCTGATGTGATTTTCAATTCTAACTTAAGCATCCTATTTATAAGAAAATGCTTAGAACACCAAAGCAGAAAATTTAATAAAATAATAATATTTATTAAAAAAATTTATGCCCACCTCTTGAAATCTGAATTCAGCACATTTATAACACATGCGGGGCCCACCCAATTGCAAAAAATATTTTTCTTAAAATAAATATTTTAAACTCCAAAAATTAATTATTTCGGAACATCAATAATTCATAATAAATAGCCCTTTTATCAAAAAAATTCGAATCTTATGTCCATTCCATAGGAAATTTAATTCTCTACAACTTTGTAGCTTTAAGTTTTTCTAAAGTCTAAACAGAAATTGACCGAAATCCACATACGGACGATTTAACATGTTTTTAGCATATTTAACATGTTTTTAGCATTTATTGTAACAAAAATACTCTTCCTCCTCATTTATTCATATATCACACATTAATTGTAAAAATATCACCATTATTATATTATTATATTATCGCATTATAAATTCATAATGTAATATAATAATATATTTGAATGAATTATTTTATCAGAAAAGATAAAATATCAATTTTCAACAATTGTCACTTTTCTAAAAATTCAGTCATTTATCTTCACATAAAATAAATATTTTTCTATCCATCATTTATATCCACATAAAATAAATATTTCCTTATCATATAAATCAATAATTAATTATTCACAAATAATATTACAGAATCACAATTATGACAACCAGGTCGTTCCCAAGAAAGAAGGGGCTATCCGATAAGAATTTCTCTTTACAAGCGCGCAATTAGGTGACCAAACTCTTTTCCTAGACAGAACTTCCTTAAACATTGTGAATAATGCTATCTAATAATATTATTCAAATAATATGAATTATTGATCTGATAATGGGAAATACTGTGCAATGACAATTATTGAAACAACAATAATATAAAATATCAACGTAACAATTATTGAATCAATAAAATAAATTATTGAACAGTAATTACTGTAACAATTATTGAGTAGTGTCTTCTTACGTAAGAATCAATAATTTATGCAAGACCGTGTCTCACTTATCGACCACCGCGTATTCTGCATATTTTAACCACCGGTAGTATTCTAACGATTATTAGCAGTATAACTTCTACTTATTATTTATAAAAAAAACTCATATTTGTCATTTTCTTCATTCAATCGTTTTCCATAATGGGGCCCACAAAAGGCTGCGTCGTCGTACAAATATTCTCCGACAACAAGAATATTCCACGACCAAACGAATATTCCCCGACTGCAATGAATATTCTGAAACGGGACTCAAAATTTCAAAAACTCGGATGCACCAACCCAACACCTTCAATATCCTTAATCTGCCCGACCCATTGGGCTCAACCTCCCTTCTCACCCAGAGCCTTGTTTCACATGAGGTCGGTAATTAAAATACTCCCGAACAGAATACATACAATATATATATAGTCTGGCTCTTTCTAGCAAATTAGATGGAGCGAACCGGCTATAATGACGATTTTTTCCGTCGCTATAGCATAAAAATCGGCTTTTTATGTTATAACGACTAAAAAAATCGTCGTTATAAATTTGGCCTTAGCTTTTAGTTATTTCGTTCTAGTTTCTTTGGATAAGCGATATATATATATATATATATATATATATATATATATATATATATATTCATCTGTTCTTTAATTTAATATTCCTTTCTTTTGAATTACTTAATATGTGATCTTATTAATTCCCATCATTATTGAATAATGTTTGGTCGAACACTCTATTCTTACTTATGAGACATTAGAAATTGGCATTTGAATTGGTCAACTTCTGGATAATCCCAAGCTATAAAATGTCAAACATCTTTATTATATTGTTTTGTTAAAAAAATCATTCTTTTTTCTTCTCTCTCATTAATTATTTGTTTGTAACTCTCTGTCTTGATTTTATTTATTTGTTTATTATGAAAAGGCGGGAGTACTACTCTGTCCAAGCTTCATAACCATTTCTTAGACTCACAGGAGCACACAGATAATTAACACAAAACTATAACAGCACTTAATAGTTTGAGGTTGCATGGCCTCTTTGGTCATCAAACATATTATCTTTCCACACCAATAAATATTTACATAGAGCCTATATATATATATATATGTGATTCCATAAGCTTCATTTTTCACGCTAATAAATAACAATATAAAAGCCTGTGGTCCCTTTGGTTATCCACATCCTTATTACACCATTTAATAAAAAGAAAAAAAAGAAATTAAAGGTTGTTTGTCACACATATAATTTCTATACTTACATTTCTCAAGCCCACCATATTTAATTTGACTGACAAATAACATTTCGTGCCTTTGGGTTTCCTTAGGCACGTAATTTCAATAGGATAATCATCGATCATCACTTAATAGAACGTCGAGACGTCAAATGACCGCCCGGTGACTGAAATCCGGTGGTTACACTTCTTTTGGCGGCGGAGGAAGGCGATGAACACGACGAGAAGCCCAGGTCCGACTGGAGAATTTGGAACCTGCCCGAATCACCGGGAAGTCTCATGTAAGAAGCGGACGGCGATTCGTTAAGGAATGGACCTATGAAGCCTTGACCACCATTCTTGTATTGCACTATGGCTCTATACACAAATGGAAGTAGGCCCTCCATTTTAAATTTTGTCTATGGGAAAAATATTGAGAGAGGAGAGAGAAAGATAAGAGATTTAGAGAGGAGAGAGATGGTTATGGAGGAGGGGAAGGGAAGAATTGGTTTAAAAGAGAGAGGGAAGGGTGGTGACGTGGTGTAATAGGGTTGGAGTCCAGCTGTTTACGCTAAGCCACGTAGGCAAGGAAGGAGGCTTCAAAGAAAACCCACAAGAAGACCTTGAAAATTAAGTACTACTCTTATGGAAAGGTACATCTAAACTACACCCAAAACCACCTTCCTTACACGACTGCATCCACCAAATCTCACTACAATTAATCTATTTAATTATATCTATGTGCTTCATATTTATTTATTTATTTATTAGCAAACTGATTAGTACTACATGTATTATTTAATAGTACAATAGTTTTTGTTTGGTGAGTTTTAACTTTATTCTATAGTGGTGGTCGGTGCATGTTGATTTTTTTAATATTTTCATTCTTAAACTAGCTAATTCCGGGGTCACAATTTTCTTGTTCATATTTTATATTTTATATATTGTAGTTTGGTTGATTAATTGTAAATCAATATTCTCATTAGGTAGAGACATGTATAAAGCAAGTTGTTTCTTCTTCAAATGAGTCTTATTTGATTTTGAAGCATATATATCAAATTTGCTTAGGACATAATTAGCATAATTTATTTTAATTTCTCAATTAGTATAAAGTACTTTGGTATCGTAATAGGTATTAATATACCGCGCGATTGATTAAGTATAATTTGCTAGTAATGCATATCAAGATAAAGTTAATTCAGAGATAACTCGATAATTATGAAAGAGGGTCTGCATCACATACGAATCTATTGTTGAACATGAATCATGTTAATGTATATATGAAGTTTAGTGCCAAAATCTTTTAGAATATCTATCAAGATTTTAAGCATGATCCATATATATATATATATATATATATATATATATATATATATATATAACGCGATTTATTAGGACACCGGAGCTACAGCTCCTAAAAAATACTAGTTTTTGTGATCTGACTTTTGCAATTCATTAATTTCGAGCCATTAGTTGAAACTTAACAAGGGATGTCTATTGTATGGATTGAAGGGGAAATTTGAAGACAATGAGTTGCCAGCAAATGACTCATTCTCTATGATGACATAAATTCGAGCATTTAGTTTAGATGTTCTATTTTAAGTGCCATGACAAATTAAACATTTTACTCCATTTTTGGATTAACAAATACTACTACTACTACTACTACTACTACTACTTTATTTCGTTTTAAGATATAATCATACATATTAAAAAAGGTCATTAATTCTAATGTTAGATAATTAATATTAGTTTGAAATTTTATTTCTACTAGTACACTAATTAATTACTCTTTCTCCTCTCTCAATTACTCTATTTTTTAGGATCAAAATAAAAAATGATTAATTTTTTTAAAGTCAAAATAGAAAATAATTAATTTTAGAGTCAATTACTCTATTTCTACTCATGCGATTTCCCTGTTGTTGGTTATGTTGGAATCTGATTGGGGTTTGTTTGGTTGATTTTTAAAAATGGTTATAGTTGTTTGTAGTGCTGGATATCTTAGTTGGCTGTATCTAATAATTAAGTTATTTTACATATATACTCACAAAAATAAAATAAAATAAAAATTGAGACGTGAGAGAGAGAATATAATATTAGATGCCTATTGAAAGAGAAACCGGAATAAAGTAACATAAATATTCTCAAGAGGAGCATGAGGCCCTTAATTGGCCAATATAGTACTTAATTAAAACGTAATCCAACTTTACATAAAACAAAAACAAATATTGTCTCCTGCCTTTTTTATTTATTTTTTTATTTTTAAATACATCCTTAATTATCGTAATTAACTTCTAAGTTCAAATCAAGAAGAATAATATATGTGTTCGACCACCATGTATGTATGCTGGCTATATATATGCATGTCAATGATAGTTAGAAGCATAACAATAATATTAAATTATTAATGCTAATATATTTCAGATAGATAAGAATGAAATCATTTCAAAATCCTGAGATTAAAGAAAGAATGTTGTCATTTCCATCGAAAATTACACTTCCCACTCATAGTTTAAGACTAAACCCAGGCTTGAATTTTGGACCACTCCATTATCGATATATCTGTCCCTCGGATGAAGTCATTTCTTACATCCTCTTATCATAATAAATTGTCAAAAATCTTTCTTTGCCTTAATCCCGAAATCTATTTACGCAATTTAATTCGCTAATTCTATGTTATTTTCTTGTTTAATTATTGTTAATAGTTAATATGAGTTAGGAGCTTAAATGTGATCTGAATATATTTCATATTTAAAAAAAATGGAACCTCATTTTTAGGATGGAGGGAGTATAATTTTTTAACTTGTCTGCACTCAGACTAATTTTACTAATTAATTAATACCCCCTTGGGAATATTTTTAATTAGCTAGTTTGATTAGGCACAAATTAAGATTTACAGCAAGTCAAATTGAACTATTTAACAGCTGGCAGGCACCATCAGGATTCATGATGAGTATTGAGTTGTTCAGATTTAGTTCACAAAATTTATCGAGTATAAAATAAAGTTTGATTGAGGCTCATTTAATTATCGAGTCGAGCACGATTCCGAATCGAGCCCAAGCAGTTTGCATTTTTTGGACGAATATGATCCGAGAATCAATAGAAAATTATAATTTGAGGAGATTTGAATCGAACTTTAAAATTTATTCATATTTGCCTCATTTATATTTCGAATCGAACTTTTAATCGAGCGAGTACGAATCGAACCCGAACTATTTGCTCATTTTACATTTTTACTTGACAATGATTCAATGTGCGTTCGTGTTTATCTTACAACTACTCATTTTGAATTAAAGACTTTTCATTCAATCCAATATTTTTGCATAAATTGTGCATGATCTAATTAACAAAACACGCACTCTATAATGATATCAAATGACAAACTAAATGCAGGCTGGACTCAATCCACAAGCCTTCCCTAACTAGTAGGGCTTGGAAAAAAATTTCAAATTTACATTCTACGGCTTACCTTTAATTATGAATAAACTTAAATATCCTATCATTTCTTATTCAATTTTTGAGACAATTAAACTCTCTTTTTTTTTTTTTTACTCTTACCTCCGGTATCCGACACCATTAGGTTCCGATTAATTCAGATTAAGCAACAGTCGGACCAACTTGGGGGAGCTCTCTTTAATATCATTTTCTCTATTCACAATACTCGAATTCGAAACCTTACTTAAGGGGTACCGAGCTCCTTCTACTCGGCTCCGATATTGTTGGTGAATCAATTAAACTCTTAGATGCGCATAATAAAATGTGAATGAAACTCTTATGGAAGGAAGAGTTTTAGACAACAACGTGATATGTAACTCAACATCAATAATTTCTCCCAACATTTGGACACATCTTACTCACATTATTTATCTCTAATTAGTAATCATTTAAAAATATATATCAATATCAAATATGGTTTGTCTTAATCTTTGTTATCAAAATTGTACTTTTGTCTTTGGTAATGGAGTTGTTCGTAGGTGTTATTTAATGAATGCTTTGACCAATAGATTTTTATATATCTAAAACAAATTAATGTTGATGGTATTGGTAAATTTTTAAATTTTGATCATGACATGGCTTCCTCATTCTTTAAAAAATTGTGATTTTTTTAAATAAAAAAATTAAATGAAAAAACAACACAATTGCTATTTAAATCAGTACAACTCTTTAACTACTTTCAACAAGGCAATTTAACTTTAGTGTTGTCTTCTATATAATTTGACGAAGTTATCTAAATCATTCTCTTATAATTATTATTTTTATTAAAAAAAACACTAGGGTTCACAGTAGGCAGATCAACCAATTCGCAAGCATGCACATAACTAGTTGAGTTATACTTTTTATTAAGTCACTAGGCAATTGATCTCAAACAAATTGTGAGATGAGTCTAAGAGGCATATTGTATTATCCCCAATAGAACTTGGCATATATATATATATATATATATATATATATATATATATATATATAGAATGATCCATAGCATGTATATGTTATGGGATAAAAAGTGGCATATAGACTCTAATCCGTCTGTTTTACAGATGAATGGCTGAGATTAAAAATGGCAACTCCCTGTCCGCTAGAATTACTAGCGACGTAATTAGTATAAATATTGGACCGTTATTCCCCCATTTATCCTACAATGCAAGACAAAATAATAGTATGTATCATGTCCGCTAGACTTACTAGCGGACGGTAAGTTAGCCTATATCACACGAATTTTGCAACTCAACCCTCAACCTGTATCACACGAAGTTTCCAACTCACAAAATAACAGATACTATACTTATACCATCATTAATCGATACTAATTGTTATCACTTGGGATACAATACACAAAGAAACACAAACTCCTTTTCACGTCCCAATCGATACAATGCACTGCAAACACAACTAGTACAGATAAGTATAGTATCACAACACAACTACCATATTGTAAAGCAATTCAATTACAACACAATTAGATTTCTTCAACTCCCAGAATCAAAACAAGATTATTGTTCCTGTATATCAATATTTCCAAATATTTCCAAATCTTTTCAAATCATGAATTGTTTAGCCAAATCCAAAAAAGATATATCAAATTCCAAATTATATACAATCAAATATATCAAATTTCAAATATACCAAATTCCAAAGGAGATCAAATCAAATACATTAAATCCAAATTCTTACAAATCAAATAAATAAAATTACAAATTACAAATTATTCCAAATCAAATAATTCCCAGTTCAAAAGTCAAATAAATCCAATTACAAATCAAATATAACACATCCTATTCCAAATCAACAACAAAAATATATCCTACACATAATTCCATATCAAATACATATTAAATTGACATCAAGAAAGAAAACCACACAATTAATCAAGCCGCCTTCAATTGAACTGGAGCACCAACTGGAAGATTGCTGTAACTTGTTAAAAATTTGAGTGTTGTTGCTTTGCTTACTCCAGCACTTGGTAAGTATTGGATGCCCAAACCCGCAAAGTACGTTGGCATGAAATAAAAGATAGCCCATCGTTGGATTCCTTCACTCCTCATCTTATCTTCTCTGTCTCTCAACAACAACAAATATGCATCCAATACATGCGCCCATAACCAACCATTGGGTCTCGAGATGGTTCACATCCTTAAACTCTAAGTTGTATAGACCTTTGGATGGATATGAGGAAAATATGATGGGTTGGTAGTTGGACTAAACCAATAGTGATTTAACCAAGTGATTTTCTCAATCTTCAAATACTTGACAAGGTGAGTGTGCTTTGTTCCCTCTCTCCTTCTAACCGTTAATTTCTATTGTCTTTGAGTAGAAGGAGCAAGGCTACCCCCCGTTTCTTGAATCAGTAAGTGAGGGGTCCGCCATGTCAATATCCATTTGTCCAACTTGGGGTTGTCTTGGATTTTGTTCTACCGGAACCCCTTTGTAATCATTCATGAACAACTTGATACGATTGTATTGAACCATGACTCATACACGGTTCTTAACTCAGCTGGCAGATCAATTGACATAAACTTCACAAAAATAGCTTTTGCAGTCTCAATCTAGAAATAAAACAAAAAATATATATTAGTAAAACTAGGACATCAAATTATAACACAGAAACATGTATAAAAATTATAAATTTAAAAACTTACAGTGTTTACAACCACATATTGGTCAATGAATACCCGTGGCTCGTAATCTTCCCCTTGACGCCTAAAGGGTCGAGGATGGTGTATTCGTCTCCGAGTAATTTCTCTGTACCATGTCATATAATCCTCGATAGATATCTGCTGCAAACCCTCCAACACTTGCCCTTCTAAATTCTCCATGTAGGCCTCCCACAACTTAATATAATTGGCCCTATGATTTTCATAATTTATTCTCTCAAAAAATTTATGTTTCATCCTCAACTCCACCATGTTTTCAGCATTAGATGGATATGACTGCAAATATCCAAATTGCCTCATAAATTTGTCAGGCATTTGAAACTCAACAATATCGTAATGAATCAAAGGTAAACGAGCGGCTCCACCTAACTTTGCCTCAAAAAAGTCCCAACCCAAACGTGTGTCAAATATCTGATATGGACGTCACACCCAAACTGTTTTTAATATGTCATCAAACGCTCCTCGGTAAAACACAAGATAGTGATGTGGATTTTTGCTGCGCTGATATTGTTTGGAATTTGGATCAAAAGAAGAGTATGCCCAGGATAGTGCCCTAGGTATCAACTTCTGGGAATTAGGCCTAGGGGTAGGACGACCAATGTTGAACCTTTCATGAGCCCACATCATAAGCAAGGTTGCACATCCTACAAATTTTTTCGCTGTTTTTCGAGTAGCCTCCTGCAAACCCCTATACAAATGCCCCTAAAACTGTTGCCCCCCAAGCATATGTAATTATGTCTTCCAATCTTTCCAATAACAATAAATACCTAGGATGCACAATATTTTTACCCTTCGTAGGAAACAAAATTGCGCCACACAAATACAACAGGTATACCTTAGTGTGTATAACCACATCATCTGAAGTAGCATCTTTAGGTAATTGTCCATATCTATGTCTTAACCAAGGCAAACTTATGCTCCCCCTTTTAAGCACTGTTCCCAATCCTCTACTGCTACTTGTTGCCCAAAAACCCTTATAAAATAGCTTTTGGGATGTTCTAGTTCTCCCACATAAGTCAAAGGTTTTCCTAATATAAGCAACTTAGAATATAAATCCCACATCTTCTAAAGTAATGTCGACCTCTCCACATTTTAAGTGAAACGTATTTGTTTCACTCCTCCAACGCTCAACAAAAGCAGATACAAGAGATGCATCAATCTTTGACACTACATCGTGATGACAAAATATACCGAAACCTAACTGTTCCAGTAGATATTCTTGTTGTTTAGTCAAGTTCCATTCAATTAATTTTGCAGACATCTAGCAGATTTCTAACACACCCCTATCCTACAAGTTAAAAAGAGGATACATACATAAATTGTCAAAATATGCAAGTTTTTAACAAAATTTTAAGAGAAATATGATATATGGGACAAAAAACTTATAATATTTTGCCATAAGTCAGTTGATACATGATTTTCTTGGTCCTATAAGATAACAGGATCAAAAGGTCCTGGATTGATATCCATATCAGTCATAAAAATTCAACAAATTGTCAAGTATTAAACAATTTATAAAAATTTCAATAACGAGGTAAAGGGAGAAGGAACAAACTTTGAGATTCTAACTCATTAGGATCAAAACAAGCATAGAGTATAACAAGTCCCAAACCAAAATCGTTTTCTAACTGAACTGAAAAAAAATAAGAAAACAACATATTACATAACTCAATTCTTCAATCTAGAACAATGAGATCAAGATAAAAAAGGACATATTTCAAGACTCAAGTAATGTTGCACATAAGCATAAATTCAACAGTAAAAAGAATTGATATTGACACCTAGAGTCAAAACAAGATAAAATTCTTGGGTTCTCTTCCTCTATTGAAAATTTTAAGAATCAAAAGACATGTATCTCATGACTAAACAGAGCTACATGTGAATTCCCCAAATGCAATTTTAAGACCAAATCAATGTTCAAATTATTGTGGCATGTTTAAATGCAAAAAAAAAGGAAGAAGTGATAATCAAATGTACCTGGCAGAAGCAGAACACTTCACGAACTCTTCCTCTGTTTTAATTTCGAGAACTTCGAGATCTTCCGGGTGATTTTCAGATGTTGATTGTTGCTCGAACTTGCAGGTGATTTGGGTGATTTGCAGATGTCGCGAAATCGAGAAATTGCAGGTGATTTGGGTGATTTGCAAATGTCGCGAATTCGAGAACTTGCAGGTGATTTGGCATTCAAATTTGCTTCTAGGGTTAGGGTTCCAAGGTTTTTGCCCAAATCTCTCAACTCAACAATTATGATTCCTCTGTACATGTTTTTACCTTTGTTACCTTTCTTTCAACTGTGTTAGTTAATATACGTATGCTAGTATGTCTAGCGGATTATGTATATTCTGTAAAAAAACCTTGGCTAAGTGCTTTGTATTAAGGGGCATAAGCGTCAGGAATTATGATTAAACACGTCCGCTAGTAATTCTAGCGGACGGGGAGTTGCCATTTTTAATCTCAGCCATTCATCTGTAAAACGGACGGATTAGAGCCTATATGCCACTTTTTATCCCATAGCATATATATATTGTGACGCTTCTAAAATAGGTCCATACAACCCATTTTGAGTCGCCAAATATATGATACAGAATTTAAATACAAACTTAATTTATACAATTATTAACTGTCGTGTAAAATACAACAAACCGTAAGCTGTGAGTTTTAATACAAATATTGTCTCGTAGACAATATCCAAACTCAAATGAAGTCCTCATTACAATTATTATCACACTATTTTATAGAATAGTGATGACTACTATACCCACCATCTTAGACCATCACTCCATTCCCCGATTAGTCCCAACTATATTCTCATTTTCTGAAGAAAACAATGAAAGAAAAGGGTGAGCTCAACTAGCCCAGTAAAGAATATTATGACTAAGATAATGTAGAATAAATTATTTTTAGCCTTTAACAGTGTAAAATCTGATATAATACAATAGACAACAAGTTTAGATCAACAACTGCATGCAGCGGAACAATCAATCCATTAAAAGAGTCAAGTAGAGAATGATGCCTACTATCTTCTATGATTTAAAAGTTCATCATCAATATTTTATCTATGTAACACAACTCAATAAATATTTCACATCATCGAATTATCCATGCACTACGGGCCAAAGATATTCGTTAGTATCACCAGCGGTCATGATCATGTCAAACAACTGTTCATATATGCACTACGGGCCAAAGAAGACTTAATTTCACCACATCATTTGTCTGTAATATTATAGGTCATGATTATATCAATATACAATTCTTGGTCATAATCATACCAATCAACAGTTCATCTATGCACTACAGGTCAAAGATGACTTTTACCACAATATAAACATGAAAATGATGACAATGGTTGTAAGACCCCAACTTATTATAAATAAAATTGAATTTCCTCTATTTATTATTTTGAAATAGTAAGGGTTGATTTGATTAATGTGGTTAGTTATGGGTAAAATGCGCAAATATTTTAAATAAGCAAGTGGTTATAAAATATTCATTGTTGTCGGGGAATATTCGTTTGGTCGTGGAATATTCTTACTGTCGGAGAATATTAAATGCGACGGTGCCACCCTTATGTGTGGGCCCATAACGTAAAGCGATTGGATGAAGAAAGCGGCAAATATAAGTTGTTTATAAATAACGACGTAGTTCTTGCTACCATTAATCTTGTTGGAATACCCGTTGGTTAAAACACGATGGCACGGGTATTGCACCAATTATTGATTCTTACGTAAAAGGCACTACTACTCAATAATTGTTACGATAATTCTTGTTCAATATTTTATTTTATTGATTCAATAATTGCTACGTTGATATTTTATATTATTGTTGTTTTTGATAATTTTCATTACACAAGATTTTCCATTATCGGATCAATATTTCATATTATTTGAATAATATTAGTAGATAACATTATTGGCAGTGTCTAGAAAGTTCTGTCTAAGGAGAGGTTTGGTCACCTAATTGCGCGCTAGTAAGGAGAAATCCTTATTGAAAAGCCCCCTCTTTCCTGCGAATAGTCACGGTTTGCCAAAGATTTGTGATTCTATAATATTATTTGTGAATAATTAATTATTGATTTATATGATAAGAAAAATATTCATTTTATGTAGATATAGATGGAGAAAATTTTTAATGTGACAATTGTTGAAAATTGATATTTTATCTTTTTCGATAAAATAATTCATTTAAATATATTATTATATTTTAATAATATAATAATGGTGATATTTTTACAATGAATGTAGGATATATGAGTATATGAGGAGTATTTTTGTTACTATAAATATTTAAAACATGTTTTTCATGTTTGTGGACCCTATTTCATGGCTGAAATTTGATTATACACTGTGTAAAATTGCTCTGCTTATGGATTTCTTGTCAATTTTTGTTTGGAATTTGGAAAAACTTTCTTCTGCAAAGTTGTAGAGAATGGAATTTCCTATGGAAAGGATATGAGGTTCGAATTTTTCTGATAAAAGGGCTATTTATTATGAATTATTGAAGTTCCGAAATAATTAATTTTTGAAGTTTAAAATATTTTAATTAAGAAAAATGTTTTTAATGTTTTGGCACATGTGTGGCTGATGTTGTGAAATTTGTAAGTGGGCGTAGGAAATTTGAAAGAAATTATATTAATATTATATTAAATTTTCTGCTTTGGTGTTCTAAGCAATTTCCTATAAATAGGTGCTTGGTTAAATTAAAAATCACACTAAACTGAAGTTTTCTCTTTCTCTATATATTATAGGCGTATTCTTGTGAGTATTTTGATACTTTGAGTGTTGTTATACTATGCAAGTTCCTTGACTATATCTAGTATTCGGTCCAAATAAGACCGTCTTTTCGAGGTAAGAGATATTATTATTTTTAAATGATATTATTTCTTCTAATATCATTATGCCGGAATATTGGTAAAATTTTTCTTGTGAAATTCTTGTCTTTTAGTGTCTGAGATTCTTATTCACGTATACGACACTTTATTCACGAATCGACCTTATTCACGGAAAAATTAAATTTTCATTTTTTTGGTCCAAAATATCTATTATGGATACTAGCTTTGATTGTATCCATGTTTTGATCATTCTTGAATTTTACTTCACTATGATTATTAATGAAGTATTTTTGAACTTCGGATTGTTTAAAAGTACGAATCCTTAATATTTGTTCTTTTGTTTCACTTTGGATTCGTTTTTTAAAAATATTTTCATCATCCTCAGTCCTAAATGATGGTATTCTTCGAATATCTTTGGCACAGTGTAGTGCAAAGATGGTTGATTTTCTTATGAATATCTTTGGCTAGTAGTGCAAAGATGAGCAGTGTTGAGATGAACATGACCCAGTGATGAATATCTTTGGCCTGTAGTGCAAAGATGAATATTTGATTCAAGATGTATATTGATTGATGTTACATGGATAAAATATTGATAATGGACTTTTAAATTCATAGATAATAGTAAATTTCATTCTCTACGTAACTCTTCTATGAATTATTATTTCCGCTGTGAATATTGATCTGAAACTTGTTGTCTATTGTATTTTATCAAATTTTTTTCTGTTGAAGACTAACGATAATTTGTTCTATATTATCTTAGTCATAATATTCTTTACTATGCTAGTTGAGCTCACCTTTTTCTTTTTTGTTCCATTTTTCTTCTTAGGAGGCGAGAATATAGCAAGTACTAGTCGGGGTATGGAATGAAGGTTCTAGAAAGTTGTTTAGTAATCCTCACCATTTTTATAAAATAATATACCAATAATTGTAATGAGGACTTATTTGGGTGTGAATATTGTCTAGATGGCAATATTTATATTTAAACTCACAGTTTTTATGTTGTATTAATAAAGTTGTAGTTGTTTCTGTACCATGTTATTGACGACTCAAAATGGGTGATGTATACCTATTTTGGGGGCGTCACAATGATATAAAAAATCAATCAAGTGAGATCAATGATAAATATTAAAGATTTATCATTTAATTTATCTAGAGTTTAAGAATGTCCAAATTGTCAACATGATAACTAATTGTGGAGTAAAATTCAAGAATGATATTCATGTATCAAAAATAATTTGGACAGAAAAAAAATCAATTTTGTCGTGAATAGTACCCCGGGTGAATAGTACTCCGTGAATAGTACCCCAACATGAAAAAGATTAAAATTTAATAAGAAAGTTCAAAAAAATATTTCTGTGAAACGATATTAGATGAAGCGCAAAATTCAAGGATATTCTACTAATTTCAAGGAGCATAGAAGTAATATTTATCAAAATAAGTGTAGATTTAGGAATATGAAACAAAATAATATTACTTACATACTATAGAATATGGAAGAAAATAATATTTCTTACGAATATTGAACAAAAATAATATCTCTTACCTTAGTAGGAGAGTAATTTCGATTGGTATAACGGAGATATTCTTGAAGAAAACTTGCACTATTTGCTATACTCAAAGTATCTTTATGCTCAAAAGAAATACGCACAATGTTATAGAAGAAGAATTCTCTGATTCTGATTTGATTTTTATTTCTTAACTAAACATCCTATTTATAGGAGAATGACAGAGTACTATTTAGGAAAATCACGGATCAACAGTAAGAATTCACGGGCGACTGAATCGGTAGAAAATTTTAATTTTACTATTCATTACTGTGCAATAAAATATTCTAATAAAATGAAAATTTTATATAAAATATAATATATTATATTTATAATCTAATATAACGAATAACTTTATATATAATATAAAGAGTATTCTGTTTTATATAAAAAGTTTTCTGTTTTATTACTATTATAATATTAATAAAACAAAACTGAGATAACTTTCTACCGATAATTTTGAAAAACGAGTAAGTGGGGGTCCATGTAATAAGCCAAACTTACAATAAATACTTCATGAAAACCTTCTCTATTTATATCAAAAATTGAATAAATATTTACCACAAATCACTTATCTTTAATAAATACATTTATAATCTTTCAACAATTATTCATCATTAATATTATAACTCACAATATTAACAACCAGATCATTCACAGAAAAGAGGGAGTTTTCCAATAAGGACTTCTCCTTATTGGCGCGCAATTAAATAACCTAACATCTTTCCTCGACAGAACTTTCTAGACATTGTTAACAATGCAAATAATAATATGAATAACAGTATCGTCTCAATTATTGATTTAATAATATAAAATATTGTACAGATGATATTGTGACAATAATTGAATCAATAATATGAGATACTATGCAGCAACTACTGTGACAATAATTGAATAAAATTGAGTGACTTCTTAAGTAAGCATCAATAATCAGAGATACTGTACAATACCGTGTGCTACTATGCAACTACGCATATTACTGTACTTTTATCACCAGATATTTTAATATATAGTTTAACGGTTAAAGTCTTGCCGTTATTTTTATAAAAATGTTATTTCAATCGCTTTCTATATCCGACAGTCATTCTATTGTGGGGTCCACCAATGATTGTGCCATCGTACGGATATTCCCCGACAAAAAGAATATTTTCCGACCAAACGAATATTTTATGACAACTTGCTTATTTTGTAAAATTTGCACATATCACCAATAATTATAGCATTATATCAAATTCACACCTTATTATTCAAAATAACATTTAGAGAAAATTAAATCTTTATTCATAAAAATTGAGTCATATATATATATATATATATATATATATATATATATATATATATGAGGCATGATCCATATATTTATTTGTTATCGTCTATTTTGGATAAATAGATCAAATATCATCCATCTCAAACTTGAACGATGTAGATTAAAAAATAGTTCCCCTCATCCGCTACTACTAATAGCCAATATAAAAATTACCAATATGCCCTCATTTTAACTATACAATACAAGTAAATTGAACCATCCGTAATCAGATACCATAAACCCACATGCCCACATTCATATATATTGGAGTTCTAGCAAGAAGAATTCTTTAAAGCAAATAAGTTTAATCTTGCATATTACATAATAAATAAATCCTAAACTTTAAAAAGTAAACCCTAGTAAACCTTATTTTTTGTTCAATTTTGCTACGCATTTTATTGCCTTCATATGCCTTTGTTTTTATTCAATTCTTACATGATCAATCCATGGATTCAAGTGAAAAAACAGATTCTAAAATATTAAACATTTTCAAAATATGGTCATTTTCTGCATTTAAAACATATTACAACTCAATTGATGAATTACATCATAGTCATGTATGAAACTACATTTCATCAATTAATTACAATCATAATTTAATTACAATTGCATCATAGCAATGCAAAAACATGACAAAATTACAACTAAAGTGACTAATTATGACAATACACTACACAACATTAGTTTTGACTTTGCCTTTTTAAGCCTATTAACCTCCATCTCCCATTTAAATGTGTCTCTTCTCATATTTTTCAACTTGTCATTTAGCTTTGTGTTTAATTTTCTCTAACAGTAAGCTCATAACTTCAATTTTGTTATTCATCACACTCATTGCCTCGTCTTTATTAGGAGGCAATTACAAGCACTCGAAATAGTCATAATTTCTCACAGATTCCTATCAAAAATAAAGGAAGGAAAAAAAATCAAAACAGAGGAGAGAGGACTCACAGTAATAAGGGAATGACACTTACCCTATAGTTGCGGTAGTCATAAAATCTTTTTCCTCTTGATCCATCCTTCATTGAAACACAAATTCGAGCTGGAATATCACAATAACACATCCGTTGTTCTGGATCAATTGACGCAGATCTCGAACGTGATACAACCATGTAAGATCGACGCTTGGTTCGCATTAACCTGGAAAACAAAAACCCAACAAAAGCCCTTATTCTACGTCCCTAATCAATGCCAATTTGGGTACCGATGGAATTCTTATCCGACGGAATTCTTGACGGTTCTTATCTTCGACGCGAATATATACGACCGAATTTCTGACGGATATTTTCGTCGGAAATAATATATTTTCGACTGAATAGACTTAGGTCTGACGGAATATTCCGTCGGAATTAAGCTTTTTTCTTGTAGTGAGTAAGTTTCTGAAACCTTAGTTCTTCTTATTTCTTGACCGCTAGAAATGAGGATAATATAAAGACCCAACTTGGATTCTCCCACTCAATTTACGTAAGATGCAACTGATAAGTCAAATAATCCAAATAAGTATTTACATGACAATATTTCCTTTTTTTCTTTCTATAGCCGCGTAAGAAAATAAACGTCCAAGCTAGACGCCCGTTCAAAAAATTAGACGGAATAGAGTAATTAATAATTTTTAAAAAGTTTAGTGTGTCAATTATTTTTTTTAAAAATTTAATAGGATAATACTTAAAACTTGACAACCACATAATGAGGATAATCCCCCTTTTTGCCCTTAAATATTAAAAACATACTCTTTTACTTGGGGTGTATTAATTTTGTATTCATCTTAGGCATGAGGTGCGGAAATGCTCCCGGTTAGACTTTGGAAAAAAGTATACAAATGTATTTATAAGTTGTACATATATAGTTGTAATATTGTTGACAAAATAGGTAAAAGCGTAAAGGTTTTCAACACCTGTTATAAAAAGAATTTAACAAAAGTTAACAATACTAATTAACTTTGACCATCTTATGAGTTAGTTAAAAAAAAAATTAGACTTCCTCATCATCTAAAAAATGATGCTAAAGTATAAGAAAATGGTATGCATGCTTATATGTTTTAAAATGTGTATTGAATTTCACTTCTTCCTTATTTAGTGGTTCGGCCTCTTAATTAATTTCTTGACGAGAACATAGTAAAAATATAGAATAATGCTAAAGACATAAATTATTCTACAAATATTTTACAAACTGCTGATGTGGCATACTCCACCTCAGCATATTGTATGGGGTCCAAGACTACATTGAAACAATTTGTTAATCAATATCTTTGAGGTGAAGTATATTTTTTGTAAAAATATTTAATAAATAATTTAATGTATGTATTACATTACCCATATATTTGAAGTGGATTATTAATAGAAGAATTAATTTCATGTATTTTAGGTAAGCATGAAAGGAAGTAGAAACTTAATGATTGAGAAGGGATTATGGGCTTCGCCAGTATCTAAGCCTCCTATGGGCTCTTGATGGAGTGGACTACGCTATGTCTGTTTATAAAAAAGTATGTTTGAAATTAGATGATTTGTTTTAATTAAACATTACTTTGAACTATTTTATCAATCATTTAAATAGTTCTATAGATTATTTTTCATTTTTAAGACTATTTATGATGAACTATATAATTTCATGATGAATGTGAGATTAATAATCCCCCCATTTTAAGTTATCAAATAGCTTTATGGGACTAATAGTCTCATATTAAGGGATTAATAGTCCCTCTTCAAAGAATTAAATAGTCCGAAATAGTGTTAAATTAAAATAAATAGTACAATCTCAAACATATTTTTTACAAATAAATATGACCTAAAAATCTAAAACACCAATACGATATGTTTGCATCAGAGGCCCATCATTGATGTATGTATAGACTATAGTATTGAATTTATTTGTTCAATTAAATTGAATTTTTTAGCTATTATTAGTACAATCACGAATCTTGTAAGTTTTCTATACCATATAATCGGTTACAATCATTTTTATTTTAAAAACTTAAATAAATCCGTATCAATTAAATTTTTTGAAGTCAACTCAAAGTGAGAAACTTACTTTATAATGGAGGAAGTACAATATACGCACAAAAAGATGTGATTTGGAGTAATACCTAGTTATTCAATAATTCCATCTTACTAAACTTTCTATAGTACTCCTCCCTTCGTTTTCGTTTTCAAATTATAAGATTATTATTGACTTTTGAAACTTATTTTGAGATATTTTTAAATATAAAATTATGATAAATTATTAAAAATTATGAAACAATAAAATTTACAATAATTAATATACTTTTTAGATAATTTATAAAAAAATCTATGTCAATTTTTTGAGTATAAAAATTTTTTACTTTAAAAAATCTATAATAATTCAAAAATATGAAACAGGGGAAGGTGTGAATGCACATGCATAACGCAAGCTCATAGTTGTTGCAATTTAAAATATTTGTCCCACTCACGAGAGGACTGCGAAATTGCGATGAGTTATATTTTGTGTATTAAATTATACTCTTTTTATTCTAAATTTAAAGATATATTTTGATTTTTTTAAGTCAATTTTTAAATTCTAAAATTGATATAAAGTTATTTAGTTTGAATACAAACAAATATAACGATTGTAAACTATCTATGAAGTATTATTAATTATCATCTTTGTTATTTTCTAAACTTAAAATGAAATTATATCAATTTTGAGTTTTAGAATTTCATGAATTGACTTTAAAAAATTAAAATATATCTCAAATTTTAGAATGAATGTAATATTCCTCATGATCCTCATATATATTGATCTTAATTCGCTCCATCTTTTTGTATATGCTCCCAGCAGAATATGAATGCAGCCTGTAGTGAAGTAAAGAATTATTACTACAAGGTTTTGTTGGCACAGAATATATATATATATATAGTAGTAATTGTGATTCATTGTATTAGTTTATAAATATCAATCCAAACTTAAAAGAGCGGTGTAGAATACTTTTGTGTTTATTAGTCGTGACAACCTAACTGTTGCATGGTATTTTCATGCATTTTTAATATGAAATGCATATAATTACGTACCATGCATTTTTAACTCTTTCTTATTATTAATGCATGTGTCTCGGTTAACTAGGTCACTGCATGCAATCTTGATTAGATGATCAATCTCCAATTAATTAAACAACAGGGAAAAACAATTAAATTATATTCGTCTTGAAGGTACTGTGACCTAATTAATAGTATATAATATGCAATGAAGTAGTATACCTTCCTCTTTTTGGTATTTTGCTTGGATTGCACTCCACAAACCTGTCCACAAGAGAGTGTCCATAAAAAGCCCTAATTATGAAAGTTGCATGGTCCCATTTGTACACTATACATAGAATACCCTTTGTCCCCTGTCCCCAGCTAGCTAGCTTTAAATTAGTTGTGGCCTTGTGGGTGTCAATGCGTCAGAGATCTCTCTTTTCCCTGTATCTAGTTTTTCCCTTTAATTCTCTTCGATATATATATATATATATATATATATATATATATATATATATATATATATATATATATTAACTGTATCGCGACTGTTTAGAGCGTTATATGGACGATGAAATTTATCCTAAACTTTAGATGATCAAGAGGATTTATTAAAATGAGCGAAAAATTTAAAATTAATTATATTTTGTTAAATATATATATGATGATGAATATCTTAATATATTATATGTTCTTACTTTTTTCGTTTTTCATATAATATTTGTTTAATTATTATATTATTTGTTCTGTAACATTCCCCTTTGCATATGTATATACTATATAGGGCCTTATAAGTGATCAAACTGTGTTTTTATTGTGAAACAAACACTCAAAATCCGAGAACTAGCTAGCTAGGGCATTTGTGTTTTGTATAGGAGTACTTGTGTGTATACTTGTGTGTATACTTGAGTGTTGGTACCTTGGTGTACTGCTGCATGGCACTCCTAAGTCTAAGAAACTGCTCTATAAATGCACTTTTTAATTTATTTTATTTTATTCTATTTATTTATTTATTTTTGTAAATGCACTATTGATCACATATTTACATATAACGAGAAAAGAACCGAAAATATCACTAACAAATGATTACAATCTATCACATCTTAACCTCTAATTATGTCGATATAGATTATGACATTAGAGGTGGATGAAAATACAGGTGACATAAAATTATCAATATATATATATATATATATACATACATACAGTAGGGATCAGGTCAGGGATCCCTGATTTTATTTAAAATCAGAACTACCACTCTCAGCCATGGGATAGCATCCAACGGTCCAGATTGGGAAAAAAGAAAAACACGCGGACTCTCTCTTGTTGGGTTAAAAAAAACTGACCCGGCCGGGTCAAAAAAGAAATCAGCTAATCCGTTTCTCAGGGCTCTCTTTTTCCCCAAATCGTGACTCTCCTCTCTCTTCTACCATCGAAGCTCTGAAGCTTTGAAGCTCATCGGATCCGTTTCTCAGGGCTCTGAATCTCGTTTTTCCTAAATCGATCAATTCTCTCTGAGAGTGAAGCCTAAATCGATCAGTTCTCTCTTCTACACAAAGCTCACAGCGAAATTGATCTGGAATCTCTTTGTGACGATCGCCAGACGTTGGAAACTCACAGCGAGTTTCTTTCACTCACGTTGGAAAGGTAACTGTTGCAATTTTTTTGCCACAGCGAGTTTCTTTCACTCACGTCGGACGTTGTAATTTTTTGTGAAATGATTTGATTTTAAAACAAAAATATTCAAGTAAGTTTTATAGAATTGAAACGAAGTCCAATTGAAGTAAGTTTTATATTCATAGCTAATGTAATAGAAAAGAATTGATAATATATATTGTCTATGATAAGTGTTGCTGTGAATAATTTGTTGATTTGACTATGTTGATTAAGGAAGTTTTGTGCAGGGTAATTGGATAGATAAAGGTGGGAAATTTTGGCCTACACTCCATCCAAATAGATATGAACTCTGTTTCTTAAAGTGGTGCACCTAACATGTTTGATAGAATGCCTCTGAGAGGCTGTTAAGTTTTTAAAGTAAACACTTGTTAATGTTATGAGCAAGGCTGCTTATGTTTATAATATATGATGTGTCCCAAGTGGCTTAACTGAATTAAAAATGGTTTAGAAATAAGGTTATGTGAATTGGACAAGTTTGGGTTTTGTTAGAAATCTGATGCAACAGGGCAGATTTGGGCCTTGTAAAACCTGTCTAAAATAACTGTTTTGACTAGAGTATATTTTTTTATAAAATAATCTGAAAAGTAACTTGAATAGGTTAAATTGGTTTTGGTTATGTAGTTGATCTCTATTGACTGTAATTGGTATATGAAAGCATGGGTAATTGGTCAAATTACAGCTATCAGACATAAACTAAACAAAAATTGCAGTTATCATTTCTGGTTGTTGATTAACCATGAATAAGAAAAACAACTATGCTGTTCAGATTTGGGATAGTTATATTGTTGCTTTTTTGGTTATTTTTGAGGTCTTGTTTAGTTTATTATTATTTTGTTTGAGGCTAACTGTGTTATGAAAAATTTAGTTCAGTTTATTATTTTTATGGTTGTTTGAAGTCTTGCATTTAACCATTTGGGTATAACACTAAACTGTGGAATGTCTCTAAAATAAACTGTCTATGGCAGATAAGGTTCAACAAAGGCATGTCTACTTCAAGCAACATGAGCATTCAAACTCATGATATACGATTTCAAAACAAAATGTGTTATTGTAAATACAGAGAGCTCTTCGTGAGAATATCTGAATCGAGAGAAGAATCTGGAAGGCTCTACTATGGTATCGAAGGAGAATGACAAAGGAAAATGTAAGTTTTGGGACTGGTGCAATCCAATTGGGTATAGCGAACCCAACTCCGCTTTTGAAACACACGTGCAACTGCGTAGTAGTGATGATGCTCGACTTGGAGTCATTTAAATAAACGTGGCAAATCTTAAACACATCATCAATATCATCGTGTTTTTTTGTGGGCTAGCCTTGGTAGTGTCGGTCATGGTACTTGTTAAGTGATTGTTAAAATTGTGTAACTAATTCCATAATTTGTAGTTATGTTTCAAACCATTCAAGTGATTGTGAGTTTGATGATGATATTCCTTGTACTACTGATCTTCTCTAGACAAGTCCTGTTTAATACAACTTCCTTGGATATTTCAGCTAGCAAGCTCTGATCAATTTTAAGAATTTATAATGGCTATTTTCTTAGTACAGAACAACTATCACTATTCACTTTTGAAAATGAAGGAAGAAAATTAAGACTTTTAGGGATTGTTTAACAACCACCATGTGCCCTGTTTTCATTATTGGTTATTTATTAACTTCACATTAGTTTTAGGCAAGCCAACTATTTTTTCAAAAAACATTATTGGGAATGAAAATCGTATCTTAATTTTCTTTTTTCTCTTTGCCTAATAACACTAGTCTGACCACCGTTCTTGAGTTCTCCATCATCCAAATAAAGTTCACACCGTTCTTGAGTAGGCTTGAACCATGTAACCGTGTTTTCAAGGACCCAACACATTAATAAATCATAGGAAGGAAATGACTCATGACCCTCTCAGGAAAAATTACTCCCAAACTAAAGTTTCAAACTTGCCTTCTTATTAGTCAGTAACTAAAGTTTCAAACTGCTGTGTATACTTCCAACAGCCAACAACCAAATACAAATTACATTACACATAGAATTGGTACTAATTGGAGTTCTGCATCAAATACGCCACTATGCATCCTAAAATGGCACCAGCAAAACCCTGCATCCATCAAATATTAAGGAAAAAATCAATGAGATTATAGAACCACTTTGGTAAAGGGTGTTCAGGAGGACATTCACATACAATTTGGTAAGAACACTCTAATACAACAATCAAACAACAGAGTAAGAACAATATCTCCACATTACATTTCAAATTTAAGTTTTCCATCATCACAAGAAAATTACAGACATTGTAGAAACTAATTAAAATACAGAAAAAATATAAATTCCTAAACAAGCACCAAAGAAACTAATGAAAGCAGCCCCTGACACAAAAACTCCCATCCCGTAACATGAAAATGTCATCAATGTCAACTACAAGATGGAGAAAAAATTGCAATAAAGAAAACAATCAAACAAAGACTTACAATCATCGTTAATGTCAACAGCCTCCTCATCGTACACTCCAACAAGTTGTGGACAATTTCTTTTGTCATGCGACACTCCAACAATCCCACAACCATTGCATTTCTTAACCTTCTTGATAGCCTTCTCTTTTCCTCCCTTAAGTCATTTACCACAACCCTTTGTCCTTACCGAAGATGGTTCTTTGAGACTTAGTTGTTGGCTCTCAAGAGAAATGGGCATGTTGATACTCCCTTCCACATCCATGCTACCATGATTCATGGCGGCAAACTTCCTTTAACTTGATAACAACAATTCTTTCAACTCTTTTGTGTTATCTTCACTTAATGCAGCTTCATCAATAACATTAGACGCAATTTGGAAGAGACTACTACGCCTCAGTAACACAGAAGTATCACATATTTCACTCACACTCCCACCCAAGTCATCCATGACTCTGCCACTTTTCGCAGATTTTGTCCACCTCCGCAAGATGTATTGATTAGGTAATTCCATAACCTATTTTTTTGTGAAATATGCCAACATATGCCTACATGGAATTCCATCACTCTCAAACATCTGACAACTACATTTCACAAAGTTTGATGACTTGTCAAACGAAAGCTTACGGTCATTAGAATCACCCTCCTTTACATTCTGAACATTGTATGAAAAGAAATTCAGAATATACTATCATATTTACAAACAAATATACTTTCACATTCTTTATATGAAAAGAAATTTAAGTAAAAAAAACACAAAGAAAAAAATGTCCACTGAAATTTGACACATAATATGATAAATAAGTGCATTGTTGTCTTTCATGTAAATCATGAATAATTAAACTGAAAACAATATAATCGCAGACTCATAATTCAAAAATATTTTTTTTTATTTAAATTTCTTTTCAAGAAAGCTATGATTCACAAGTGATCGGTGATATGTCAACTGGAGGGAGAGAATTGTTGGATGATATAGTAGATTTCACTTGGTGGTCTGACAATATTCTTACTCTTGCTAAAAGGGGTGGCACAGTCACCATATTCTTAGTGGAGTGAGACTATTAGATAGCTTAACATACCTTCTAGAAGAGAGAGTCGCGATTTGGGAAAAAAAAGATAGGAGCCCACGACGTCCGGCGAGCTTCAGAGCTTCGAGAAACGTCGCTCGACGCTGGTAGAAGAGTCTGGCCGAAGAGAGACCACGACGTCACGATTTGGGGAGCTTCAGAGCTTCGATGGTAGAAGAGAGAGGAGAGTCACGATTTGGGGGAAAAGAGAGCCCTGAGAAATGGATCAGCTGATTTCTTTTTGCCCCTACGGTAGAATTTTTTTTTTAACCCAACAAGAGAGAGTCCGCGTGTTTTTCTTTTTCCCCAATCTGGACCGTTGGATGCTATCCCATGGCTTAGAGTGGTAGTTCTGATTTTAAGTAAAATTAGGGATCCCTGACCTGATCTTTACTGTATATATATATATATATATATATATATATATATATATATATATATATATATATATATAAACTATTTCATAACAAACGTTAACTATAGTACTATATATTCCAATAAATGAATATATAATCGTCAATTATATGATCTAAAAGGAGATTGAATAAGGTTTGAGTTTGGTCATTAATAATTATATCCTCATTTTGACTTTTTAAACTAATTGCTGGTATGACCTGCAACCAGAATACAAGACAAAAAAATAAAAAGAAGATGGGCCGCAGATGAACATGTTATATAAATCAACATACTAGTTAATCATAATTACAAGAATAATGAAATAGTGATAAATTTATTATTTGATTGTGGTTGTGAAATTTATGATTCCATTTATGATTCCTACATCGTGGGATCTTGTACCGAACTATTCACCATTATTGTATCGTCTAAAGAAATTCAATCAATACAATCGCTCAAACTAGATTTCTCCACTATGATAGAGGACCGATATACAAATCTCTAATATATATTTAGTATACTCCAATATTAACTATTTCGCTGTATTCTGGCTGCAGATCCTACCTGCAACCAGGCCCATCTCCTTTTTATTTTCATGTATTTTGGTCGAAGATCCTACTAGATGCAAGTCAAAATGAGAGTAAAATAGTAATTAGTCTGACCGTTAGTAAGAATTGCACTGACTGCAAGTTCTATTAGTGACCAGACTCAAGTCTTATTCAATCTCATGCTTCGGATCATACAATAGACGACCACAATTAATTTATTGAAATAGTGCTCATAACTAACACTTGCTATGGAGTAGGTGTGTGTGTGTATATATATATATATATATATATATAGAGTAAGGATCAGTCATACCCTATATCTTACTCACATACTCTTTAATTTGCTATTTACGGACGGACGGTTTCGGTTTCAAATATATAATAAATGCGTCGCCTCATACTTTTAGCGACGGACAATATATAGCGTCACTAAAAGTATAGACGACGGTTGTAGGACCGAACTGTCGTCGGGTTCGCTCAAAAAAAGGGTGACATGGGTGAATAAAGATAAGAGGTATCACTGATCCTAATCGTATATATATATATATGGGAAATGATCCATAAAAAGCGTTAGTTAAGGTACTATTTCAACTAATCATTATACTGATCGTCCAAAATTAGATTGAATGGTTGAGATGAGGCCCACCGCTACTCCTCTAGCGGCGACCAAATTCTTTTATGTTGTACTTCTCTCCTCTGGCGGCCAGTTAAAACGATCAGTGTTTTATTTGGCCGCTGAGGAGAAATGTGACAACATAAAAAAATTTGACTTAATTATCGATATCCTTATACATACTACTTATTAATCAAGAAAAATAAAATAATAAAAATTATAAGGATAATCATGTAATTATCCTTATATTTATCCTTATACTTATTAATAAAATAAGTATGTATAAGGATAATTACCGATTATCGCCTTATGATTTTTAATTATAAATGGAAAATAGTGATTGAGTTTATATTATATTCACTCTAATAAGGATAATTATTTGATTAAGAATATAATATAAATTCAAAATCATAAAACGATAATAAGTAATTATCCTTATAAATACTTATTTAATTTATTAATAAGTATAAGGATAATTACTTGATTATCCTTATAATTTTTTATTATTTTATTTTAATAATTAATAAGTAATATGTATAATGTAAGACCCAAAATTTTATGAATAAAGATTTAATTTTCTCAAAATATTTTTGTGAGACCCCAAATTTTATGAATAAAGATTTAAATTCCTCAAAATATTTTTTTTCAATATTATGGTGTGGATTTGATATAATGTTATAGTTGTGAGTAATATTTATAAATTTTGCAAAGTATGCAAGTTGTTATAAAATATTCGTTTAGTCGGGGAATATCCATACGACGGCACAATCATTGGTGGACCCCACAAGAGAAGTATTGTCGTAATTAGAAAACGACAGAATTATCATTTTATAGAAATAACTACGAAAGTGTTACCGTTAAAAACCGTTGAACTACCCCGTAGTAAAAGTAAAGAATCTGGCGTGGTTTGCATAGTAACACACGGTATTGATTATTGATGCTTTATGTAAGAAGTCACTCGGTTATACTCAATTATTACTCACGATGGTGTTGCATCATATCTTTCATATTATTGATTCGATTATTGTCACAGTATCATCTGCATAATATTTTATATATTATTAAATCAATAATTAAGACGACAAAGTTATTCATATTATTAAATTGCAATATTTACAATGTCTAGAAGTTCTGTCAATGAGAGGTTTGGTCATCTAATTGCGCCCCAATAAAGAAAAATTCTTATCGGAATGCTCTCTCTTTCCTGGGAACGACCTGGTTGTTAAATATTGTGAGTTATAATATTAATGATAAATAAGTTCGTGTTGATTAAAGATGAATTTGATAGTTCCATTATGTTGGGATTATTAGTGTTAGTGGAAATTGACATCTATTCCGATGATAATTGATGTCTGGGGGTTATATTGATAAATCGGGTAATTAATCAGATAAATGAGCAATTAATTGCTACTAATTCACATGCTTATATAACTATTTGTTCACATGTGTGTACTATTGAATCATATTCTTGTACTATTAGGGGAGTTGATGCAAGATTGATAATACTTGCATGACTAAGTTAAAAATAGAGGTATAGATGGAGGTACTATACTGTAATTCGTATTTTCACATGATTATAACTATTGATTCACATGATTGAACTATTAATTCACATTATTTACTATTAGGGGAGGTGGTGCAAGTTTGATAATACTTACAGGACTAAATTAAAAATAAAAGAAAAGTTGGAGGTATTGTACGGCAATATTTTGAGCCCCAAAACGTGCAATTATCGAAACTATATTGTGAAGCCCCCAAAATAGGTTCACACGACCCATTCTGAGTCGCCAGATATCACACTATAAAAATTAAATACAAACTTCATTTATACAATTGTTGAACTGTCGTATAAAATACGACCACAGTTAACTGTGAGTTTTAATACAAATGTATGTAACTCCCATGGTGCCTCGACCACATCCTTACAATGATACTTTACATAAAACTATAGTCAAAAAATATTTTAGAAATTAAAATCTTTGGGAAGTGCTCAAGGAAACCTTCGTACATGGGAGGTCATGCATCTAGGTTATGATAGATATCATATGTCCACAGAATTATCCTTGGTTGACCCAATAGACCCCAAAGAAAAATGAGAAGATTACTATTATCTTATTTCCAATGGTGAGTCTTCTCTTGACATATAACTATATATTTCAAATAAACTCCAAGATCATATAGGTAGTGCTCATAGATATACTCAGAAAGTGGATGTACACAACCCTGTCTTATGATAACACAAGGTTGTATGTCATTAGACATCTTGTATGATAGTGGCAAAACACCCTTCCAAAGTTGGGTTCACCTCACCCTATTCGGTTCACCAAAATTAAATATCAAATGACGTATACAATAATACACACACTTATCTAAAGTTCTCAATAAATTTATTTTCATACTATTTAGGAGAATCTCAACAATTATAGACCACTGCTTAATTCCCGTTATCCCCGTCAATTCGCTTACACACTCTTATTACACAGAAAAGGAATTATGAAGCAAAAGAATGAAAGCACAACTATCTCAAGAAAGAATATCATGACTAAAGATAATTAAATTATCAATAGCCTTCATCAAGAATAAATCGTAGATTTAGAACATATGGTAGATGATAAAACTTTTCAACCATAGTTGCGGTGAATGAAGCAATCCATTAGAAGAGTCAAATAGACCATCGGATCTATTATCTTCTATGTTAAAAGTCCACCGATAATATTTTATCCCTGTAACATAAATCAACAACTCCTATCCACAATCATATGAATAACTCATAATCATAATTGTGATTCTAAATTTCTCTTCGCACCCAGGACGGAGATAATTTTCATCACCTATCTTCACTTGAAACATCAAAAATCATGGTTATACCAAATCATAATTTTTGCTCATAATCATACTAATAAATTCATCTTTGCACTATGGCTAAAGATATTCATTAAAAATTCATCTTTGTACTACATGCCAACGACATACAACTGTATTTTAGAAGAGTCAAGTAGAGCATAATCTCTACTATCTTTTACGAATTAAAAATTTATTATCAATACTTTATCGTTGAGACTCGGCTTAATAAATAATCCACATCATCGAATCACCCCTGCACTACGGTCAAGGATATTCGTTAATATCACACCCATGAATTAATATTTCATTGCTGAGACTCAGCTCAATAATTAATCCACATCATCGAATCATCCCTGCACTACAGGCCAAGGATATTCGTTAATATCACGACCACAAATTATTTATGCACTACGGGCCAAAGATAATCGTGTTTTCATCAACGGTCTTGATCATGCCATAAAACAATTAATCTTTGCACCCTTGGACGAAGAGAATCTATAGCTATAATCATACCAAAAACTGTCTATCAATGCACTACGGGCCAATGAGGACTTTTACCACATCATTTGTAACATTACGGTCATGATTATATCGAATAATCCCTGGTCATAATCATACCAAGTCCATCTATGCACTACAGGCCACAGATGATTTTCATCATAATATAAGCATGAGGATAATGATAATGATATAAAGAATCAATCAAATGAGATAAAGGATAAATATTAAACATTTATAATACAATTTATCCAGTGTTCAATAATAACCAAATGTTATTAATCACTTAATAATCTCATAATCTAATATCATTAATATTATAACAATATTTTAATCATTTCTTAAACTTATAAACAATTTATTTCAATTGTTTACACTTTATTAAATAATGCATTTAATCATTTAAAAATGTCATACTCATAAGATTTCATCATCAATGATCAAATCCCTCATAAAAAATCTGCATATACTCTATATAGGATTCCCAAGCCATAAAATCCTATTTTCCAATTTTATTACTTCACATAACATATTTAATTCATTTACTCATAACTAGTTCATTTTCATGAAAAATACCAAATCAGTCCCAAAAATATTTCTTTTCTGGAATTTAGCAGAATATAGTCCCATGTTGAACATATATTTTTCTCAGAATTTTTAAAATTCATTTACTATTTTCATACTACTAAAATCATCGAATATTTAGACATTTATCATAAATTGTACTTTTGTCCAAAAATTCCGAAATTTATAGGATATACTCATGTTATATACATGTACTCCCAATAAAAATTTCACCAATTTTCGAGTTAACCACAAGGAGTTATAAGGGTTTACTTTTAAAATAGTCTTTTCCTATAAAATTCATAACTCCTAATCTATACATCCAAAAATTTCCATTTTTGGACACAATCTAGAAAACTCATCAAACTATCATTTCAAATTTTTCCAGAATTTTTGAGGGTTAGAACAATTACAAAACTGCCCCTGGCAGAAACCCTTTTTGAATGAAAATACTATTCATATGAATACGAAGGATCATTCACCATGCATGCGCTAATCCACATAGACATGTTATTCCAATAGAATAATAAAGAATAGAATAATGAAAGAATTCACCATGCATGCGATAGGCCGCATGCAGACGTGTTATTTCTAACGAAATAATAATGAATGGAATAACAACGAATTCACCACGCAAATGCGATAGGCGCTTACGAGACGAGTTATTCCAACGAATAATAAAGAATGGAACCAGTCATGCATAAACGCACAGATGAGATATTCCGGCGAAATAATAAAGAATGGAACCAGTCATAAGGTAAATGCACGCATGACGGATATTCGGCGTAATTATAAAGAATAGAATAACAGAAGAATTTCACCATGTATACGGTAGTCCGCGTATACAGGTTATTCCAATAGAATAATAGATAATGGAATAACAGAAGTTCTCTTCATAAATATAAAAGAAATAATATCCCTTACGAGTACAACAAATAATATCCCTCACCTTAGAAGAAACTGGATATAGGAGTAGTGAAGTAGCAGAATACTTTTCTTCTTTCTCTCTATAGTTTCTCTCTCTAGAGTTTCTGTAAAATCCCAAATTTTACGAATAAAGATTTAATTTTCTCAAAATATATTTTTTAATATTATGGTGTGGATTTGATATAATGTTATAGTTGTGGGTAATATTTATAAATTTTACAAAGTACGCAAGTTGTTATATACTATTCGATTGGTTGGGAAATATTCATTTTATCAGGGAATATTCGTACAACGGCACAATTATTGGTGGACCCCGCAATGAAATTATTGTCGGATTGAGAAAACGATAAAAGTATTTTATGAGAATAATGGCGGAAGTTTTACCGTTAATACTGTTGAACTACTCGATAGTAAAAGTACAAAGAATACTGCTGTGGTTGCATAAGTAGCACCAGTATTGATTATTGATGCTTACATGATAAGTCACTCAGTTTTGTTTTATTAGTATTATTAATGTAATAAAATAGAAAAGCTTTTTATATAAAACAGAATACTTTTATAAAGTTATTCGTTTTATTAGACTATAAATAGAATATATTATTTGTTGTACTCGTAAGGAGTATTGTTTCTTTCGTATTCATGAAGAGAGTTATTGTTATTCCATTCCTTATTATTCTGTTGGAATAATCTATATACGTGGACTACCCTATACTTGGTAAAATTCTTCTGTTATTCCATTCTTTGTCATTATGTTGGAATAACCTGTCTATGAGAAGTACCGCATACATGGTGAAATTCTTCATTATTCCATTCTTTATTATTACATTTGAACATCATGTACGTGCGCTTACGCTGACCGGTTCCGTTATTTATTATTCTTAGAGAATATCCTCGTCGGTCGTATTACACGACTTCGTTCCATTAATTATTATTCATTGGAATAACACATGCATGCGATCTATCGCGCATGCATGGTGATTTCATTGTTATTCCATTCTTTATTATTACATTTGGAATATCCTCGCTCACCAAGTAATTTTGCCTCGACTGGTTCCATTAATTATTATTATGTTGGAATAACTTTGTTTTATGCGGTCTATCGCATGCATGGTGATTTCTGTTGTTATTTTATTCTTTATTATTCTATTAGAATATCACTTGCATCTGAATTTACTTTGACTGGTTCCGTTATTTATTATTCTTTGAATAAAAGTCATGCATGCGCCTATCGCATGCATGGTGATTCTTTTGTTATTCCATTCCTTATTATACTCAGTTGGTTAAAGTTTTGACTTCTATACTCCATGAAATTAGTGAAATATCCTTGATATTTGCGCTTCATCTAGTATCTTTTCATGGAAATATTCTTCTGAGCATTCTTGAATTTTACTCTACAAAGAAGTATTATGTTGACAATTTGGACGTCATTGGTTCCTGGATAAATTAATTCTTGAACTTGTTTTATTGAATTATTATGTCATTGTCATCATTCTCATGTTTATATTGATAGTCATCTGTGGCCTGTGGTGCATAGATGGACTTGATATGATTATGACCAGGGATTATTTGGTATAATCATGACCACAATGTTACAAATGATGTGGAAAAAGTCCTCATTGGCCCGTAATGCATTGATGGACAGTTTTTGGTATGATTATGGCTATGGATTCTTTTCGGCCAAGGGTGCAAGATGAATTATTTTATGGCATGATCAGGACCGTTGATGCAAACACGATTATCTTTGGCCCGTAGTGCATGGATAATTCATGGTCATAATACTAAAGAATATCCTTGGCCTGTAGTGAAGGGATGATTTGATGATGTGGATTATTTATTGAGCTGAGTCTCAGCGATAAAAGTGATGAAAAACCTTTTAAATCATAGAAGATAGTAGACTTTATTCTCTACTTGACTCTTCTAATGGATTGATTGTTCCGCTGCAGTTAAACTTGATGTTTGTTATATTGTATCAGTTTAACACTGTTGAAGGCTAACGATAATTTATTCTTCATTGTCTTAGTCATAATATTTCTTACTGGGCTATTTGAGCTCACCCTTTCTTTCATTGTTCTCTTCAGGAAATGAGAACTTAGCTGGGGCTAGTCGGGGAACAGAGTGATGGTCCTAGATGGTGCATTAGTAGTCCTCACTATTCTGTGAAATAGTGTAACAATAAATGTAATGAGTACTCCATTGAGTGTGGATATTGTCTAGATGATAATATTTGTATTAAAACTCTCAATTTATGTTTTGTCGTATTTTACACGACAGTTGTATTATTAAGTTGTATTTGTATTTTTGTACCATGTATTTGGCGACTGAAGATGGGTGATGTATACCTATTTTGGGGGCATCACAGTTTCAGTGAATTCGTAAGAAATAATGAAGGAATGGGCTTCTATTTATAGGAGAATGGACTGAATAGTAACTAATTCATGAACGGTCCAGATTGATTTACTTTTAAACGGATCGGATGGTCCATATTCAATTACTATGCAGTATCAATAAAATATTCTAATAAAACAAAATCTTTTAAATAAAATATAATATATTCTATTTATAATCTAATAAAATGAATAACTTTATAAAAGTATTCTGTTTTATATAAAAAGATTTTATTATGCAAACACTATACAGGCACTATGCAAATATTATGCATAATAGAATATTATATATATTCTATTTATAGTCTAATAAAAAGAATAACTTTATAAAAGTATTCTGCTTTATATAAAAAGATTTTACTATGCAAACACTATATCACGAGGCACTATGTAAATACTATACATAATAGAATATTATATATTCTATTTATAGTCTAATAAAACGAATAACTTTATAAAAGTATTCAGTTTTATATAAAAAAAATTTACTATGCAAATACCATGCAGACATTTATGCATAATAGAATATAATATATTCTATTTATAGTATAATAAAACAAATAACTTTATAAAAGTATTCTATTTTATATAAAAAGTTTTCGCTTTTATTACATTTATAATAATAATAAAACAAACTTTATCACCATTATTATAATTCACAATATTAATCGACCACCAATCGTTCTTCAGGAAAGAGGGCTTTCAATAAGGATTTCTCTTATTTGGCGCCTTGATTGGGTGACCAAACCTCTCTCAGGCGTAACTTTGAGACATCGTTAATATTGCAAATAATAATATTAATAACTTCGTCGTCTCAATTATTGATTTAATAATATATAAAATAAATACAATAATTGAATCAAATAACGTGAGATACTTATCACGAAATTACTTCGTAGCAATAATTGAACAAAAGCGGTGTGACTTCTCACGTAAGCATCAATAATCAAAACCGTGTTACTTATGCAACCACGCCAGCATATTCTTTATACTTTTAACATTGGGTGTTTCAACGGTTTTAACAGTAAAACTTCCATTTATTATTTTTATAAAAATATTTTTGTCGTTTTCTCAATCCGATAATAATTCCATTGTGGGTCCACCAATGATTGTCTTGTCAGTCATGAGATATTCCCCAACAAAAAGAATATTCTTCGACCAATCGAATATAATACAACAATTTGCATACTTTGCAAAATTTATAAATATTACCCACAACTATAACATTATATCAAATCCACACCATAATATTCAAAAAATTATTTCGAGAAATTTAAATCTTTATTTATAAAATTTGGGGTCTCACAATCTCCCCTCCTTATGAAATTTCGCCCTCGAAATTTACGTACGTACCTGATATTCGAAGAGATGAGAATATCTTGCTTTCTTTTCAGATTGTACCTTCTCGGTTATTTCCTCTGTATCATAATTTTCCCATTGCTCATCTCCTGTATTTCAGATATCATTCTAAAATATACCTTCAAAACAAAGGTTAATTGACATATCACAATTTGTCAACTTATCAAGTAAAAATATCGGCTTAGGTAAGTCACACACTAGCGAAGTATATTACTCGTCTCTCCCCTCCTAGTTTTAGACTCATATCTCCGCCAGCGACCATATCCCTAAGCTCTGATACCATTTGTGAAGCCCCCAAAATAGGTCCGCAGGACCCATTCTGAGTCGCCAGATATCACACTATAAAAATCAAATACAAACTTCATTTATATAACTGTTGATGTAAGACTAATTTTATGAATAAAGATGAATTTTCTATAATTATCATTTTTGAATATTATGGAATAAATTTGATATAATATTATAGTTGTGGGTATTATTTATAAATTTTGCAAAGTACGCAAGTTGTTATATAATATTCGATTGGTCAGGGAATATTCGTTTTAGCAGGGAATATTCGTACAACGGCTCAATCATTGGTGGACCCCATAACAGAATTATTGTCGGATTGAGAAAACGACAAAAATATTTTTATGAAAATAACGACGAAAGTTTTACCGTTGATACTGTTGAACTACTCGGTAGTAAAAGTAATGCAATAATACTGCTGCGTGGTTGCATAAGAAGCATTACCATGTTATTGATTATTGATGCTTATGTAAGTCATTCAGCTTTATTCAAACATTGTCGATATTTTATATATTATTAAATCAATAATTGAGATGACAAAGTTATTAATATTATTATTTGCAATATTAACGATGTCTGAAGTTCTCGCCAGGAGAGGTTTGGTCACCTAATCATGCGCTACTAATAGGGAGAAATCCTTATTGAAAGCCCCTCTTCCTCGGGAACGATCTGGTCGATTAATATTGGGAATTATAATAATGGTGATAAATGTTGTTAAAAAATATTGAGGGGATTTTTAAGAGGTATTTGATACCTCACTTACCCATTTTTCAAAGTCATTTAGAAGTTGTTTCAGCTTTTGTTTTATATATATACGTATATATATATATATATATATATATATATATATATATATATTTTGTCACATGTTTTGGAAATGGTGGGGTGGGGTGGGGGGGTTCTCGTGAAATCAAAGAAAAAGGATTTGGTTTGTCCGGTGGGAGAGTGCATTATTAAAATAATATATATATATATATATATATATATATATATATATATAGTAACTTTGTTGACAATTTGGTAAAGGAAGGAAAATATTGATCACAGGAGTGTATCTCGTGATTTTTGGCACATGTTATATATATATATATATAATATATATAATATTTTTTATTTAAAAGTTATTTATTTTATTAGACAATAATTAGAATATATTATATTTTATTGTAAAAAAATCTGGACCGAACGTTTAAAGTAAATCAATCTGGACCGTTCATGGATTGGTTACTATTCATTCCATTCTTCTATAAATAGAAGCTCATTCCTTCATTATTTCTTACGAATTCACTGAAACTCTAGAGAGAGAAATTATAGAGAGAGAAACTATAAAGAGAAAGAAGAAAAGTATTCTGCTACTTCACTACTCCGATATCAAGTTTCTTTTATGGTAAGGGGTATTATTTTTTTCATATTCATGAAGAGAACTTTTGTTATTCCATTCTTTATTATTCTGTTGGAATAACCTGTATACGCGGTCTACCCTATACTCGGTGATTTCTATTGTTGTTCCATTCGTTATTATTCTATTGGAAAATCCTGTCATGCGTTATCTGGCCGGACCCAGTTCCGCCTTTATTATTCTGCATTGAATATCCTCATGCATGCGTTTTACGCCGAACACGGTTCTGCTCTTTATTATTCATTAGAATATCTTGTCTGCATATGCTTTCTGTGGGACCTAATTCCGTTATTTATTATTCTGTCGGAATAACATGTCTATGCGAAGTACCGCATGCATGGTAATTTCTGTTGTTATTCTATTCTTTATTATTCTTTTGGAATATCCTGTCGGTGCGTATTACGCCTGACCTGGTTCCGTTATTTATTATTCTGTTGAAATAACATGTCTATGCGAAGTACCGCATGCATGATGATTTCTTTTGTTATTCCATTCTTTATTAAACTCAGTTGGTAAAAGTTTTGACTTCTATACTCCATGAAATTAGTGGAATATCCTTGATATTTGCGCTTTATCCAGTATCTTTCCATAAAAATATTCTTCTGAGCATTCTTGAATTTTACTCTACAAAGAAGTATCATGTTGACAATTTGGACGTTATTAGTTCCTAGATAAATTAATTCTTGAACTTGTTTTATTGAATTCTTATATCATTGTCATCATCTTCGTGTTTATATTTTATTGAAAGTCATCTGTGGCCTGTAGTGCATAGATGGACTTGGTATGATTATGACCAGGGATTATTCGGTATAATCATGACCGTAATGTTACAAATGATGTGGTAAAATTCCTCATTGGCCCGTAGTGCATTGATGGACAGTTGTTAGCATGATCATGACCATTGATGAATACACGAATATCCTTGGCCCGTAGTACATGGATAATTTGTGGTTGTGATACTAATGAATATCCTCAGCCGTAGTGCAGGGATGATATGGATGATTTATTAAGCTGAGTTCCAGCGATAAAAGTGATGAAAAACCTTTTTAAATCATTAAAGATAGTAGATTTTATTCTCTACTTGACTCTTTTAATGGATTGTTTGTTCCGCTGCAGTTAAACTTGATGTCTATTGTATTTTATCAGTTTAACATTATTGAAGGCTAATGATAACTTATTCTGCATTATCTTAGTCATAATATTTCTTCTTTGGGCTAGTTGAGCTCACCCTTTCTTTTCACCGTTTCTCTTGAAATGAGAACGTGGCAAGGGACTAGTCGGGGAACGGAGTGACTCATCCGAGATTATAGTATTAGTAGTCCTCACTATTACATTAAATAGTGTGACAATAAATGTAATGAGGACTTATTCTGAGAGTGGATATTGTCTAGAAGACAATAATTGTATTAAAACTCACAGCTCTCTTGTTATATATTAAAGATTGTATTTGTATTCTGTACCATGTATTTGGCGACTCAAGATGGGTGATGTATACCTATTTTGGGGGCGTCATTGTTGAACTGTCGTATAGAATACGACCACAGTTAACTGTGAGTTTTAATACAAATATATGTAACTCTCATGGTGCATCAACCACAACCTTACAATGATACTTAAATAAAAGTATAGTCAAAAAATGTTTTAGAAATTAAAATCTTTGGAAAGTGCTCAAGGAAACCTTCGTACATGGGAGGTTATGCGTCTAGGTTATGATAGATATCATATGTCCACAAAATTATCCTTGGTTGACCCAATAGACCCCAAAGAAAAACGAGAAGATTACTATCATCTTCTTTCCAATGGTGAGTCTTCTCTTGACATATAACTATATATTTCAAATAAACTCCAAGATCATATAGGTAATGCTCGTAGATATACTCAGCAAGTGGATGCGCACAACCATATCTTATGATAACATGAGGTTGTATGTCATTAGACATCTTGTATGATAGTGGCAAAACACCCTTCCAAAGTAGGGTTCACCTCACCCTATTCGGTTCACCAAAATTAAATATCAAATGACGTATACAATATGACCATTGATGATTTAATGAATATTCTTGGCCCGTAGTGCAAGGATGATTCGATAATGTGGTTTATTTATTAAGCTGAGTCTCAGCGATAAAAATTGATGAAAATATTTTAAAACATAGAAGATAGTAGATATCATGCTCTACTTGACTCTTATAATGGATTGCTTATTCCGCTGCAGTTAAACTTGATGTCTATTGTATTTTATCAGTTTAACATTGTTGAAGACTAATGATAATTTATTCGCATTATCTTAGTCATAATATTTTTACCGGGCTAGTTGAGCTCACCATTTCTTTCACTTTATTCTCTTGGAAATGAGAACGTGGCTGGGACTAGTCGGGGAGCGGAGTGACGGGTCGAGATGATAGCATTAGTAGTCCTCACTATTCTCGCTTAAATAGTGTGACATTAAATGTAATGAGGACTCCATTGAGTGTGGATATTGTCTAGATGACAATATTCTTATTAAAATTCTTAGATTATGTTTTGTCGTATTTTACACGACTGTTGTATAATTAAGTTGTATTTGAATTTTGTACCATGTATTTGGCGACTCATGATGGGTGATGTATACCTATTTTGGGGGCATCACAGTTGGTATCAAAGCTTAGGGATATGATCCCTGGCTGAGATGTGAGACAAGAACTAGGAGGGGAGAGACGGGGAATTCCTTCGCTAGTATGACCTACCTAGGTTTATTTGGTATTTAATTGGTCGGTCAGAGTATAGGGATAATATGTGATATGTTAATTAACCCTTGTTTTGTGACAGTGTTTGAAAATGGCATCTGAAAATGTTGAGATCAGCATTGAAGCACATGAGACCGTTGAGTCACCAACGATCAATACCCAGGATAATGTGCAACAAGAACATAATAATCCTTAGGTAAATAACAACACCGATCAGATGATGAACGATGGGATGTTCAGAGGCTTTATGCAATTCATGAAACATTAGGCGAGAGAGACTCATGTTCATAATGCAGGTGGAAACAATGGCAACCCACGGCTGGTCACTGCTAAGCAGTTCAAGGAGCTGGGACTGCCAGAGTTTTTGGGAAAGCCAGAACCACTTAAGGCGGAGACGTGGTTAAAGTAGATCACCAAGATATTTGATGACTTGGGATGCTCCGAGGAGCAAAAGGTTCCCTTTGCCACCTTTATGTTGCGTGAAGAGGCAGATTACTGGTGGGAATATGTAAAGCGATACCCATTTGCCTTTTCAAGATGTATTGGGAGAAGTTCCAAGAGCTATACTTCAACGACAAGTACTTTCTCGAAAGTATTCGTCACATGAAAGAGGTGGAGTTTATCAAGTTGGAACAAAACAATATGACCGTGTCGCAATACGAGGCTAAATTTACGGAGTTATCCCGGTTTGCATCCCATTTGGTAGATAATGAGGAGCGAATGACGCGAATGTTTCTAAGAGGTTTGAAACCTTATATACGTCAATACCTCATTTCTCACAAACTTTGTTTATATTCAGATGTTGTGAATAGGGCTCAGTTATTGGAGCTCAATAATGAGTCAGCACAACCGAAAGGCAACGACCAACAACACGATAATAATCGTACCGGTGGCAACGACCATCTGAACAACGATAACCATTGTGGGGAAATTATCATGCCAAGAATGGTAACCACTTTGTGGTAATCATGGCCAAGATAATAGGAGTGGAAATTTCAAGAAGAGAAGGTTCAACAACGATGGAAAGACAGCAACACCAATAACCGTTTTCAAGGAAGGAGAATGACCACCAATTGTATGCTTCAAATGCAGAGGGGAGGGACATATCAGTCCAAACTGCGTGATGCAGTCCAAAGCATGTTACAATTATGGAAAAAAGGTCACCTAGCCCGATTTTGTCGTGCACCAAAGTCAAGTCCAGCTGGGACGGTGGTACCAAAGGCGGATACGGACAAAACAAAGTCGGTGGTTTCAGGAAGAGCATTTTTCGTGACTTCTCAAAAAGCGAGTAACCCGATTGAAGTTAACACGGTTTAGTTAATTATAAATTCTTGTGAAGTCTATACCTTATTAGATACCGGTTCTACCCATTCTTTTATCTCTCTTGCTTGCGCTCAACGTTTAAATTTGACCCCATAGAAGTTAGACTTTGACTTATTGGTTAAAACTTCGTTAGTAGAAACCTTCGTTACCTCCACTGTTTATAAATCTTGTTGATTCAGATCGACACTTTCACGTTACCTATCGATCTTATCTCTTTAAAAATACTTGCCTTTGATGTGATTTTAGGAATCGATTGGTTAACTACTCATCATGCCAAAATCGATTGTTTTCGTAAGGTTGTTAGCTTTTATATTCCTAACCAACCTATTATAAGCAACCAAACCACTAAAGTCAATCATTGTCATATCAAGCCATAAGTAAAGAGCCCCGAGCCTTTCACTGGTGACTTCCAAGTCTTGGAAAACACCGAAGCCAGACTTTCTGTAGGCGACGTCGTGAATGACGATGGCAAGTTGATAGGTATCAATGTGACGTACTATCCAAGTCTTGGATGAGAGTCACAGTTTTGAATGATATTTCTATTATTAATAAATTTCCTGACGTATTCTTGAAGACTTCTTAGCCTAACCCTAGAGCGTGAAATCGAATTTTGTATTGACCTAAGTACAAAACCCATTTCTTCAACCCTTAAATATTTCTTCAACCAAAACAAACGTATAATGCGCCAAAGACGTTGGCTCGAGCTATTGAAGATTACGACTATACCATTCAATATCATTATGGAAGAGCGAACGTGGTACCTGGCGTGTTGAGTAGAAGATCGTATGCGTTTACGAGTGCGATATTGTTAACACAAAAACCCATTTCGTATAACTTACAAATAATGAAGATAGAGTTAAAGACTCTAGAGACCCACGTGAAGATAACGAATATACGAGTAGAATCGACTTTAATCGATAAATTTAAAGCCGCTCATGCTACACACCCGAATATGATGAATGTGAAGAAGAAGGTTCAAAAAGGCGTTATCTCAACCCTCGATTTAATTGGCCCATTTAAAATCCTCGGATCGAGTAGGAACTGTGGCCTATAGACTCGTTTTACCGCCAAGTATGTCGCGTTTTTCACGTATCGATGTTACTTAAATATGTGGATGATCCGAACCACGTTATTAAATTAAAACTAGACGAGATAGCAGAAGATTTAACGTATGAGGAGATACGTGTTAAAATCTTGGATAAGAATGATCGTATTCAACACTCAAAGGTTATACCTCGAGAGTTAGAATCTGAAATGAAGTCAAGGTATCCCCACCACTTCGGCATACCAAGTACGTACGTAAATTTCGAGGGCGAAATTTCATAAGGAGGGGAGATTGTAAGACCCCAAATTTTATGAATAAAGATTTAATTTTCTCAAAATATTTTTGTAAGACCCCAAATTTTATGAATAAAAATTTAAATTTCTCAATTTTTTTTTTAATATTATGGTGTGGATTTGATATAATGTTATAGTTGTGGGTAATATTTATAAATTTTACAAAGTATGCAAGTTGTTATAAAATATTCATTTGGTCGGGGAATATCCGTACGAAGACACAATCATTGGTGGACCCCACAACAGAAGTATTTTCGTAGTTAGAAAACGACAGAATTATCATTTTATAAAAATAACGGCGAAAGTGTTAGCGTTAAAACTGTTGAACTACCCTTAGTAAAAAGTACAAGAATGTCTGGTGGTTGCGTAGTAGCACTACCAGTATTGATTATTGATGCTTACGTGAAAGTCACTCGGTTATACTCAATTATTATTACGATGAATTGATGCATCATATCTCTCATATTATTGATTCGATTATTGTCACAAAGATCATCATGCATAATATTTTATATATTATTAAATCAATAATTGAGACGACAAAGTTATTCATATTATTAAATTACAATATTTACAATGTCGAGAAGTTACATCGAGGAGAGGTTTGGTCATCTAAATTGCGGCAATAAGGAGAAATCCTTATCGGAATGCCCCCTCTTTCTTGGGAACGACCTGGTTGTTAAATATTGTGAGTTATAATATTAATGATGAATAAGTTCGTGTTGATTAAAGATGAATTTGATAGTTCCATTATGTTGGGATTATTAGTGTTAGTGGAAATTGATATCTATTCCGATGATAATTGATGTCTGGGGGTTATATTGATAAATCGGGTAATTAATCAGATAAATGAGCAATTAATTGCTACTAATTCACATGTTTATATAACTATTTGTTCACATGTGTGTACTATTGAATCACATTCTTGTACTATTAGGGGAGTTGGTGCAAGATTGATAATACTTGCATGACTAAGTTAAAAATGGAGGTATAGATGGAGGTACTATACTGTAATTCGTATTTTCACATGATTATAACTATTGATTCACATGATTGAACTATTGATTCACATTATTTACTATTAGGGGAGGTGGTGCAAGTTTGATAATACTTGCAGGACTAAATTAAAAATGAAAGAAAAGTTGAAGGTATTGTACGGTAATATTTCGAGCCCCAAAACGTGCAATTATCGAAACTATATTTCCTATAAATAGAAGCTCATTCTTCCTTCATTTCTCACCAATTCACTAAAGCTTTAGAGCAATTATTATAGAGAGAAATTATAGAGAGAAAGAAGAAGAAAAATGCTACACCTCACTATTCCAATATCCGAGTTCTTTCTAAGGTAAGGGTATTATTTCTTTCAGATTCATGAAGAGTGTTATTTCATTCCTTAATATTATGTTGGAATAACTTTGTCTATGCTGAATCGCATACATGGTGAAATTCTTCTATTATTCCATTCTTTATTATTACATTGGAATATCTTGTGCATGCGGATTCTGCGTGACTTTGATTCCATTCTTTATTATTACATTGAATAACCTATATATGTAAGTCTATCATGCATGCCCAGTGAATTCTGTTGTTATTCCATTCTTTATTATTCATTTGGAATATCACATGCATGCGGTTCATGCATGACTGGTTCCATTCTTTATTATTACATTGGAATATCCTCATGCATGCGGTTTATCATGACTGGTTCCATTCTTTATTATTCTGCTGAGAATAACTTTTATGCATGCGGTCTATCGCATGCATGGTGAATTCTTCTGTTATTCCATTTTTTATTATTCTGTTGGAATAACTTGTCTATGTGGATAACCGCATGCATGGTGGATGATCCTTTATATTCATATGAATAGTATTTTCATTCAAAAGGGGTTTCTGCCAGGGGCAGTTTCGTAATTTTTCTGACCCTCAAAAATTCTGGAAAAATTTGAAATGATAATTTGATGAGTTTTCTAGATTGTGTCCAAAAATGATAATTTTTGGATGTATAGATTAGGAGTTATGAATTTTATGGAAAAAGACTATTTTAAAAGTAAACCCTTATAACTCCTTGTGGTTAACTCCAAAATTGGTGAAATTTTTATTGGAAGTACATGTATATAACATGAGTATACCCTGTAAATTTCGGAATTTTTGGACAAAAGTACAATTTATGATAAATATCTAAATATTCGACAGTTTTGGCCATATGAAAAATAGTAAATGAATTTTAAAAATTCTGAGAAAAATATATGTTCAATATGGGACTATATTCTGCTAAATCCCAGAAAAAAAATATTTTTGGAACTGATTTGGTATTTTTTATGAAATTGAACTAGTTATGAGTAAATGAATTAAATATGTTATGTCAGGTAACAAAATTAGAAAATAGGATTTTATGGCTTGAGAATCCTATATAGGGTATATGCATATTTTTAATGAGGGATTTGATCATTGGTGATGAAATCTTATGAGTATGGCATTTTTGAATGATTGAATGCATTATTTGGTAAAGTGTAAATAATTGAAATAAATTATTTATAAATTTAAGAAGTTATTAAAATATTGTTATAATATTAATAATATTAGATGATGAGTTTATTAAGTGATTGATAATATTTGGATAAATTTAAAGTCTTTAATATTTATCCTTGTTTTCGTTTGATTAATACTTATATCATTGTCATCATCCTCATGCTTATATTGTGATGAAAGTCATCTTTGACTTACGTGCATAGATCAACTTGATATGATTATGACCAGGGATCATTCGGTATAATCATGACCTATAATATTATAAACGATGAGGTAAAAGTCCTCAGTAGCCTGTAGTGCATTGATGGACCGGGCGACGATTCGGTCCGTCGCTATATATAGAATCGTCGTCTATGTGTTGTCCGTCGCTAAAAACTAAGACGACGGTTCTATATATAAATATTTGATCGAATCGTCACTCTCGAATCGGCCGCATAAAGGGGTGAGTAAGGTGAACTAGATAAGGGGTGAGTTTAAGATCAATCAGATATATATATATATATATATATATATATATATATATATATATATGAAAGTCAAAATGAGCGTACGTAAAATAGTCATTAGTCCGATCGTTAGTAGAAGTTGCACAAGCCTTATTCAATCTTATCTTTCAGATCTTACAATAGACGACCACAAATCAATTTATTAAAATAATGCTCATAACTACACTTATTATGGAATATATATATATATATATATATATATATATATATATATATATATATATATATATATATATATATCATTTCTCCGTTGATAAATAGCCATTTTATTTTGAGACTTGCGTCGGCAAGTGGGCTCGTAAGTACTTTGGTGTTAGCACATTACTAAGTAAAATTTGAATTCTCATATGCGCACTCAACCCTTGTTAACTTGGTGTATAAGTTAAATCATAAGATTAATATGTATTTTTTAAAATTAATTTTAAATATTTTTAAATTTAAAACTAATATAAATTTATTTAATTTATGTCAATATAATTATAAATATCATAATTACTTAAAAAGTATTAATAATTATAAAATTTATTATTTTTAAAATTTAAATAAATCATGTTAATTTTAAGTTTAAAAATACTTCAAATTGACTTTTATAAAATTACTATTGATCTTTAATTCGGAACGGAGGGAGTACTAAAATAAATTTTAGAGGATTTTTATTTCCGAATGAAATTTGTGAAGAATGTCAAATTTGTGAAGAATGTCAAATAAAATTAGATTATTTGTGAAGAATGTCATGGAGATAGCACTACCTAGATTTTATTTTAGTTTTTAGTTTTTTATTTAATTTATATATACTGAATTTTTAATTTAAATCTCATTTTCCTACCGTTGTTGATCTTTTGCTCTTCCTACTTAATTATAGCATGCCTCTTCCATTTGGATGTAGCTAGATTAAAATGTAAGTAATGGTGGTCAACTTTGTTTTTGAGCGATCGCGTGCTGCTTAAATTAATATATAGATTAATTATCAGTGTTATCAAACTTGACTAGATCTTACTTGTGAACAGTGAAGTTTTGACAATATATGGAGAAGTTGTTAGGGTCATCAACTCATTAATAATTTATTCGGAGAAAAATACTAAATGAACGAATGAAAATAAATAAATTTTAGAAGGATCAGTTGTGAAATCTATCATATTTATTTTCATAAGATAAATAGAAACACAAAGTAAGTCCTTTTTAAGAGTATGTAATTAGGTGTATTAAGCAAGATTGATAAATTATATATATATATATATATATATATATATATATATATATATATATATATATATATATATGAGAATTTATCCATGGCAATCGGTTGTTGGAAGCAACTCAAAAAATCAAGACACAACAGTTTGTTGTGTCTGGGACAATTAAAATGAGACGTCTCATTTTAATTGTCTCAAGTACAAGCGGCTGGACAAAAAGTAAGGCACAACAACTTATTGTGCCTGGGACAATTAAAATGGGACATTCCATTTTAATCGTCTCAGAAACAACAACTTATAAATGGTGGAGTAAACTTCTTTTTGACACTTGTCTTCTTTTACCACTTTGATTATTAATACTATTATATTAAATACTAATATTACAAAATATTGTACTAATATTAATATTATAAAATATTTTATTAATAATATTACAAAATATTATTATTAATATTAATATTATAAATATTACAAAATATTAGTATAATATTAATATTAAGTATTAATAATATTACAAAATATTATTATTTATATTTATAATATATTAATACTTATAATATAATAAGTATTAATATTTTGTATTAATATTAATATTTTGTAATAATATTAATATTATAAATATAAATATTATAAATACTAATATTACAAAATATTAATACTTATAATATTACAAAATATTAATATAATAATATTACAAAATATTAATATAATAATATTAATAATCAAAGTGGCAAAAGAAGACAAGTGCCAAAAAGAAGGTTACTCCAGCCGCTACAAGTTGTTGTGCCTGGAACAATTAAAATGGGACGTCCCATTTTAATTGTCCCAGGTACAACAAGCTGTTGTGCCTTGACTTTTTGTCCAGTCGCTAAAAATTGTTGTGCCTGGGACAATTAAAATGGTTGTTGTGCTTGGGACAATTAAAATGGGACGTCCCATTTTAATTGTCCCAAACACAACAAGCTGTTGTGCCTTGACTTTTTGAGTTGCTCCCAACAACCGGTTGCCATGGATGAATTTCCTATATATATATACGATCTGGATCTTAAGCTTATTCCTTATCTAACACACTTTGCATACCCCTTTTAGCGATGGATCGGACGACGATTCGGTCCGTCGCTAAAGGTTCGATCCGTCGCTATAGTTTGTCCGTTGCTTTATATATGTTGTCATCTCAATCTAAAAGTTAAGACGACGGTTTTATATATAATGACGACCGAATCGTCGCCCTCATTAAAATCATTAAAGGGGGTATGCAAGGTATGTTAGATAAGGGGTGAGTTTAAGATTCAGACAGTATATATATATATATATATATATATATCGATCCATAACCAACATTGTTAATTTAAGATTATCCTTGCAACAGATCGTGACCGTTCAATCGTAAAATTTAACAGTAAAAATTATCACTCGTCCGCACTTTAGTTTGGGAAAGTCCACAAAACTAAAGTGCGGACTCAAAAGTGACCAAAATGTTCTTAAGGATCCACATTTTAGTAGTGCGAACGGTGAATTTAAATATATTTTTCGTAATGACATTTTTATAATTACTCTCATCCGAAATTTAATACTACAGACGACTAAGAACTTTTCTTCGTTCAGCCGAAAAAAAAGTAATTTCCTCTCCCAACCGCACTAGGAGGCGACTGGAATGCTTTCATCAAATGATGCATATGAGCTGAGACATTCTCATCCTAACTAGGAGGCGGTTGGAATGTTTTCATCAAATGATGCATATGAGCTGAGACATTCTCATCCTAAGTGGTGGCCTGATTCGACTTGGCCCGATCGGAAAGAGATTCACACAGAGACTACTACTATTCAGGAATCTTTTTCTATGTTAGCTTGGGGGGTGGGTCGGTGCTGACTTGGATCTCGGATGACAGAATAAGACGGCCAGAAACGATGAGCAGTCGCGATCGAGGTTTGGCCAAATAAAATCGGTTCTTCGTTTTCAAAAAAGAAATTAAACATTATTTTTCTTACTATATAATTTTCATCTATGTGAATACGAAGTCATGGAGCACTGAAATCATTTAATACAGAGTCTCAATTTCTTTTATATTTTATGTGTAAGCTTCATTCATGCAAGTTAACTCTATACATTAACATTCATTAGAATTGGGAGGTGTTAGGAATTAGGATATTAACAAGTGATCAACTTTATTTGGTAACATTATCACATATTAACAAGAGTATTTTATTTTCATATAAAGAATTACTCTTTTTGGATATTATGGATGACTAAGATCACGATATGTTAAACATATAGGCATATATTTGCAGTCTATTATTGTAGAACATAATGCACACGTAAACTTATTATTTACCATGTATGTACACATGGAGGATCTCGAAATGCAAGAAACATAAAAGTTTCAAAATATTAGCATGCACTTGTCATCCGCACTTTAATAGAGCGAATTCTTATTACAAAATTAGAGAATCATCATTATATTATTGTTGAAAGTTGTCTTGCATTAGTCTTTTTTAAATTCTCTTCCTCTCAAATTTTGGAATTTAGCCTTCCTTATTTTTTGTTCTCCCTTTAGATTTTTCTTATAAAAGTGAGCTTGGGCTCCTCATTTCAACACACCACAATAACAAGAAGCTTAGAGAAGCAAAGAGAGTTAGAGAGTGAGAAGCTCAGTTAGAGCATTCTGAGAGTGAGGGTGTAGTTTATTTCTCAGTTGAGAGTTTGTAATCTCTATATTATTTTCATAGTGAATTTCTAATTTTTTTCAGTTGGGTTTTCCACGTAAATTTCTGATGTTATTATTTTAATTTATATCTCATAAAGTAGTGTATTTGTATTTATCTTAGTATTTTTGTGTGAGCCTGATTTCTGAACAATTGGTATCAAAGCTTTTGGTTCACGCCGTTGGTGTCTAGGAAAGTGGTTCAAAAAAGGTGCCTTTAAGAAAGGTGGTTATTTAGTTAGTCACCATTGCAAAAAAAGCACCGGAGAGACTCCCACCCGACTTACACTTATCCGCCAACCTGCGATTATTTTAAAGAGAAATTAGGCAGGTCACAAATACGAAGATGATAAGCACAAGTGCGAGGTATAAAGTTGAACCATTTGACGGTAAGTCAAATTTCAATATTTGGCAGTGTACAATCAAAGATATATTGGCTCAACAGGGATTGGCGAAGGAACTAGAAGGGAAGAAACCAGCGACTATGACAGATGAAAAATGGATGGAACTTGAAGCAAAGGTCGTGGCAACAATCAAATTGAGTTTAGCGCCACAGATCAAATATCAAGTTTTGACAGAAACCTCTTCGAAGGACTTGTGGAAGAAACTTGAGAAAGTTTACAAGTCAAAGTCTTTGTCAAACCGGTTATATTTGAAGAAGGAATTGTACCGGCTTTGAATGGAAGAAGAGTCATATTTGGCCAATCATATTAATGAGTTTAATAGATTGGTGACCCAACTAACCAGTATTGATGTGAAGTTAAACGAAGAAGATAAAGCCTTATTGCTTCTCGTCTCTCTACCAGATTCATACTAAACTCTCCAAACTACACTCCTTGTAGAGAAAGAAAAGCTTGTAATTAACGATGTGATGTCAGCAATCCTAGACCAAGATAAGTTTAGGGGCACTACTTCCAAAGATTAAGGAGACAGTCTACTTGCTTTTTTAGATGGGCGTGGCAGGGTCCTAATCGAAAGAAGTATTCCATCAAGGAACGAGACAGGTCTCAGGCAAGACCAGGCAAGAAGGATAAATCTCAGGTTGAGTGTTATCATTGCCACGAGAAGGGCCACTACAAAAATCAGTGTCCATTATTGAAGAATGATAACAAGAAGAAAGGTAAGCACATTGAAAATTCTACTAATATTGCTGAGCAAGTAGATGTGTGCAGCGACGGAGAGCTGTGTATAGTAACAAAAAATGAAGCTTCACAAAGTGATCTCTTATCTGTTAGAGACAGTGGCAGCCTTACAGATTGATACATGGATTCTGATTATTCTTTTCATATGTCCCCTCAAAAGAATTGGTTTGATACTTTTACATCTTGCAATGGTGGTACAGTTTTATTGGGTAATAATATAGTCTACAAAGTTACTGGGATAGGCACTATCAAAATTAAAATATTTGACGGGGTTGTTAGAACTTTGGGTGATGTAAGGTACATTCCAGAATTGAAGAAGAGCTTGCTATCGGTTGGAGTACTCGACTCTATGGTTGCAGTATCTCAATTAGAGATGGTGTCATGAAAATTACAAAGGGTTCGATGGTAATTATGAAGGGCCAGAAGAAGGGCACCCTCTACAAGTTGATAGGGGACACAGTTGTTGGTGGAGTAGCAATTTCTGTACGGGATAATTCCAACAGAAATAGGACATAAATATGGCACATATGACTTTGTCATTTGAGTGAAGGTGGAATGAAAGAACTTCATAAAAGGCAGTTGCTGAAAGGTGTCAAAACGTGCAGTTTTGAATTTTGCAAGTTTTATGTGTATGATAAACAACAGAGCGTCACCTTCAAGGTAGGAGCACATACCAGTAAGAATGTACTTGATTATGTACATTCGGATGTGAGGGGCCCTATCAAGCATACGTCAATGGATGGGTCCCATTATTTTGTTAGCTTTATAGATGACTACTCCAGAAAGGTGTGGGTGTATTTTATAAAGCAAAAATCCGAGGTTTTCAGAATCTTCAAGCAATGGAAAGCTAAAGTAGGGAACCAGACTGGAAAGAAGCTGAAGTATTTTAGATCAGATAATGGCATAGAATACAAGGACATACAGTTCATTCTTACAGTTCTGCCAAGATGAAGGTATCACCAGGCACTTCTAAGTCAAAAGAACTCCAGAGCAAAATGGGGTTACAGAGAAGATGCATAGAACTCTATTGGAACGTGCCAGATGTATGAAGTTGAATGCAAGATTGCCAAAGAGTTTCTGGGCTGAGGCAACCAACACAACCAGATATCTGATAAATCGATCTCCTTCATCTGGAATTGATTACAAAATCCCCGAAGAGGTATGGAGTGGGAAAACAGTTGATTTTTCTATGATGAAAATCTTTGGGTCTCCAACTTATGTTCATCTGCCAGTCGAAGAACGATAGTCCAAGCTTGATCCAAGGTCAAAAAAATGTATTTTCCTTGGATATAAAGATGGAGTCAAGTGATACAGGTTATGGGATCCAATATCCAAGAAGAAATTTATCAGCAAAGATATAGTGTTCAATGAAAAACACATGCTGAACAAGTCCGTGAATGAAGAATCTGCAACAGGTGAGTTACAGAAACACCCAGTTGAGGTAGAGCTTCCTGAAGAGATTGAAGATGATCATCCTTTAGATCCCCAAGAGATGTCCTATAATCTTGTTAGAGATCGGGAAAGGCGAGTCAGCAAACCAATGCAGAGATATGGGTTTAAAGACATGGTTGCCTTCGCCTTAATTGTTGGTAGTGGAGATCCAACTAGCTATCAGGATGCTATTCAATCCGAGGATAATGATAAATGGGCGATAGCGATGGCAGAAGAGATGGAGTCTTTACAGAAGAACCAGACTTGGGAGTTAGTTTAACTTTTAAAAGGATTGAAGGCTATAGGATGCAAGTGGGTGTTCAGGAAAAAGGAAGCTCAGTCTGATAAGAAGGTGAAATATTCAAGGCCAAGTTAGTGGAAAAAGGATTCTCTCAGAGAGAGGGAATCGACTACAATGAGATATTCTCACCAGATGTGAAACACACGTCGATTTAGTTGATTTTATTTATTGTAGCAACACAAGATATGGAGTTAGAACATCTTGATGTGAAAATAACTTTTTTCCATGGTGATTTAGAAGAAAAGATCTATATGAAGCAGCCTGAGGGGTTTATTGAACCAGGAAAAGAAGTCTTAGTTTGCAGTTTGAAGAAGTCTCTCTATGGTTTGAAGCAGTTTTCGAGACAGTGGTACATGAAGTTTGACAACTTCATGGTGGCTCATGGTTACTCTCGTTCGGAGTATAATCCATGTATATATTTCAAATCCCTTGATGATTGCTCTCTAGTATTGTTGACGTTATATGTCAATGACTTGTTGATAGCAGCAAATAGGAAGTCAGATATTCTTCGACTAAAGAATTTGTTGAGCAGTGAATTTGACATGAAGGATCTTGGGTCAGCCAAGAAGATTTTAGGTATGGAAATTCACAGGGATTGTCAGACAGGAAAGTTGTGTCTAACTCAGAAAGGATATATGTAGAAGGTCTTAAAGAGGTTTAATATGAACAATGCTAAACCAGTTAGCACTCCATTGGCAGTACATTTTAGGTTATATTCATAATTGAGCCCACAGATAGAGGATGAGATGGAGTACATGTCCAAAGTACCGTATGCAAATGCGGTGGGTTATCTAATGTATGCCATGGTATGTACAAGGCCAGATATCTCACAAGCAGTCAGTGTGGTTAGCAAGTATATGACAAATCTAGGAAAAAAACATTGGAATGCTGTGAAATGGATTTTTGGTTATCTAGCAGGTACAACCAATTACGGTCTTATGTTTGATCGTGATACCGCAACAAGTGAGGTTACAGGGTTTGTTGATTCAAATTATACTAGAGACCTAGATGCAAGAAGATCTATGACAGGGTTTGTATACACCTTTTATGGAGGATGTATATGTTGGAGGTTAGTGTTGCAATATATGGTAGCATTATCAACAACAGAGGCTGAGTATATGGCATTAATAGAGGCAAGCAAGGAGGCTTTGTGGCTTAAGGGACTGGTTGAAGAACTAGGTTTCAAGCAGGGCAGTATCCAGATTTAGTGTGATAGTCAAGGTGGTATTCATTTAGCAAAGAACTAGGTGTTCCATGCCAGAACCAATCATATAGATGTTCGGTATCACAAGATTCGTGAATGGCTAAACAATGGTGACATTGCAGTTTATAAAGTTCACACAAAGGAGAATGACGCATATATGCTCAGAAATGTCAGTTACAACATAAAAGTTCAAGCACTGCTTGGACTTAATTCACTTCGTCGAATGCTGAGTTCATGGTGAAGTATCCAGGGAGAGTAATACATTCACAGACACGAAGAAGTTCACAATATTTGAAAAATACAAGCCAAGGTGGAGATTGTTGAAAGTTGTCTTGCATTAGCCTTCCCCAAATTCTCTTACCCTTAGACCTTGAAATTTAGCCTTCCCCAATTCTCTTCCCCTAAGACTTTGGAATTTAGCATTCCCCATTTCTTGTTCTCTTCTCCAGATTTCTCCTATAAAAATGAGCTTGGGCTCCTCATTTCAACACACCACAACAACAAGAAGCTTAGAGAAGCAAATAGAGTTAGAGAGTGAGAAGCTCAATTAGACCATTCTAAGAGTGAGGGTGTAGAGAGAAATAAACATTTAGTTTATTTCTTAGTTGAGAGTTTGTAATCTCTATATTATTTTCAAAGTGAATTTCTAATCTCTCTTCCTGTGGTTTTTCCTAGTTGGGTTTTCACGTAAATTTCTGGTGTTATTATTTTATATCTCATATAGTAGTGTGTTTATATTTATCTTTGTGTATTTGTGTGAGCCTGATTTCTCAATAATTATACTTGATTTCTCCCCCACAACCTTCACATGCGGCCTTGATTTCATATGTTCCAGACCTCTGATCTCCTATGACACCTCTGATCTCCGGTGACATTGATGGGAATTATATGTTTCACCCTTTAGTCCCCCTCCCCTTTCTCTCTTTCTCTCTATACATACAAATACACATTAAGATATATTTATGGGTTATTTTTTGAACCCAATATCATACTTCTTATGAAATCCGTGAGATCCAATTTTACTTCTTAAAACTTAATTGCAGAAGTTAACTTCAAATTTCAAGTTATAAGAACCCAGTTAAAACCCTTTGTAGAACTAAATAAAAACCTAATATATTTAATAGATCATGATCTTAGTCATTTGCAGTATTAAACTACTGATGAGATTAATTACAAAAATGTCATTACAAAAAATAAATTTAAACGTGTCATTTGCATTACTAAAGTGCGATTCCTTGAGGGCCTTTTGGTCACTTTTGAGTTCGCACTTTAGTTCTGCGGACTTTCCCAAACTAAAGTGCGGACAAGTGAGAATTTTTAGCATTAGATGTGATTGGAGGGTCACGATAAGAATAATTTTAAGTTTATAATATTGGCTATGAATTGATCCCTATATTTTTATATGAGAAACTATCGGCACATGAACATGTATGCGTGCACTTATTTGAAATTTTACTGAGGTAAGTGTCACATGGTCTACAATCTAACACCAAACTTTTCGCGTCTTTGTTCTCCTCTGATGCACTGGTTCGTCCAACCAGTCAGCAAGAGTCACACACTCGCCCACAGTATGTAAATCACCCACAAACTGTTTAAACAAGCTACACACAAATCAACACGAATTACAAGCAAACGACCAACCTTTTATTTCTTCTCAATAAACTAGAAATTACAAACTGACTCAGGCTTGCAGACTCACACTTTCTCAGTGTTCTTTTGCCTGCCAACCCCTACATGTATATATAGACAAACAAAATCTAGCCTGTAGTTGACAACCCCCAACTGCTAATGACATTCAGCTAATAGAAACCCAGAATTCAAATTGTAACCGCCCACCAACTGCCCACTAACAGGATGTGCATCCCCCATGTTCTGCATTGTGTCTTAAGGCATGTCAGTTATGTGCATGGAGATTGGATGAGTAAATAACCGCCCATAACTGCTTGTCAATTGGGTCTTGCTCCAGTCATCCACTCAAATCAGCCCACAACATCAACCCACTTTGTTAATGTGTCAGCCCACATTTTTTGTGCCTCAGCCCACGACCTTTTCCCAACATGTGTCACAATCTTCTTTCTTCTATTCAGTACACACGAATGTCCAACTAGCCACGCACTTGCCCAAGGTGCGTTCCAGCTCTGATGTACACAACCAACCCGCTTTTGCGTACACACGCGTGACGCCTTCTTGCATCTTTGGGTACCACCCCATACCATGCTTTACGTCTTTGGGCATCAGCCCATACCATACATTGACATTATAAGCCCAACGCCTAGCCATGCCCAACGTTCGCCCAATAATATTCTAACTTGCTCGATCGGGCCCCGCTCATGAACGAGTCTTTGATTCGATCCAAAGCCACCAATCCGATGTTTGACATTATTGTAGGGCAGTCCAAATATATCCCAATGTCCCATACGCTTCGCCCATAGCACTTGCCCATGGTCCCAGGTGACTTTCACGGAGCACCCCCTCTATAGTAGCACTTATAAAAATTTCCAAGTTGCCACCACTGGACATGATCAGACCCGTCTGAGGAATCATAATGTAGCTCCCCTAGAACTACAAGTTTTCTGACAAGTGCTCAATTACTTTCTAAGTGCGCCCAGTGTCACACGCTGTCAACCTCTGTCGCATGATCCTACACAATGTCGCCCAACAATGTCAAAGTCCAACATTTGACATGTTGTGTGGCCAGGGCCCAAGTCATCGTTCTTTGCGCTTCTAGCTTCATCGCAAAACTTGAGTGTCAACTCCTTTTCCCACACTAATTGGTGACAACTAACTCGATCACTTGGTTATATGCGCCTAACGCTTGGGTCATTGCATTATCGTCGCACTTGATGCCTATGTTGTCATGTCCCACCAAGTCTGAGTGTCATGTCCCATCAAAGCTGTCAATTTCACCTTTTTTGGACAATCTCGTGCAAAATGTGGTCCGTTACAGATAAAACAACCGTCTGCCTTGTATTGCCCCTTGTTTTTCTGCCCACAGTCAGCAACTTTGTTACCCTTATCCTACCCATCACCAAGATTTCTAGCAACACGACCCTTATCTGCCTTATTGGTTTTGGTTGCTCCTTGGTCAACCTTGTCAAGCCGCATGTCTACAAGACTGTCCCCCGTAGTCACCGCTGATTAAAAATCCTTGGCACCACAATTCTGCCTGCTCCCAAGGCTGCAAACCTGCAATGAAGTTGAATATCTTGTCCTCCTCGGACATTCCTTTGATATCCAACAGCAATGATGTGAAGTTTTTCACATACTCCCGCATAGTATCATCATGTTTTAAGCGTCTCAACGCCTCCCTTGCTTGCCAACTCGAATTCGTCGGAAGGAACTGCCCCTTTAATTCCTTCTTTAAGTCAGCCCAAGTCGTCACAGCAGCACGGGTTTCATCTCCCACCCTTATGCGCCACCATAACTTGGCATCACCAGTTAAGTACATGTTAGTGATGTCCACCATCTTAGCCTCTAGAATATGGGCAGTTTTGAAGTATTGCTCCATCTCCCATAGAAAATTCTCTAACTCTTTGGCACTAGTGCACTACGATTCTGTGACGCCCCCAAAACAGGTATACATCACCCATTCTGAGTCACCACATACACACTACATAAATCAAATACAAACTTCTTTTATGCAACTGTCGTGTAAAAATACGACAAAATATAGCTGAGTTTAAACATGAATATTGTCTTATAGACAATATACAAACTCAAATTCAATCCTCATTACACTTATTATCACATTAAGTAGTGAGGACTGCTAAAACAATCATCTCGGACCGTCACTCCATTCCCCAACTAGTCCCAGCTATATTCTCATTTTCTGAAGAAAAAATAAAATAAAAGGGTGAGCTCAACTAGCCCAGTAAGAAATATTATGACTAAGATAATGCAGAATAAATTATCATTAGCCTTCAACAGTGTTAAACTGATAAAATATAATAAACATCAAGTTTAACTGCAGCGGAATAAGCAATACATTAGAAGAGTCAAGTAAATGTCTACTATTTCCTCTAGATTAAAAGTCCATCATTAATATTTCATTCCTGTAATACTCATCAATAGTTCTTTTTTATACCAAAGACAAAAAGAACTCTCATCACCTGTCTTCACCTAAACCACCAAAGATTATAGTTAAATCCACAATTCATATTTATAATCATGTATATCAACAGTTTCTCCTTGCCACAAAGGCTTAATAGAACGTTTACTCAATATCATTACCCCAAAAGCTAAAGATATTCAAATGTAATAACAATGATCATACCAATCATTTGTCTACCTTTTCACTACGGGCTAAAGATATTCAACTACAAAACCAATGGTCATGATCATACCAATCAATTGTCTGTCAGTGCACTATGGCTAAAGACATTCAACTGTTAACTAAAGATCATGATCTTGCCAATCACAGCATCGAATTATCCATGCACTACGGGCCAAGGATATTAGTTATTTTCACCAGTGGTTATGATCATGTCATACACCTGTCCATCTTTGCACGTAAGCCCAAGATATACAACTGTAAAACCAATAATCAACAGTCCATCTTTGCACGTAATCCAAAGATGACTTTCATCATAATATAAGCATGAGGATGATGACAATGATATAAGCATTAATCAAACGAAAACAAGGATAAATATTAAAGACTTTAAATTTATCCAAAGTTTAAAAATATCCAAATTGTCAACATGATACTACTTTGTGGAGTAAAATTCAAGAATAATATTCATGTACCAAAAATAATTTGGACAGAAAAGAAATATATTTCTCGGGTGAATAGTACCCCGTGAATAGTATCTTGTGAATAGTACTTCTGGAATAGTACCTCGTGAATCGTACCCCGACATAAAAAGTGTCCCAAATACCCGAGTGAATAGTAACCGGGTGAATAATAACTCTCGTGAATAATACTCTGACATCTAAAACCGCCTTAAGAATACGGAGTGAATAATACTAGAGTGAATAATAACAACCAATTGAATAGTAACCCGTGAATAGTAACTTGTGAATAATACTCCGACACGAAAAGTGCCCTGAATACCCGAGTGAATAATACTAGAGTGAATAGTAACCGGGTGAATAGTAACTCGTGAATAGTACTCCGACACGAAAAAGTGCCTCGAATACCCGAGTGAATAATACCAGAGTGAATAGTAACTCCGACACAAAAAAGTAGAAATTCCACAATAAAATTCATACCAATATTCCGGTATAATGATATTGAAAGAAATAATATCATTTACGAAGAAATAATACCCCTTACAACTGTTGAATGAAAATAATATTCCTACGAATATTGAACGAAGATGATATTCCTTACGAAGATTGAACGAATATAATATTCATACGAATATGAAAAATAACTTCTTTTCAGAATATGAAATAAATAATACCCCTTACGACTGTTGAACGAAAATAATATTCTTACAAATATTGAACGAAATGATATTCCTTACGAATATTGAACGAAAATAATATTCATACGAATATGAAAAAAATATCTCTTCAGAATATGAAATAAATAATACCCTTACCTCGTAAGAAGATCAATCTTGGAGTAGTGAAGTAATGTATCACTCTTCTTCTTTCTCTCTATAGTTTCTCTCTATAATTGCTCTTTTGAGTCTTAGTGAATTGGTGAGAATGAAGGAAGAATGGGTTTCTATTTATAGGAAAATATAGTTTCAATAATTGCACGTTTTGGGGCTCGAAATATTACAGTACAATACCTTTATCTTTTCCTTTATTTTTAATTTAGTCTTGCAAGTATTATCAAACTTGCACCACCTCCCTTAATAGTATATAATGTGAATCAATAGTACAATCATGTGACTCAATAGTTCTATACATGTGAAAAAAATAATTACAGTATAGTACCTTCATCTATACCTCCATTTTTATTTTAGTCATGCAAGTATTATCAATCTTGCACCACCTCCCCTAATAGTACATGCATGTGAATCAATAGTACACACATGTGAACACATAGTTATAAGCATGTGAATTAATAGCAATTAATTGCTTATTTATTCGATTAATTACCCGATTGGTCAATATAACTTTCAGACATCAACTATTATCGAAATAAATGTCGATTTCCACTAACACTAATAATCCCAACACAATAGAACTATCAATTTCATCTTTAATCAACACGAACTTATTCATCATTAATATTATAACTCACAATATTTAACAACCAGGCCGTTCCCAGGAAAGAGGGGGCTTTCCGATAAGGATTTCTCCTTATTGGCGTGCAATTAGGTGACCAAACCTCTCCTTGTCAGAACTTCATATTACAAATAATAATATGAATAACTTTGTAAATCCTCAATTATTGATTTAATAATATAAAATATTATCACGGATGATACTTGTGACAATAATTGAATCAATAATATGAGAGATATGATGCAACAATTATTGTAGTAATAATTGAGTATAACTGGGTGACTTCTTACGTAAGCATCAATAATAAATACCGTGTGCTACTATGCAACCACGCCTATTACTGTACTTTTACCACCGGGTAGTTCAACAATTTAACGGTAAAACTTTCGCCGTTATTTTTATAAAAAGATAATTCCGCATTTTCTAACTACGACAATACTTCCATTGTGAGGTCCACCAATGATTATGCTTGTCGTCATTTAATATTTCTGTTAAAACGAATATTCCCCGACTAATCAAATATTCCCTGACACAACGAATATTTTATATCAACTTGCTTACTTTGAAAAATTTTTATATATCACCCTTAACTTTAACCTTTTATCAATTTAACCATTTACGAAATAAAATAATAATTATAAGAAAATTGAATACTTTTATTTCATAAAATTCGGGGTCTTACAATCTCCCCTCCTTATGAAATTTAGCCCTCGAAATTTACGTACACACCTGGTATACCGAAGAGATGAGAATACCTTGCTTTCTTTTCGGATTGTACCTTCCCGGTTATTTTATCTCTATCATGATTTTCCCATTTCTCATCTCCTGTATTTCAGATATCATTCTAGAATATAGTTTCAAAATAAGGGTTAATTGACATGCCACATGTTATCCCTATACCCTAATCGACCAATTAAATACCAAATAACTTAGGTAGGTCATACTAACGAAGGAATTACCCGTCTCTCCCCTCCTAGTTCTAGTCTCACATCTCAGCCAGGAATTATATCCCAAAGCTTTGATACCAACTGTGACGCCCCCAAAATAGGTATACATCACCCATCTTGAGTCGCCAAATACATGGTACATATATCAAATACAACTTAATAATACAACTGTCATGTAATATACGACAAAATATAAACTGAGAGTTTTAAAACAAATATTGTCATCTAGACAATATCCACACTCAATGGAATCCTCATTACACTTATTATCACATTAAGTAGTGAGGACTGTTAAAACAACCATCTCGGACCATCACTCCATTCCCCAATTAGTCCCAGCTATATTCTTATTTCCTGAAGAGAAAAAAAAACAAAAGGGTGAGCTCAACTAGTCCAGTAAGAAATATTATGACTAAGATAATGCAGAAAAAATTATCCTTAGCCTTCAACAGTGTTAAAACGATAAAATACAACAAACATTAAGTTTAATCTGCGATTGAATAAGCAATCCATTAGAAGAGTCAAGTAGAACATAATGTCTACTATCTCCTCTAGATTAAAAGTCCATCATTAATATTTCATTCCTGTAATACTCATCAACAGTTCTTTGTTATACCCAAGACAAAAGAACTCTCATCACTGCCTTTACCTCGAACCACCAAAGATTATAGTTAAATCCACAATTCATATTTATAATCATGTAAATCAACGATTTCTCCTTGCCACAAAGGCTTAATAGAACGCTTACTCAATATCCTTTCCCCAAAGGCTAAAGATATTCAAATGTAATAACAATGATCATACCAATCAGTTGTCTACCTTTGCACTACGGACCAAAGATATTCAACTACAAAACCAATGGTCATGATCATACCAATTAATTATCTGTCGATTGCACTACTACTGACAAAGACATTCAAATTGCTAACAAGGTCATGATCTTTTTAATCACATCATCGAATTATCCATGCACTACGGGCCAAGGATATTCGTTATTATCACCAGTGGTTATGATCATGTCATACACATGTCCATCTTTGCACGTAAGCCCAAGATATACAACTGTAAAACCAATAATCAACAGTCCATCTTTGCACGTAAGCCAAAGATAACTTTCATCACAATATAAGCATGAAGATGATTACAATGATATAAGCATTAATCAAACGAAATCAAGAATAAATATTAAAGACTTTAAATTTATCCAGAGTTTAAAAATTAATATCCAAATTGTCAACATGATACTACTTTGTGGAGTAAAATTCAAGAATAATATTCATGTACTAAAAATAATTTGGACAGAAAAGAAATATATTTTTCGGGTAAATAGTACCTCATGAATAGTATCATGTGAATCGTACTTCGGGAATAGTACCTCGTGAATAGTACCCCGGTATGAAAAGTGTCCCAAATAACCGAGTGAATAATACTAGAGTGAATAGTAACTGGGTGAATAGTAACTCGTGAATAGTACTCCGACAAGAAAAGTGCCCCGAATACCCGAGTGAATAATAGTAGAGTGAATAGTAACCGACTGAATAGTAATGCATGAATAGTAACTCGTGAATAGTACTCCGTCACGAAAAGTGCCCCGAATACCCGAGTGAATAATACTAAAATGAATAGTAACCGGGTGAATAGTAATTCGTGAATAGTAACTCATGAATAGTACTCCGTCACCTAAAGTTCCCCGAATACCCGAGTGAATAATACTAGAGTGAATAATAACCTCGACACAAAAAGGTAGAAATTCCACAATAAAATTCGTACCAATATTCTGGCATAATGATATTAAAAGAAATAATATCATTTACGAAGAAATAATACCCCTTACGACTGTTGAACGAAAATAATATTCCTACGAATATTGAACGAAGATGATATTCTTTACGAATATGGAACGAATATAATATTCATACAAAAAAGAAAAATAACATCTCTTCAGAATATGAAATAAATAATACCCCTTACGACTGTTGAACGAAAATAATATTCTTACAAATATTGAATGAAATGATATTCCTTACGAATATTGAACGAAAATAATATTCATACGAATATGAAAAATAATATCTCTTCAGAATATGAAATAAATAATACCCCTTACCTCGTAAGAAGACTAGATCATCGGAGTAGTGAAGTAATGGACTACTCTTCTTCTTTCTCTCTATAGCTTCTCTCTATAATTTGCTCACGATGAGTCTTAGTGAATTGGTGAGAATGAAAGAAGAATGAGCTTCTATTTATAGGAAAATATAGTTTCGATAATTGCACGCTTTTGGAGCTCAAATATTATAAAGACAATACCTTTATCTTTTCCTTTATTTTTAATTTAGTCCTCAAGTATTATCAAACTTGCACCACCTCCCCTAATAGTATATAATGTGAATCAATAGTACAATCATGTGACTCAATAGTTCTGTACATGTGAAAAAAATAATTATAGTATAGTACCTTCATCTATACCTCAATTTTTAATTTAGTCATGCAAGTATTATCAATCTTGCACCAACTCCCCTAATAGTACAAGAATGTGATTCAATAGTACACACATGTGAACAAATAGTTATATAAACATGTGAATTAGTAGCAATTAATTGCTTATTTATCTGATTAATTACCCGATTGGTCAATATAACTTCCAGACATCAACTATTATCGAAATAAATATCAATTTCCACTAACACTAATAATCCAAACACAATGGAACTATCAATTTCATCTTTAATCAACACGAACTTATTCATCATTAATATTATAACTCACAATATTTAACAACCGTGTCGCTCCTGGAAAGAGGGGCTTTCCGATAAGGATTTCTCCTTATTGGCAAGCCAAGATTAGGTGACCAAACCTCTCCTCGATGTAACTTCTAGACATTATCAATATTGCAAATAATAATATGAATAACTTTGTCGTCTCAATTATTGATTTAATAATATAAAATATTATGCAGATGATACTGTGACAATAATTGAATCAATAATATGAGAGATATGATACAACAATTACTGTAGCAATAATTGAGTATAACTGAGTGACTTCTTACGTAAGCATTAATAATCAATACCGTGTGCTACTATACAACCACACATATTACTGTACTTTTACCACCAGGTAGTTCAATAGTTTAACGGTAAAACTTATTTTTATAAAAAGATAATTCCATCATTTTTTAACTACGACAATACTTCCGTTGTGGGGTCCACCAATGATTATGCCGTCGTACAAATATTCCCTGTTAAAACGAATATTCCCCGACTAATCGAATATTCCCCGACACAATAAATATTTTATATCAACTTGCTTACTTTGCAAAATTTTTATATATCTCCCTTAACTTTAACCTTTTATCAATTTAACCATTTACGAAATAAAATAATAATTATAAAAAAATTGAATACTTTTATTTCATAAAATTCGGGGTCTTACAGATTCCCTCCGTAGACCTTTAGCTTTGGAATCCTAGTTTTCTGCTGTGACGCCCCCAAAATAGGTATACATCACCCATCTTGAGTCGCCAAATACATGGTACAGAATACAAATACAATCTTTAATATACAACAAGAGAGCTGTGAGTTTTAATACAATTATTGTCTTCTAGATAATATCCACTCTCAGAATAAGTCCTCATTACATTTATTGTCACACTATTTAATAGAATAGTGAGGACTACTAATACTATCATCTCGATCACAATTCCGCTCCCCGATTAGTCCTTAATACGCTCTCATTTCTTGAAGAGAATGAAGAAAGAAAGGGTGAACTCAACTAGCCCAGTAAGAAATATTATGACTAAGATAATGCAGAATAAGTTATCATTAGCCTTTAACAATATTAAACTGATAAAATAAAATAGACATCAAGTTTAACTACAGCGGAACAAGTAATCCATTAAAAGAGTAAAGTAGAGAATAAAATCTACTATCTTTTATGATTTAAAAAGGTTTTTCATCATTTTTATCGCTGGGACTCAGCTTAATAAATCATCCATATCATCCACACTACTACCGAGGATATTCATTAGTATCATTACCCACAAATTATCCATGCACTACGGCCGCGAGGATATTCGTGTATTCATCAATGGTCATGATCATGCCAACAACCTGCTCATCAATGCACTACGGGCCATTGAGGACATTTACCACATCATTTATAACATTACTGGTCATGATTATACCGAATAATCCACAAGTCATAATCATACCAAGTTCATCTATGCACTACAGGCCACAGATGACTTTCAATAAAATATAAACATGAGGATGATGAAAATGATATAAGAATTCAATAAAACAAGTTCAAGAATTAATTTATCAAGGAACTAATAACGTCCAAAATGTCAACATGATACTTCTTTGTAGAGTAAAATTCAAGAATGCTCAGAAGAATATTTCCATAAAAAGATACTGGATGAAGCGCAAATATCAAGGATATTCCACTAATTTCATGGAGTATAGAAGTCAAAACTTTAACCAACTGAGTTTAATAAAGAATGGAATAACAAAAGAAATTACCATGCATGCGGTACTTGCGATAGACAAAGTTATTTCAACAAAATAATAAATAATGAGAACCGAGTCGGGGCGTAATAATTGCACCGGCGTGATATTCCAATGTAATAATAAATAATAGAATAACAACGAAATCACCATGCATGCGATACTTCATGAGGCGAGTTATTCCAATGTAACAATAAATAACGGAATCGGTCCCAGCGTAAAAGCATTGCATGTGGGATATTCCAATGTAATAATAAAAAGCGAAACCAGTCCCACGTAAAAACGCAAAGACAGGATATTCAACAATGTATAATAAAGATTTTAACCAGTCCGGGATAACGCATGTAGACGATATGTTCTAACGAGAATAATAACGAATGAAACAACAACAGAGAAATCACCAAGTATAGGGTAGATCATGGCATTATCAAGTTATTCCAACAAAATAATAAAGAATGGAATAACGTAAGTTCTCTTCATGAATATGAAAAAAATAATACCTCACCGTAAAAGAAACTTGATATCGGAGATAAGAAGTAGCGAGAATACTTTTCTTCTTTCTCTCTATAGTTTCTCTCTCTATAATTTCTCTCTAGAGTTTCAGTCAATTCGTAAGAAATAATGAAGGAATGAACTTCTATTTATAGAAGAATGGAATGAATAGTAACCAATCCATAAACGGTCCAGATTGATTTACTTTCAACGGACGGTCTAGATTGGTTTATAATAAAATATAATATATTCTAATTATTGTCTAATAAAACAAATAACTTTTAAATAAAATATATTATATATATTATATATATAGCATGTGCCAAAAATCACGAGATACACTCCTGTGATCAATATTTTCCTTCCTTTACCAAATTGTCAACAAAGTTAATATATGACAAATTTTCTTTGATTTCTGAGAACCCCCCCACCATTTCCAAAACATGTGACAAAATTATATATATATATATATATATATATATATATATAACAAAACTGAAACAACTTCTACCGACAGCTTTGAAAAATGGGTAAGTGAGGGTATCAAATACCTCATAAAAATCCCCTCAATATTTTTTAACAACATTTATCACCATTATTATAATTCACAATATTAATCGACTGTGTCGTTCTCGGAAGAGGGGCTTCCAATAAGGATTTCTCTAATCATGCATGATTAGGTGACCAAACCTCTCCTCGATGAACTTCTAGACATCGTTAATATTGTAAATAATAATATTAATAACTCATCATCTCTATTATTGATTTAATAATATATAAAATATCGACAATAATTGAATAAAAGCTGAATGACTTCTTACATTAACATCAATAATCAATACCGGTATCTACTATGCAACCACGCGTATTAATGTACTTTTACTACTGAGAGTAGTTCAACAAAGATCAACGGTAAAACTTACATCGTTATATTTTCATAAAAATATTTTTTGTCGTTTTCTCAATCCGACAATAATTCTATTATGGGTCCACCAATGATTATACCAGTTATCTGAATATTCCCCGCTAAAATGAATATTCCCACCAATCGAATATTATATAACAACTTAGTACTTTGCAAAATTTATAAATACTACCCACAACTATAACATTATATCAAATTTATTCCATAATATTCAAAAATGATAATTATAGAAAATTCATCTTTATTCATAAAAGTTGGGGTCTTACAATCTCCCCTTTTTATGAAATTTCGCCCTCAAAATTAGGGTACGTACCTGGTATGTCGAAGAGGTAAGGATACCTTGATTTCATTTCAGATTCTAACTCCCAGGTTATTTCCTCAACATCGTGGTTCTTCCATAAAACTTTGACTTGAGATATAACCTTGGAGCGTAGAATATGTTCCTTCTTATCCAAGATTTGAACAGGAACCTCTTTATACGTTAAATCTTCCGCTATTTCGTCCGGTTCTAACTCAATAATGTGGTTCGGGTCTTTCACATATTTACGTAATATGGATATATGAAAAACGTTATGAACACGAGACATACTTGGTGGTAAAGCGAGTCTATAGGCTACAGTCCCTACTCGATCGAGGATTAGAAATGGGCCAATGAATCGAGGATTGAGCTTTCCTCTCTTTCTAAATCTCATAACTCCTTTTCATGGAGCAACACGTAACAACACATGATCTCCAATATCAAATTCCACGTCCTTTCGATGAAGATCGGCATAACTCTTTTGTCGATCTTGTGAGGTTTTTTATACGTTCTTGGGATCGTTTGTATCTTTTCTGTATTCATACGTACTAACTCCGGTCCCAACAACATTGCTTTACCCACCTCATCCCAGCATACTAGAGAACGACACTTTCTTCCATACAACACTTCGAATGGAGCCATGCCAATACTTGCTTGATAACTGTTGTTGTAGGAAAACTCCACCAATGGTAAGAACTTGTCCCAACTTCCCTTGAAGTCAAGGACACAGAGTCTTAATAAATCTTCAAGAGTTTGAATAGTCCTCTCTGATTATCTGTCCATCTGAGGATGATAAGCCAAACTAAATCATAAATTCGTGACTATAGCTTTTTACAAACTAACCCAAAATTGTGAAGTGAATCTTGGGTCTCGATTAGAAACTATGGATACTGGCATACCATGCTGTCTTACAATCTCGTTTATGTACATACGAGCAAGACGTTCAAGTGTATAAGTTTCTCGTATAGGTAAAAAATGAGCAGACTTGGTCAATCTATCAACAATGACCCAAATTGCATCTATGCCTTGAGAAACCTTGGGAAGACCGATGAATTGAAATCCATGGTAATGTGCTCCCACTTCCATTCTAGAATTTCAAGTGGTTGCAATGGAACCTTTAGTACTTGATGCTCCGCCCGACTCGTTGACAAGTTAAACACCTTGAGATAAACAAATGCTTCTCCCTCTTCATATTGCCCCACCAAAATGTATGTCAAAGATCATGATACATTTTAGCACTCCCAGGATGGATTGCAAATGGTGTGTTATGCGCCTCCATCATGATTTTATACTTTAAATCAGGTTCGTTAGGAACACAAAGTCTGGAGTTGACTTGAAGTATTCCTTCTTCATCAATTCTTGCTTCCGACATAGTACCTTCTTGTACTTTCTTCCTCATACGCATCGCCTCCAGTCCAGTAGCTTGAAAGCGACTTTAACTTTATCGATAAAAGTCGATTCTCTACTCGTATATATTCGCCATCATCACGGGGTCCCGGAGTCTTTATCTCTATCTCCATCCTTTGCAAGTCATACAAAATGGGCCTTTGCGTTGACAATATCGCACTTTTCATTCGCGTATGATCTTCTACTTAACGCGTCAGCTACCACGTTCGCTTTTTCAGGATGGTATTGGATGGTATGGTCATAATCTTTCAACAGTTCAAGCCAACGTCGATGTCGCATGTTGAGTTCCTTTTGAGTGAAGAAATATTTGAGGCTTTTATGATCCGTGAAGATCTCCACTTTCTCCCCATACAAGTAATGCCTCCAAATCTTTAGTGCAAAAATGACTGCTGCCAACTCTAGATCATGAGTAGGATAATTCCTCTCATATTCTTTGAGTTGTCGTGAGGCATAGGCTATGACTTTCCCATGTTGCATGAGAACACAACCTAACCCTTTGCCCGAAGCATCACTGTAGATGACAAATCCCTCCGAGCCAGATGATATTGTCAGAACAGGTGCTGAAATGTGTCTTCTCTTGAGTTCTTGAAAACTCTTCTCACATTCCTCGTTCCAACCGAATTTTGTACCTTTCCGAGTCAGCTGATTTAAGGGAGTAGCAATTCGAGAAAACCCTTCTACGAATCTCCTATAATAACCAGCTAAGTCGAGAAAGCTACGTACTTCGGCCACTGATTTAGGTTTCTCCCAGCTTTGAATGGCTTCAATCTTTGTCGGGTCAACAGATATTCCATGACTTAATACCACGTGCCCAAGGAATGCTACTTCCTCAAGCCAGAACTCGCATTTCTTTAACTTGACATAAAGCTTATATTCACGAAGCTTTTGGAGTATCAGCCTCAAGTGTTGCTCATGATCTTCACGGCTTTTGGAATAAATAAAGATGTCATCAATAAAGACGACCACAAAGTGATCCAAATATTTCTTGAATACTCGGTTCATCATATCCATGAAGGCAGCAGGAGCATTAGTCAATCCAAAAGACATGACTAGGAATTCATAATGCTCGTACCGAGTTCTGAAAGCCGTCTTTGGAATGTCATCAGTTCTAATCTTCAATTGGTGATATCCGAAACGAAGATCAATCTTTGAAAAGAATTTGGCACCTTTCAACTGGTCAAACAGGTCATCAATACGTGGCAATGGGTACCTATTTTTGATGGTGACATGATTCAACTCCTGATAATCAATACAAAGTCGCATACTCCCATCTTTCTTCTTCACGAATAGAACAGGAGCACCCCAAAGAGAAGTACTAGGATGAATAAAGCCAATGTCTAACAATTCCTGCAGTTGGGTCTTTAACTCCTGAAGTTCAATAGGAGCCATTCGATATGGGGCTTTGGAAATAGGTTTTGTACGGGGTTCAAGGTCAATACAAAATTCAATTTCACGCTACGGGATAGGCCGGGGAAGTTCTTGAGGGAATACGTCGGAAATTCATTAACAATAGAAATATCATTCAAAAGCGGCGTATTTTTGTTTAGATCCGTGACATGAGCTAAGAAAAGCTTGACATCCATTTTTAATAAACGAATAGCTTTATGGCTTGAGATGACGGTGATTGATTTTAATGGTTGGGTTGCTTGAATTCGCATAATAGGTTGGTTAGGAATATGAAAGCTAACAACCTTACGAAAACAATCAATTTTTGCATGATGAGTAGTTAACCAATCAATCCCTAGAATTACGTTAAATGCAAGTATTTTTAATGAAATAAGATCGACAGGTAATGTGAGGGTACCGATTTGAACCAAACATAACTTATAAACAGTGGATGTAATGAAGGTTTCTCCCAACGGAGTTTCAACAGATAAGTTAAAGTCCAATTTCTCCGGAGTCAAATTTAAACGTTGAGCGCAAGTAGGAGAAATAAAAGAATGGGTAGAACCGGTATCAAATAAGGTATATACTTCACTAGAGTTTATGATAAGCTTACCCGTGATGACCTCGTTCGGGTTCCTTGCTTTTTGGGATGTCACGACAAACGTTCTCCCTTGAACTACCGATTTTATCTTGTCTAGTATGACTTTAGCTGCCTCCATCCCAGCTGGACTTGTCTTCGGTGCACGACAAAATCGGGTCAGGTGACCTTCTCTTCCACAATTGTAACATGCTTTGAAGGGCATCGCACAATTTGGACTGATGTGTCCCTCCCTTCCACATTTGAAGCATATGATAGGTGGTCGTTCTTCTTCTTTAACGACAGGTGCTGATGCTGACGTCTTTCCATTATTGTTGAATCTCCTCTTCTTGAAATGTCCATTCTTATTATTTTGGCCATGATTACCACTGAAGTGGTTACCATTTCTGGCATGTTGATTCCCTCCACGCTTATTGTCACCGCTTTGATGACCGTTATCACTGGTATTATCATTTTTCTGGGTGCTCTTTTTTTGTTGGGTTGACTCATTATCGCGCTCCAATAACTGAGTCCTATTAACAACATCTGAATACAAACACAGTTTATGAGAGATAAGATATTGACGTATCTCGGGTTTCAAACCTCTTAGAAACATTCGCGTCATTCTCTCCTCATTATCAACTAAATGGGACGCAAACCGGGACAGCTCGGCAAACTTGGCTTCGAACTACGACACGGTCATGTTGTTTTGCTCTAGTTTAATGAACTCTACTTCTTTCATGTGACGAATACTTTCAGGAAAGTACTTGTCGTTGAACAGTTCTTGAAACTTCTCCCAGACATTTTCGGTCAGCGGGTCGGAGTGAGCGCTTTCTGATTCCCACCAAGAATCTGCCTCGCATGACATGAAGGTGGCAAAGGGAACCTTTTGCTCCTCGGAGCAACCCAAGACATCAAATATCTTGTTGATCTGTTTTATCCACGTCTTCGCCTTAAGTGGTTTTGGCTCTCCAAAAAACTCCGGTGGTCCCAGCTCCTTGAACTGTTTGGCGGTGACCGTCCGAGAGTTGCCAGTGTTTCCACCTGCATTTTGGACAGGAGCCGCTCTCGCCTGATGTTGCATGAATTGCATGAAGCCTCGAAACATTCCATCGTTCATCATTTGGTCAGTGTTGTTGTTTGCATGTGGATTGTCGCCTTCCTGATGAACATTGTCTTGGTTATTGATCTGTGGAGACTCAACGATCTCCTGTGCTCCATTGATGTTCTCAAAATTCTCGGATGCCATTTTCAAATACTGCCACAAAACAAGGGTTAATTAACATATCACATATTATTCCTATACTCGACGACCAATTAAATACCAAATAAACTTACGTAGGTCATACTAAGCGAAGAATTTCCGTCTCTCCCTCCTAGTTCTTGTCTAACATCTCGGCCGGGATCATATCCTAAGCTTTGATACTAACCGTGACGCCCCCAAAAATAGGTATACATCACCCATCTTGAGTCGCCAAATACATGGTATAGAATACAAATACAATCTTTAATATACAACAAGAGAGCAGTGAGTTTTAATATAATTATTGTCTTCTAGATAATATCCACTCTCAGAATAAGTCCTCATTATATTTATTGTCACACTAGTTAACAGAATAGTGAGGACTACTAATACTATTTTCTGATCAGTTACTCTGCTTCCCCGACTAGTCCCTTTCGTTCTCATTTCAAGAGAAGATAAAGGAAAGAAAGGGTGAGCTCAACTAGCCCAGTAAGAAATATTATGACTAAGATAATGTAGAATAAGTTATCATTAGCCTTTAACAATGTTAAACTGATAAAATACAATAGACATCAAGTTTAACTACAGCGGAACAAGCAATCCATTAAAAGAGTAAAGTAGAGAATAAAATCTACTATCTTTTATGATTTAAAAAGGTTTTTCATCACTTTTATCGCTGGGACTCAGCTTAATAAATCATCCATATCATCCCTGCACTACGGCCGAGGATATTCATTAGTATCACAACCACAAATTATCCATGCACTACGGGCCAATGATATTCGTGTATTCATCAATGGTCATGATCATGCCAACAACTGTTCATCAATGCACTACGGGCCATTGAGGACATTTACCACATCATTTGTAACATTACGGTCATGATTATACCGAATAATCCCTGGTCATAATCATACCAAGTTCATCTATGCACTACAGGCCACATATGACTTTCAATAAAATATAAACATGAGGATGATGAAAATGATATAAGAATTCAATAAAACAAGTTCAAGAATTAATTTATCAAGGAACTAATAACGTCCAAATTGTCAACATGATACTTCTTTGTAGAGTAAAATTCAAGAATGCTCAGAAGAATATTTCCATAAAAGATCTTTGGATGAAGCGCAAATATCAAGGATATTCCACTAATTTCATGGAGTATAGAAGTCAAAACTTTAACCAACCGAGTTTAATAAAGAATGGAATAACAAAAGAAATCACCATGCATGCGGTGCTTGATGTATATGTTATTTCAACGTAATAATAAATAACGGAACCGAATCAGTCGAGGCGTGTCATTTAAGCGAGGATATTCCAAATGAATAATAAATAATAGAATAACAATAGAAATCACCATGCATGCGGTATTGCATGAAGCGAGTTATTCCAATGTAATAATTAATAACGGAATCAGTCCCACGTAAAACTCATGCAGACGAGGATATTCCAACAAAATAATAAAGACGGAACCGAGTCCCAAAGTAAACGCATGAGATGATATATTCCAATGTAATAATAAAGATTTTAACCGGTCCCACAGTATAACGCATGCATGAAAGATGTTCCAATGAATAATAACGAATGGAACAACAAATGAAATCACCAAGTATAGGGTAGATCATGATACGAGTTATTCCAACAAAATAATAAAGAATGGAATAATGTAAGTTCTCTTCATAAATATGAAAAAATAATACCCTTACCGTAAAAGAAACTTGATATCGGAGTAGTGAAAGTAATGTAATACTTTTCTTCTTCCTCTATAGTTTCTCTATCTATAATTTCTCTCTCTGGAGTTTCAATGAATTAGTAAGAAATAATGAAGGAATGAGCTTCTATTTATAGAAGAATGGAATGAATAGGAACCAATCCATGAAATCCGGTCCAGATTGATTTACTTTAAACGGATTTGTCTAGATTGGTTTACAATAAAATATAATATATTCTAATTATTGTCTAATAAAACAAAAAACTTTTAAATAAAATATATTATATATATATATATAAAGCATGTGCCAAAATCACGAGATACACTTCATGATCAATATTTTCCTTCCTTTACCAAATTGTCAACAAAGTTAAGTATATATATATATATATATATATATATATATATATATATATATATAGCCTTAATAATGACACAGTGCGTATTCATGAATGGAACAACAACGAAATCACCAAGTATAGGGTGAGCCAGCGATATCTGAGTTATTCCAACAAAATAATAAAGAATGGAATAATGTAAGTTCTCTTCATGAATATGAAAAAATAATACCCTTACTAGTAAAAAAAAACTTGATATCGGATGGTGAAGTAGCGAATACTTTTCTTCTTTCTCTCTATAGTTTCTCTCTATATAATTTCTCTCTCTAGAGTTTTAGTGAATTAAATGAAAATAATGAAGGAATGAGCTTATTTATAGAAGAATGGAATGAATAGTAACTAATCCATGAACGGTCCAGTTGATTTACTTTAAAATGACGGTCCAAATTGATTTATAATAAAATATAATATATTCTAATTATTGTCTAATAAAATAAATAATTTTTAAATAAAATATATTATATTATATATATATATATATAAGATGTGCCAAAATCACGAGATACACTTCTCATGATCAATATTTTCCTTCCTTTACCAAATTGTCAACAAAGTTAATATATATATATATATATATATATATATATATATATATATATATATATATATATATATACGGAATCCTTCAAAAACGGACTAAAGCAACGAACAAAAGACGAACTTTAAAAAAAAAGGACACGCGAATTGATTGGGATGGAAAAATGGGTTAAGAAAAAATAAAACCCGATTGTAAATCGATTCAACAATCCCAATCTCTCATACTCGCTATTCGCGCTTCTCTCTCTCAAACTCTTCCCCTCTCTTTTCAAGGCTACCAATCGATCCGATAAAGCATCGTTAGGCGTGAAATCGAGAACAAAACTGTGACAACCTTAGATTGTACGCGCCCATTTGAAATCACTATCATCGCTAATGAATCCATCACTCTCTGTAGATTCTCTCTGAAACCCCTTTCCCGATTGTACTTCAAAGCTGAAAAGTCAAGCTAGGGTTTTGAAATCACCGGACATCTAATACACAGAGTATAGTTTCTTTTTCATTTTAGCTATATGTTTAAATTGAACTTGTTTCTTATCCTCTAATACACAGAGTTTAATATGAATGCTTGCAAAACTTGTTGGTTGTTCTTTGATTATTAATTGTTTCTTTTCCACTTGGTGCACTACATACAAATTCAGTCAAGAAATACTAGTTCTTTTGACAGAAAATTATTACTGTACATCAAAATTCAAATGGTATACCAAACAAGAAAGATTAGAAATGACATCAATAGACAAAATAGATTCAGAGGCATAGAAAGATTAGAAATGACATGTTAGATTAATTGTATATTGTGTTAAACTTTCTCCTTTGTATTATCTGGCATTAGTTTGGCTCACTTATCAGAATAGGATAAGTGAGGAATTAAAATGGTAGTTCTTTGTCCGGACTTAAATGTTGTTTGTTTTTTTAAACTGTAGGGATGGATGCTAACTTAGAGGATGAAGTACAGGGTAGTGATGAATGTGGTGATAATGTTGACAATAATGAAAAGGAAGTAGAGAATAAGAGAATTGAAGGGGGAGAGTGATGAAGGTAGGGAAAATTTTATCTATAATCCGCAAGTAGACGATCATCTCAAACCTAGTGTTGGAAAAGAATTCAAAACAATAGATGAAGTTAGGGATTTTTACAATGCATATGCTTAAAGAGGCGGGATTTAGTATTGAAGTTGACTACTAAGAAATTGAAGGAAGTGACGAAGTCAAAAGGAAAGAATATATACTGCTTTTAAACAAGGTAAGGAAAAACAATTACGGATGTTGAAACTAAAAGGCGTAGGGATCGATAAAAGAGAGTTGTAAAAAGCAATGGTAGGCATGTTGAAAATAAATTACGAGGCTTATGTAGTCACACAATTTATTGAGGGCCATAGTCATCCATTGACAACTCCATCAAAGAAACATCTATTAAGATCTCACCAAGTGTTTCATTGCATGCAAAATTGTTTGACTCAACAACTTTCCATGATAAACATACCCTCACATCAACAATTCAATTTCCTTGGAGTGCAAATTTGGAGGTTTGAAAACATTATGTGTACACAAACAGATTTATATAATTATGAAAGGGATAGACGTAATGAGTTGAAGGGGCATGACGGAGAAATGTTCAGTGAGTTTTGCAAATTAGAAAAGGGCAAGAATCCATCATTCACTTATAAAATTAGGGTCGATAATGAACAGAGGATAACTCATTATTTTTGGGTTGATGCTACCTCTAGAAGGGCATATAGTTTTTATGGTGATGTAGTCATCTTTAATACTACATACAACACCAATCGATATGGGTTGATTTTTGCACCACTGATGGGAGTTAACAAACATGGTCAAACCATAATTTTTGCTTGTGCATTCTTAAGTGACGAGACCTCGGAGTCATTTGTTTGGCTATTCAACCAATTTTTAGAGGCTATGCTAGGTGATGCCCCTAAAATGATCATTACTGATCAAGATCCCGCGATGTCCAAAGCAATATTAGAAACTCTTCCATATACTTTTCATAGATTACAGAGTTGGCACATATTGACAAAATTTTCGAAAAAATTAGACTCGATGAAGTATAATGCTCATTATAATGAATTTGCCAATTGTATTTGGAATTGAGTCTAAAGAAGAGTTTGATTTGACATGGATGAGAGCTTGTTGGGAGCGGCGGGTTACATGACAACAAATGGTTACAAACAATGTATGACATTCAGATGAAGTTGGGTGCCACTTATTGTAATCATGTTTTCTCGACCAATATGTCAAGTAATAACGAAATGAAAAGCTCTCACGCTTTTTCAAAAGATATATTTCTAAGAATAATTCATTAGTTGATTTCATGATCCAATTTAATAGAAGGGGCTAATCACCAACGTCGAAGAAGAATTGTTGGTGATCACAAAGATTTGATTGAGAAGCTTAAAGTGAAGATGAATCATGACTTTACTCTTCCAAATGGTTGAAATTTATACTCGGAAATGTTTTATAAATTTGAAGATGAGATATGGGAATGCTTGAATTACTGCTTTGAGCTTGTCGAGAGAGTGACAATCAATGCATATTTCAAGTTCGGAGAAAAAAAATTTCACACATAGAGTCGCGACAACTTATTTATAACAAAGGATTGGGTTTTCCTTCATGTAGTTGCCACAAGTTTGAGAGTATGGGGATAGATGTGAAGACATGTGGCAGGTTACTTGCTCAAAATGCATGATTTTGACGAATTACTAACAATACATCTTGAAAAGGTGGACTAAGAAGGCAAACTCGTGTGATAGTGGTTGATAATGAAAGTGGCATAATGATTAATAGTGACAAAGAATATCTAATCAAGCGAGTGAATTAATCCAATGTTCTTTGGATGTTATTAATATATCGTCCTCACAAGCCGAAGAAGGAATTAATATGTATAAAGATGCTTTTGGCTCGTGTATTACTCGAATCAATCAATCTTGTTGCGATAGTGGTAAAAGTTCACAATGTGGGCTGGTGCAAAGTGTAATCTCGGGAAGATGAGTCGCAATAAAGACCATATGTACAATGAACCAAATCAAGTGAGGGCAAAAGGATGTGGCAAAAGACTTAAAGGAGGGAAAGAAAGGGCATTAGTAAAGGCAAAGAAGATAAAAAGTAGACGTTGTCATGGTTGTGGGAAAGTTGGACAATCACATGACAAAAGAAATTGTCCAATAGTTGCACATCGGTAAGTAATATTTAAGTAATAGTAAAAATTTTAAACTATCTCAATCTTTAAATGATGAGTGTTATTTTGGCTTTTATGTAGAGATTCTCCCAACAATGAAGGTGCAACATCATCTTCAAGTTCAGAGGATGATAATCATACAATCCAAGGTTTGATCATTTCTTTTATTCAATATTATGAGTAACATATCAATAAATCTAATATACATACACTTTATTTTATTTACTGAGTTCAAAGATGCAAGATGATGTTGGTTATGGACATTATCCCCAAAATCAAGAAATGGCCATGACAACAATGATTAGATTGATTGTAACGATGAATGTTGCAAACTTTAGGTAACTCAATTGGTGATTTTGGCTTGATATATTGATTTTGTAACGATAAATGTGCCTATGCAATGTAATCCTTATTGACACAATGCACTTGAATAAAATTTTTTACTATAAAGTTTTTTTTATCAGCAGTTTTTTCTCATTTAATCAATTGAAGATGGAAGTTCGGGTAAGTTTAATTTATTTTTTTAGGCTTTATTAATTCAAATTTGCTCGATGCTATATACAATAAATTTGGTTTATTTGTTATTTCTCGATGTTGCTTGAAAATTTTACGGAATATTGGTAAACATTACGTCGTGTTAGTGGCGTACCAATTTACATGTATAAAGGCCGCTTGGATATTACGGTTTCGCATCTGAAGTGGGTTGTGATCTTTCTTTATCTAGGTGCTTCTTGTCTCGGTTTAGTGTTCTTTCTTTGATGCGGTTTCCAATGGGTCTCTTCGCTTCTACTTTCTATTTTTTTGTTCTTGCTTAGTTTGATCAATTATGCAATCTGTCGCTTTGTTTGCTTCATGGTTGTATGCGCTTGTTGTTTGGTTTTATTTGCGCATCTGTTGGTTGATCTTTGGTGTTCTTTGCTTGATCATTGGTTGTCTCTTTGGTGGCAACTACATCTTGCGCAGCCTATTGGTTGATGATCAACTATCTGATTTATCTGCGGTTTGGTTTTGAATGCACGGTTTGTTGTTTGGGCTAGATCGCTCTCTCTTCTGCAATGGGCTAATTGATTTTCTGTTTCGTTTGGGCTATCTCTTACATTTTGATTCTGAGGTAAACGGTGTTGTTTTTTTTTTTTTTTTGATGTTGCTTACTGAATGGGGCTTCATGTCTTTTCTTATTTTGGATCTTGTTTGGCTTTGTAAAATGATAGGTTCTGCTTAGCTCATTTGAGCTTAGTGCTATAATGAAAATGATAGGTTCTGTTTGCCTTGTATCCAAACTATTGCTTATCTCACATCAAGCGAGATAAAAGTATACCAAGCTTACTAGTTACACGAAAATGAATATGATGAAGTTTAATGTCTACCTTTTATTCTTTTTGGTCAATTGACTTCCATCGATTAAATGAAAACCGTTATTATTTCTAGATTTTGTGTTGTGGCAAAAATACACTACAAATACACATGGAAAATAACGTAAATCTGAGAGATTGTATCAACATCAACGTTGCCTCAATTAATTCCTATAATTTGTCGCAATAACACAAATTGAATATACTATAAGAGATAGATCTTTTGAACAGATAACATCATAGGATAATGAGGATGAACATCATGAGAATCCAGATCTAAGAACTCATCACCATTCTAATAAAAGTAAAAGGTTACAGCACTAGAATGACAAGTGAGACACATTTTGTCACATAGATTACATGGTTTGATAATAAAAATTATCAACATTACAACCGATTTAATAACATTAACAACAACAATAGTATAATAAAATTATCAAAATTACAACCCGATTTAATAACATTAACAACAACACCATCACATAACATTAACAATTATGACAAATCGTTGAGTTAATTGCAATTGACGAATTTCAATTTTCATCATGGCTAATTCGTTGGAGTCATTAGCAATCGTTGGATGAGTTGTTACATTTAAACGCTCCGATGTGTCCATTTGCAACCTCCCTTGATTATGCAACACTCGAACATATTCGTCACACCAGCTGATGAAGTTACCACATTGCTGCATATATTGGGACACAATAAACATCTGGACTTGTGTAAAAGGAACAAATATACAATAATAATAATAAATAAATACATACCATTCTTGGGAAAGAATAATAGTGTCTACCCGGATTCTTTTCCGACATTGAAAGTTTTACTATACAAGGGCCCATACCACAATGACATATGAACGGAGGCCATACGGATGTAGCAGTAGACGAATTTGATGACATATTTTCTATCAGCATACAGGCATACAAAAGATCAACAATAATTCCAAATTGTATATTTGAATGAATTACGTCACTTAATAGAGTATAACACTGCAGTAAGCTAAGAAATGAGGGAGTAATCTTGTAAAATGTACTAATAAAGGATTTTTGAGCATCAAACGCTAGAATTTATTTGCATTAAAGGATGATTTTACCACGTTTTACCACGTTTTCATCTTCCACAAATATAATGAGTTGCAAAGGTATTATTGGTTTTATTCTGACATTTTCCATGATCCAGTGCCTATTCATCTTTATGCATGCCATGATGAAATTTGGAAAAAAAAACCACATTAAGGTCGTAGAGTTTTGTTTGTAAAATGATTCAAATGTCCCCTTAATATTGTTTATAAAATTACATTGGTTTGTTTGTACATTACATACTTTAAAGATTATCGGAAGAATTACATGAACAATATTTGAGACAATGTTGATCTCTATTTCCATTCTTAATTCTTCTGCTAACTTATTGCAATCAAAGCTGAAGAGTTCTAAGTAGGCATTTGTTTGGCATATATAGTATGTATGAAATAAACAAATGTCTTCCGATTATTTTTCAATATTGTATTAAACTTATGGTTGACAATAAAAATTGTGTATGCTTATGTGCGAAACTTAAATACTCCTTTCGTTCCAAAATTTGAGCTACATTTCAAAAATGATGCTTGACAGTAAAACAAAACTAAAAAAATATTCAATAACATGTCTAATAATTGTAGAAATACAATGGGTTCTACATGAATCATGATAGTGTTTATTTTATGGAAAATTAAGAACTCTATATATGCATAGATAATTGGTACCATTATTTCTTTCCTAAAACAAACAGAACAACTTGAAGGGATATAATAGAATAGAAGAACAACAAACTATATAAAATTACAAGTACTTCTTATTTGGCCAACCACATTTTTCTAAAATTTGAAGAACAATTTTACGTACCCAAACTTAAATACTCATTTCGTTCCAAAATTTGAGCTACATTTCAAAAATGAGGCTTCAACAGGTAAAACAAAACCAAAAAAAAATCTAATAACATGTACCAACATCAAATTATAGGGTCTTAGAATAAATCCTAGATTTCAACTATGAAATTCCACGATTTGGTCCTATCAATTTAATGTAATCTTAAATTAAAACCCTTAATAAACCCTAGATTTCATTTGGTTTAAGCGAAATTACAAAATTAATAAAGTGAAATACCTTCACTTTCCGATTTTACGTCAGTCGGTCCCTTTCCGTTTTAAATCGATCGGTCCCTTTCTATTTACGTCGGTAGAGCTTTACGTCATTCTATTCCTTATCGATATCGTCGTCGGTCGCTTTGAGGGAGAGAGGAAGAGTTAGAGAGATTGGGATGGTTGAATCGATCTTCATTGAGTTTTAACGTCGGTATGTTCTTTATCGGATCGTCGTCGATTGACTTTAAGAGAGAGAGAGGATGTATGAGAGAGATTGGGAGGTTGAATCGATTTACAATCGGGTTTTATTTTCTTCTTAACCCATTTTCCATCCCACTCGAATTCGCGTGTCCTTTTTTTTAAAGTCCGTCTTTTGTTTCGTTGCTTTAGTCCGTTTTTTGAGGATTAGTATATATATATATATATATATATATATATATATATATATATAGCCTTAATAATGCACTCTCCCACGGACAAACCAAATCCTTTTTCTTTGATTTCTGAAGAACACCCCCCCCACCATTTCCAAAATATGTGACAAAATTATATATATATAATACATATATATATATATAACAAAATTGAAACAACTTCTACTAAATGACTTTGAAAAATGGGTAAGTGAAGGTATCAAATACCTCATAAAAATCCCTCAATATTTTTAACAACATTTATCACCAATATTATAATTTACAATATTAATCGACCGGGTTGTTCCCGGAGGAAGAGGGCTTTCAATAAGGATTTCTCCTATTATGCCATGATTAGGTGACCAAACCTCTCATTGGCGAACTTCTAGACATCGTTAATATTGCAAATAATAATATTAATAACTCTGTCATCTCAATTATTGATTTAATAATATATAAAATATCGATGATAATTGAATAAAATGAATGACTTCTTACAAAAAAGCATCAATAATCAATCTGGTGTCTACTATGCAACCACACGTATTCTTTGTACTTTTACTAACGAGGTAGTTCAACAATGATCAACGGTAAAACTTCCGTCGTTATTTTCATAAAAATATTTTTGTCATTTTCTCGATTCTACAATAATTACATTGTGGGGTCCACCAATGATTCTTGTGTTATTTAATATTCCTCGCTAAAACAAATATTCCCCACCAATCGAATATTATATAACAACTTGCGTCTTTTTGCAAAATTTATAAATACTACCCACAACTATAACATTATATCAAATTTATTCCATAATATTCAAAATGATAATTATAGAAAATTCATCTTTATTCATAAAAGTTGGAGTCTTACATCTGCTGCACCATAGTAGTCTCTGTCCCAACTGTCTGCAACACAGCCCGCTTGATGAGGGTAATTTCCCCATCAATTCGGTTGGGAGCCGCTTCCAACTTTTTGCCAATGGTTGTCAATCGTGCCATCTCCGCTGACATTCCATTGATCTTTTCATTAGTTGCATGATCACTTTTCGTCATGTGACTTAGTGTATTATGCAGATCAGCACCAAACGTCCTGATCTGATTTGACAGCATGCTACTTTCCCCCAAAAGTGCTTCGCCCACATATGTTTCGAGTCACTACACACGCTTCTGCAACTCAGCCTTCCAGTTTACATTCGTCATCTGCCCTAAGATTTTCTACAATATTGAAAAGCTCATGAAATTTTTATCCCGTTAAACTTCGAAGTGATTCCACTGATTGAAACCACGCTCTGATACCAAATGTCACAGGGTCTACAATCTGACACTAAACTTTTCGCGTCTTTGTTCTCCTTGTGATGCACTGGTTCGCCCAACCAGTCAGCAAGACTCACAGACTTGCCCATAGTATGTAAATCACCCACAGTCTATTTAAACAAGCCATACACAAGTCAACACGAATTTACGAACAACGCCCACCTTTTATTATACCGATAAACTAGGAATTCTAAACCGACTCGAAGCTTGTAGACTCAAATTTACTCGGTGTTCTTTTGCCTTGACCCTACGTGTTTAATTATATAGATATAAAAAAATCTAGTCATGCGATTGACAACCCCAACCGATAGGGACATTCACCAATAAAACCCATTGATTAATTAGAACAGCCACCAACCCGCCCACTTAACGGGATGTCGTCCCCATGTTACGCATTGTGTCTTGAGGCGTACCCGGTCGTATGCGTAGAGATTGGATGAGTAAACAACCACCCATAACTTCTTGTTAGTTGGGTCTTGCTCCAGTCAGCCACTCCAATCAGCCCACAACATCAACCCTCTTTGTTAATGTGTCAGCCCACATTATTTATGCTTCAGCCCACGACTTTTCCCAACATGTGTCAGAATCTGCTTTCTTTTATTCAGCCCACACGAATGTCCAACTAGCCACGCACTTGCCCAAGGTGCGGTCCAACTTTGTTGTGCACGTCCAACCTGTTTTGTCTGTCCACACGCATCAACCTTGTTGCATGCTGGGTACCAGCCCATGCCATGCCATGCTTGCATGTTGGGCATCATCTCATACCATGCATTGACATTCTAAGCCCAACGCCTAGCCATGCCCAACGTTCGCCTAGCAACGTTCTTGCTCGATCATGCCCCACTCATGAACGAGTCTTTAATTCAATCCAAAGCCACTAATCCGATGTTCGACATTGTTGTAGGGGAGCCCAATAATATCCCAATGTCCCGCACGATTCACCCATAGCACCTGCCCATGGTCCCGGGTGACCTTCATGGAGCACCCCCCTATAATAGCACTTATAAAAATTTTCAAGTTGCCACCATTGGACATCATACATGTCTGAGGAATCATAATGTAGCTCCCCTAGAACTACAAGTTTTCTGACAAGTGCTCAATTGCCTGCTAAGTGCGCCCAGTGTCACACGCTGTCGACTTCTGTTGCATGATGCTGTACAATGTCGCCCAAGAATGTCAAAGTCCAACATTTGACATGTCGTGTGGTCAGGGCCCAAATCTGTCGTTTGCTGCGCCTAGCTACTGCAAAACTTGAGTGTCAACCTGCCTTTGCCCACACTGATTGAGTGACAACTTGACTGTTGGTTATGTGCGCCCAACGTTCTTGACTGCTTCATTTTGTCGCACACTGCCGCACATTAATGCCTATGTTGTCATGTCCCACTAAATCTGAGTATCAAGGGCTAACCTTGACGTGCTATCTGGCCAATCCCGCATGTTAAGTGCCTGTCAGGCCAAAAGGGTCTAACAATAAGCTACTTCAATGTGAGTATGTTATGTTATAAATTTGATTTCTTGCCTCAGTTTTCACTAATAATCTTTTTTTTTAACTCTTTTAAGCATATCATGAGGAAACATCTAGGACACACTTAAACATACTCATGTTTTTACTTTTGTTATTAATTTTCTAAATCTCACATCAATAGCAAGTGTTTGTAAAAAATGTTACTAATATAGAAAAGAGATCACCAAAATAATTATGTTTAATTGTGTTGGGTAAATCTTAATGTGTAACAACAATTATATGAAAAAAATATATATTGCGAATGTTTTTATTTATCAATTTTTTAATTGTCAGTTACGTGGACAAATATCAATGGTAACCTTTTAGGAGAGAGATATATAATAAGTGAGACTCCTATAATTCCTACCAATTTTATGTATTGATAATTCAACTTAAATTTATTGCCATACATAATACAACTCTAATTATATAAGAAAATAGGACTATCAGGCCATGTATTGAAATTGTTTAATAAATTCACAATTAAGTTATTGCATTCTATTATATATCAATGAAAAGATGACTCTTGTCGTTAGATTTATAACATGAACTCAAGTCTTAATTTAGAATACATTAATTATTCTAAAGTAAAAATCACAAAACATTATTTTGCCATATTTTTCTTTTCTTGTTAATTAGCAAAATTGTTAATAGACTAACAGAAAGTTAATCTACGGACGTCAAAAGAGGTACAACCACATCAATTTTCTGTGTTCAGGAATGAGGATGGTATTGTTCTCATTTTACTTTTGGAGCTTCCATAGTTCTTTAAGCTCTTTTTCTTTAAAATTAAATATATCATGTTTACAAAACTAATTAATGACTTAATCAAACATGCATTGAATCCATCTTGTTGGAGTCACTTTCCTTCATTATATATAATTAATCTTGGTTAGTCTCCTCTGAAATTTATTTATTTATTAAATATATATTAATTGTTGATTGACTTTTGATTATATGGAATCACGATGTTACTCCTTCTGTTTTTAATTATAAACCCTATGGGTTTGAATTTTTTAACGCAATTTTATGGTAGTTCAAGCAAGAAACCAACCATATTTGAACCCCCAACAATAAGAATCCTTTTAGTCATCACTCCTGACCCAATATATATATATATATATATATATATATATATATATATATATATATATATATATAAATCGGATCTAAAGTTTAAAGTGGGCGAATTTAATTTAAAAGACTCTTCTTAAATAATATTCTCTCCTAATAACGTTCTTTTATTAAAAAACTATGTCGTTTTGAAGATTCTTTTAAAAATCAAGTAGGGACACGAGTGATATTTTTATAAATAAAAGAAAAGCAAGTGGGACCACTCTATTTTAATATTATTTTATATTTTAAAAGAATCTCCAAAACAACGTAATTTTAATAACACCAGATAAGAAGAGTGTTAGCGATCATTACCTATATATATATATATATATATATATATATATATATATATATATATGCGCTTAATCATGTCATAATCAATAAGACAACATTGTTAAAGTGGTTAATTGCTTAATATTTTGTGCTAAGAAAAGTGCATTAATGTCGGACGCAATCACACATCGATCATCAGCTGCCCGGCGCATGTACGAGTAGTACTGCCTACTAGTACTTGAGCGCAATTCAAAATATATATCCCGGCCGGGGGAAATTAAACTTTCACCAAGCACATCTTTGTTTAGTTAAATCGAGAGCTTAACCTAAAATAAATGTCAACAACTTGACATATATACTAGTGGTATATTATTGAAGCATGCATCTAACTCAAAATTAATTGAGAATGACAAATACGTGGACAATTTTAATTGAGAGATGTAGGCGGTTGAGCCTGTGCAAAAATGGTGCATGCTTTGATACTAAATTAAACTCAAAATTAATTGACTATAAGTGGAGTAGTATCTCAAATTATATATTAAACTTTATATTTCAACATATATAACTTGTAAGTGTCAACTACTTGCATGTAACACCCCCTTCCCAAAATAGAAAGAGAGGTTACTCAAAACACAACAAAACTGAATGAAAGCTTATGTCATAAAAGGATGGGTTCATAATAATTAAATATCACAAGACAAACCATAGTAAATATCCCACTAGCTCAAACCATAACCGAAAGTAATTGTTACAATTTCAAATAAACTGACATATCAATTCTAAACATAATAACTCTAATCCATTGGAATGAATGGAGCTCTCATCACACTTGCCCATGATTCCCTGATTACTGCCTAAGAAAAAACAAAGATAAGCCAAATGCCCAAGATGCGACGGATATAGAATAAAAGAATAATGAAACGAAATAACTAACACAATTAATTGAATCTGAATCAGAATGCGAACAAAACCAACACAATGAAATGATAGTTTAAATCAATCAAATGGTCAAAAAGTTATTTCATACCGAGCTAAAATAAATAGTAATATACCTTGCCACACAGTAAGTCAAATAATGCCACACAGTAATCACACACATCTCGATGCAAATCCAGATGCATGCAAAATCGGAAGGTGTGTTTGGCACAAACATCACCAATCCGCAGAATGTAATGTAATCAGAAAAACTAGGGTCGCACCCATACGCCTCCCACAACAAAAACACCAAATGGCCAACTCCCACCGGAGCACAAAACGGAGACGCCAGTGGATCGATCACACCGCCACGGAGGTGTCATGCCTCTATGCCAAGAGGACATGCTGTGGTACCCCCCCACGTGGTTATAGCTCGTATACCCTACGGTATTCTAACAAATATAATGTCGCAACACATGCGACAAAATATCAACACAAAAAGGGTTCTAACATGTACATGTTAAATCGAACGAATCGTCAACACAAGTCTCTAAAATATACTAACATGTACATCATTATGAATATAAAAATAAAATTTAGACATGACACACTAGTCTAAAGAGTACAATGTGAGTTCTAATACAACGCCAAAATAATTTATCACAATAAATTGACCAGAAACAATTATGAGAGACAATACCGGATTTCAAACGAATAACGAAAACGCGAATCTAATTAAAAACAAAAGAGTCTTCATTTTGGAAGAGTACGGAATCTGTACTGGATTAAGCAATGTAATACCCAAAATTCCAATAAAACTCGTTTTAGACTCTCTCCGCTTCAATCTAAATAATTTAATAAAATTTTATTACAATCCAATCATTAATAACATAATACTATTAAATTTATTATTTTAAAAAAACTTTTATAACTATGTTTAACAAAATTAATTAATTAAAATTAATATATATAATTTCAATTCGATTTACCAATTTTGATGTATAAATTTCATAATCAAATACTTATTAAAATATAATATATATATATATATATATATAATATAAATAAATAAAAATGTCACCGCAAAGAACGCATGGTGCCTTCAATCCACCTATATATATATATATATATATATATATATATATATATAGAGAGAAATCATGATGTAAAAGACTGCAAAGTTTATAAATTAAAAGTTATATATATATATATATATATATATATATATATATATATATATATATATATATCTATATATATGTACACCATGATAGTTTACTGCTCACAAGCTTCAAAAGAAATTGACTTGGAAGAACTAATTGAACAATTCTTTTCCTTCCGCAGCCTACCTTTCGCTTGATCGATTGTTGTTTTGTTTTTTTTTTAGCGGTAATACTACTACTGCTTTTATTTTATCGGATGAATGATGTTCTTAATACATTAGGGTTTATATTTTAATCAAGAAATATATTTTATTAACTCTCCAAATTTTAATAGAATTTTAAAATTACACAATTATAATTTAGACCCACTTAGTTTTAAGCCCAAATTTTACCAATTAATGTATCCATCATTTATTAATACATTCGCCCACAAAAATTAAATAATTAGTTTGACCAAAAATAAATGACAAGTTAACCCAAGTAAAAGATAAAGTACAATTAATATATTTTAAAACAAAATCATTTTTTTTTTCGGGTATTACATCATCTACCCCTTAAAAAGGATTCCGCCCCCGGAATCAAAAGAATGGAACGCACCTAATTTTCAAAGAGATGCGGATACTCCGCTCGAATAGACTCCTCCATCTCCCATGTAGCCTCCCGCTCTGAATGATTCCTCCACAGAACCTTAACAAACGGAATAGTCTTCCTCCTCATAATCCTTTCTTGACGATCCAAAATCGCCTCAGCTTGCTCCTCACAAGTAAGATCCTCCCGAATCTTATCGAACGGATATTGCACCACGTGTAACGGATGATAATGATAACTCCTCAACACCGACACATGGAACACATTATGCACGTGAGCTAGCTGTGGAGGCAAAGCCAATCGATATGCAACTTCACCAACCCTCTCCAAAATCTCGAATGGGCCAATATAACGCGGACTAAGTTTTCCTTTCAACCCAAATCGCTGAATACCCTTCCAAGGAGAAACTTTTAGAAACACATGCTCACCAGGTTCAAACTCTAAAGTCCTTCTATGCTTATCAGCATAACACTTCTTCCGTGATCGAGCCGACTTCAATTTCTCCTTAGCCACCGCTACCTTCTCCGTAGTGATTTGAACCAACTCAGGCCCTTCTATGGCTCTTTCGCCAACCTCATCCCAACAAGTTGGTGCCCGACATTTCCTACCATACAATGCCTCAAAAGGAGCCATCCCAATACTTGCGTGCCAACTATTTTTGTAAGCAAACTCAACTAGGCTCAAGTAATCATCTCAATTACCCGACCACTCAAGTGCACAAGACCTCAATATGTCCTCCAACGTCTGAATAGTCCGCTTCGGATTGCCCATCAGCCATGGATGAAAAGAAGTACTAAAGTTTAGCCGAAAGTGCCCCAAGCTCGTTGAAACCCTTTCCAAAACCGTGAAGTGAACCGCGGATCCCTATCTCAAAACAATAGACACCGGAGTACCATGAAGTCTAACAATCTCCTGCTGAAAGATATGTGCCAACCTATCCACCGAAAGTAACCCTCATGGATAGCCAAAAAGTGTGCCGATTTTGTCAATCGGTCCACCACTACCCATATGGCATCATTCTTCCCGAAAGTCTTCTAAAACCCAATCCACAAAATCCATCGTGATGTCCTCCCACTTCCACACCGGAATGTCCAACTCTGCAACAACCCACTAGCTCGTTGATGTTTTATCTTCACTTGTTGACAAGTGAGGCACTTTCCAACATATTCACCACGCCTCGCTTTCATCCCATTCCACAAAAATTCTTCTTCAAATCTCTATACATCTTTGTAGAACTCGGATGAATAGAAAATGGCGAACTATGAGCCTCACCAACACCGCATCCCCGAATGATTGGATCCGACGGTACACACACAACCGCCACCCAACCAAATCACACCATGGTCATCAACACGAAACTCAGTCGCTTGCCTCCCTCTAGATTCTCAAGCACAAACCCCATAACTCCCCATCTTCCTTTTGAGCTTTCTTTGACCATGAGATAAGAGAGGCTCCACTCTCATACCCGCCAAATGCCCATCTCGAACCTCGTATATACAACTCCAACTCAATCCGCTCCATATCCGAAATAATGCGAGGTTATGTAATAAAGGTCGCAACACTTCCTCGAACTCTTTCACTGCCAAGAGCATCTGCAACCACATTTGCCTTCCCGGGTGATACTGAATCCTCGCATCATAATCTTTTAGTAGTTCCAACCAATGCCTTTGCCTCATATTGAGCTCCTTCTGAGTGAAAATGTATTTAAGACTTTTGTGATCGGTGAAGAAATCACAAGTCTCTCCATACAAATAATGCCTCCAAATCTTTAAGGCAAAGATCACCACTTTGCCAACTCCAAATCATGTGTGGGTAATTCACCTCGTAAGGTTTAAGTCGCTTTAGAAGCATAAGCAATCACCTTACCGTGTTGCATCAAAACACACCCCAAGCCCTTCTTAAAGCATCACTATAACTCGATAGCCTCCCGTCCCCCGATGGCAATGCAAGTATAGGAGTTTGTCACAAGTCGCTTTCTTTAACTCTTGAAACTCTTCTCCCGCTCCTCATTCCACATAAACTTCGTGCCTTTTTCTCATCAATCGAAATCAATGGTAAGGCAAGTAAAGAAAATCCTTCAACAAACCGCCTATAATACCCTCGCCAAACCCAAGAAACTTCTAATCTCATCACATCAGTAGGTCTTGGCCATTTGGTGATAGCCTCAACCTTCGCAGATCCACCTTAATGCCTTCAAAGAAACAACGTGTCCCAAAAATACAACTCGCTCCAACCAAAACTCACATTTAGAGAATTTAGCATACAATTTCTCTTTTTCGCAAAATTCCTAACACCGTATGCGAAGATGCTCCTCATGTTCTTCCTTAGACTTAGAGTAAACCAAAATGTCATCAATAAAGACAATGACAAATTGGTCTAGTACTCCCTGAACACCCGATTCATCAAATCCATAAACACCACCGGAGCGTTAAAGTACACCGAATGGCATCACCGTAAACTCGTAATGCCCATATCGCACGAAAAAGCCGTCTTAGGGATATCCTTATCCTCACCCTCAATCGATGATATCCCGACCTCGTGTCTATCTTCGAAAAATACTTACCCCCACGAGTTGGTCAAACAAGTCATCAATCCTCGGCAATGGATACCGATTCTCGATGGTGATCTTGTTCAACTCCTCAGAATCTATACACGTATTCATGTAGACCCATCCTTCTTCTTCACAAACAAGACTGAACACCCACGGTGAAACACTCTACGAATCACACCACGATCTAACAGCCTCGCAATCGCTCCTTCAACTCCTCGCAAACTCCAATCTGTGCCATCCGATCTGGCCGCCTTAGAGATAGGCTCACTCCAGAACAAGCTCAATAGCAAATTCCACTTCCATTTGTGGTGGCAACCCCGACAACTTCTCGTGAAACACATCGGAAAGTCACGAACAATTGGAACATCCTCAATACGAGACCCACCCTTAGAGGTATCTTTCACAAATGCCAAATACCCATCACAACCCTTTGCCACCAACTTTCCAAATTTTTCAAAGTTTAAATTAACATCACCATTCTACTCGATCGAGAACCCCGATATACTAATTCGAGACTTCACATCTCCAAATATAACCTTCTTCGCCGACAATCTATAGTGGCTCGGTGCTTATCTAACCACCCATCCCAAGAATGATATCGAAATCGCATACACACATCGGAAGGAGATTAACGCTACTTAATCTTATCCCCAAAACCGATCGGACATCCTCGATACAAATCGAAAATAACTCATGTAAAGTCCCCATCGGGTAAAAATAGACATAATGTAATCTAAAGATCGAGATGGCACACCCAGTCTTAGAACAAAAGACTGAGCAACAATGGAATGAGTAGAACCCGTATCAAACAAAATAGACGCCTCACGATCGCCAACTAAAAGAGTACGAAACAGTTGTACCTGGTGTACCTGCCGCCTGGTTATGCGTCAAAGCAAACACTCGACCGCCCTGACGCTGACCTCCATTGCCACAATTATCGCCACCTCCACCATTTCCACGTGGCCCAGCACAATCCCTAGCAATGTGACCCATCAGTCCACACAAGAAGCATGCACCAGTGAGTCTGTGGCACTGCCTTCCCGGATGATTAGCCCCACAAGTAGTACAAGGAGCTATCGGAATAAGATTCGGGTTAGCCCCACCACCGGTCCCGGTAACGACCACGATTTTGCCCTGCGCGACGGTTCCGCTCCATCCCTCACGACGATTTTGTCCATACCAAGGTAATCGTCGACGATTACGCCCTTCTTTGAGGCATCTGCCGATAATCCTGCTCGATTCTCGACCACGCCATCGCCTCTAACAACACCACGATTTCGCTCCATCGACCACCTTGATTTCTCCCATGCTGACCCGAAGCTTGACCCTGCTGGTCATCTCTGTCCCTCTTCCGACTCCCTTCCGGTTTGAGTCCGAAAGTCCCGCCGCTCCATCTCAATGTTCTTGTCGATTAGCCACCGCCGATACATCCGTAAACTTGGTGTTAATGAGATGTTGGCGATACCTATAATGAATTCGCCACTTAAACTTCTCACTTTGCTCATTGCAGCCCTGCAGGTTCCCGCAAATCTCGCCAACCTGGTGAGCCTCGTCATGAAATCGGAATGGACTCATCATCCTTCCTCGCCGAATAGATAGATACTTCTCAAGATAGGCCTCTTTATCGCCAAATTGAAAGTCTGCTGATAAAAGACCTCACAAAACTCACCAATGAAGTGTCTCCACGCACCCATCACCCTTGGTTGTCTTCAATGCTTTCCACCACCTCTGCATCCCCTCTAGCTTGTAAGCGAAGAAGTAATACTCTCGATTATCCGAGCACCCCAACACATCAAATATTTTCTCTAGGTGAGCAATCCAATTCTTCCGCATCAATCGGAGTTGAGCAGAACTAAAAGATCGTGGCTTCGCTCAAACCTCTCCAACCACACATACATTGGAACCACTCACCGATCAAGGCCATCCACATTTCCTTCCTCTTCGCTTGTTTGTGGACCATTATTTCCCGAGTGCCCTCGCTTAGGAATTTCAAGCGGCCATTGCCGATTGCTTACAGATAACTGTGCCACCAATCATGCGGTAGAAGCCCGATTAACCGCTTAATTCACCAAGTTAGCCAACAGCACTTATCTCGATCATTAGGTTGCTCATTATCAATAATATTACCCTCCCCTATTGTTACCTCTCCTCCCAAAGAATTTCTAGCGGATTGATGAGCCATCTAAGAAAGAGATCAATGAATATAAACAGAATGATTAAAACAAATTCGAATATAATGCAAACAAAAAAATCAAATCGAACAAAAACCTAACCTGTAAGTCTACCCATAACTCACAAAAGTCAAACCTAAATAGGTTTTCTACAAGAAAGAACTCGGCTTTGATACTAACTCAGAACACCCCTTCCCAAAATAGAAAGAAAGGTTACTCAAAACACAACAAAACCGAATGAAAGCTTATGTCATAAAAGGATGGGTTCATAATAATTAAATATCACAAGACAAACCATAAGAAATATCCCACTAGCTCAAACCATAACCGAAAAGTAATTGTTACAATTTCAAATAAACCCACATATCAATTCTAAACATAATAACTCTAATCCATTGGAATGAATGGAGCTCTCATCACACTTGCCCATGATTCCCCGACACTGCCAAGAAAAACACAAAGATGAGCCAAATGCCCAAAGACGGATATAGAATAAAAGAATAATGAAACGAAATAACTAACACAATTAATTGAATCGAATCAGAACGAACAAAACCAACACAATGAAATGATAGTCAATCAAATGGTCAGGTGTTATTTCATACCGAGCTAAGAATAAATAGTAATATACCTTGCCACACAGTGCAAGTCAAATAATGCCACACAGTGCAATCACACATCTGGATCACAAGTAATCCAGATGTATGTAAATCGGAAGGTGTGTTTGGCACAAACATCACCAATCCGCGAATGTAATGAAACAAAAAAAGGGGTCGACCCATACGCCTCCCACAACAAAACACCAAATGGCCAACTCCCACCGGAGCACAAACGGAGACGCCAGGGATCGATCACACCGCCACTTAAGGTGGTGTCATGCCTCGGTGCCAAGAGGACATGCTCGTGGTACCCCCACGTGTGGTTATAGCTCGTATACCCTACGGTATTCTAACAAAATATAATGTCGCAACACATGCGACAAAATATCAACACAAAGGGTTCTAACACGTACATGTTAAATCGAATCTAATCGTCAACACAAGTCTCTAAAATATACTAACATGTACATCATTATGAATATAAAAATAAAATTTAGACATGACACACTAGTCTAAAAGAAAGACAATGTGAGTTCTAATACAACGCCAAAATAATTTATCACAATAAATTGACAAGAAACAATTATGAGAGACAATACCAGATTTCGAAACGAATAACGAAACGAACGAATTAAAAACAAAAGAGTCTTGCTGGAAGAGTACGGAATCCGTACCTGGATTAAGCAATGTAATACCCAAAATTCCAATAAAACTCGTTTAGACTCTCTCCGTTCAATCTAAATAATTTAATAAAATTTTATTAATACTATTAAATTTATTATTTTAAAAAAAAACTTTTATAACTATGTCGGCAAAATTAATTAATTAAAATTAATATATATAATTTCAATTCGATTTACCAATTTTGATGTATAAGTTTCATAATCAAATACTTATTAAAATATAATATATATATATATATATATATATATATATAATATAAATAAAAAAACGTCACTGCAAAGAACGCTGCAGCTTTCAATCCTTCATATCCACCTATATATATATATATATATATACTATATATAGAGAGAGAGAATCATGCATGTAAAAGACTGCAAGTCATAAATAAAAGTTATATATATATATATATATATATATATACATATATATATATATATATACACCATGATAGTTTACCTGATACATCACAAAGCTTCAAAAGAAATTGACTTCAAGAAAAACTAATTGGAACAATTCTTTTCCTTCCGCAGATTACCTTTCGCTTGATCGATTGTTTTGTTTTTTTTTTTTTAGCAACACTACCCTCTGCTTTTATTTTATCGGATGAATGATGTTCTTAATACATTAGGGTTTATATTTTAATCAAGAAATATATTTTATTAACTCTCCAAATTTTAATAGAATTTTAAAATTACACAATTATAATTTAGACCCACTTAGTTTTAAGCCCAAATTTTACCAATTAATTTATCCATCATTTATTAATACATTCATACAAAAAATTAAATAATTAGTTTGACCAAAAATAAATAACAAGTTAACCCTAGTAAAAGATAAAATATAATTAATATATTTTAAAATAAAATCATTTTTTTTTTCGGGTATTACATGACATATTGTATAATTAAAGATGATCATGTGAATCTTAAACCATTGGTATATATAAAATTTATTTCTTATTAGTTTTATAATTGACGTATGATGGAACTATATTAAAATCTTTCGTTCTAGTATTATCTGATATGTTGCTTTTGAGAAAATTTACACTGCTTATCAAAGTAGTCCATGCAATTATTAATCATCAACCACTTAATAAGTTATAAGTAGTGAAGCTAGGTATGTCCTATGATGGGTATATATGTATAGTTTACTTAACTCCGAAGTCAACTACGCGCATAGAATATGCAGTACTCTATCCGTTCTAAAATACAGGATTAAGTTTAATATTTTAAAGTTAATTTATAAGGTATTATCAAATTTAAAATTATGTAATTTATTTAATTTTTAGAAATAATAAATCTTCTGATTAATTGTTTTATTTAGATAAATTACAATTTTTATAATTTTCATAATTTTAAAATTTAAAATATGTTAAGATGAATTCAATTAAAAAATCAATATTTATCTTATATTATAAGATGAGGGAGTATAAACTTATCTCTAGAATCGAATATCACCCGTAATAATTTGTTAAGGTCAGAAAATGATCCATGAGATTACGGGAACGCGGGCGTAAAAAATTTGATCCCGATACGTGAAAATTAGTCCGATTACGATTGGATTTTAAAAAAACAAAAACTTATCTCTGGCCACAAAATAGCTAGCGATGGACTTGTTATTTTAATATGTTGACTCTTTAATTTAAGTATATAAGGATTTAAATAAAAACACACTTCAAATATATATATAAACATAATGAACCTTTCAAATAGTTGAAGAAAATAATAGTAAAATGTTTTAGTCAAGAAGTGCACCCAATCAACTGCTGTGGGCGGTTGTAACAAAAACGGTTCATCTCCTCTGTACCTTTGGACTATTCACATGTATTCGACTCATTAACTAACTAGAGGAAAAAAAAATAAAAAATGAACAAGCACCTGCATGTCAAGTGTTTCTTTCTTTTGACGATTCCATCGTGTAAAATTCGCTAGGTATTTTTGAACAAAGGGATTTATTTTATTTGAGAGTTCTAAGTATTTAAGAAGTAGGGTAGGGTAGGGTAGGGTAGGGTAGGATAGGGTAAGGAGGAAAAGAAAAAAAATTCATTCTAAATTTTTTTTCTCTTTTCAATCTTTTCCTTTTCTCCCAAATAAAACTCACAAATATTTTTAGGGTATTGTGAAATGCTGATCTCTCATTTTTGTATGGAGCTTATATTGTACTCCCTCCTATTCTAAATAAATAACGTTTTAAGGAGTTTAATTTTATTCTATATAAGTGTCGTTTTAGAATTTCTATACAATATTGTACTATTTTTTCCTAATTTATCCCTCTATTTAATATGCTTAGTAAATGCAATTCCATAAATCATTTTACTATATATACAACCAAAGTTCCAATAACCCATTAATTGCCTTCATCTTTGTGGAGAGAGAAATAATTAATTAAGAATACAAAAGATATTTTATGTTATTTTTTAATAAGTGTACTTAACTCTAAAACGTTATTTAATTTAAATAAGAGGGAGTATATAAAAGTTGTATATTTGTGTTGAAATATCATTTTTACACTTGAACATCAGTGTTTTTCATAGAATGTAAGTGTCTTAAAATGTGGGTATCAAATGTACAAGTCATCATTGTATTAATCTATATTTATTTACATTATAAGTCGCATAGAAAGTTGGCGAATTCATATTAAAGCCTTTTATTTTCTTATTTTACCATTCAATCTACTTTCTTGTTCCTTGTTTCTTTTTATATTTTTATCTCACTCCATTATCCCATCTCTTATTTTTTAAAATTACATCTTATCAGATAACACACATAAATGTGTTATATATTAATAGTAAATGTATTTGAGATTTGAATTAATAAAACTTAAAGATTTTTAATAAAGAATTGATCGATATTTTTGTAAGTAAATTTAATACTCTTTCCGTCTCAGAATAAAAATTTTGGTGAACTTTTCACGCATATTAAGAAAATGAATAAAATGACAAAATTATCTATAATAATGTCATTAAATATGGAGAGAAAATTAGAATAAGAAAAGTATAGGATATTTAATGCTACGGATATAATAGAAAAATATGTGTAAAAGTTTAATTATTAAAAAAAAATAGATATTTAATATGAAATTACCCAAAATAATAATAAGAATTTTTATCATGGAAACGGAGGGAGTAGTACTTCTTTTAAAAGAGGAAAGAGGGAGGAGGGAGGAGGGGTTAAACCGTAAAAGTATTATATGGATTCTAAACATACAACGCGCCTGAGCAGGTGGAGAATAAACACACGTCCCGACTAATTACAAGTCCGACAAAGCAGAGAGAGGGTGTGACCACGGATGGCAAAGGCCAAAGAGGCCAAAAACACACTCTATAAAAACTCCCCAGTTAAACCCTTTATAATCTGTCACTAAAACACTAAACCACTCCCACAACTTTCGCCACTCCTTTATAATTTCAATTCATTTTTATACATATATATTTGTGAGAGATATTTTTATACATATAATTTCGATTCATATATATTTTCATTTTTAAAGTTGTAATCTTTTGAGCTGCAAATGAGGTTGATTTTGTTCTTCTTCGTTTATTAGTAGTAATGTTGGCTAATGATCTCTCAAGAGATATGGAGGCCAATGAATTCGAACTCTATAAACATCATTCTTGTTGAAAGTCTCTTCATTTAAAGGTTACGAATCTCTTCTTGAAATTTATTTTACCTGTTATTGTCAATTTGCTGAAAATGACTAGAAATAGAGTGGAAAGTAAAGCAAACTCTTTTCAATTGCTGTATTTTGTTTGAAAAATATGATTTTATTCTTCCGTTATTTAAAGCTTCCATTTTTCTGACAACCCAATTTATATTTTGCATTTTTCTGATTACTTGTGCTTTTGTGGATTTAGGTTTTACAAATACTGTTTTTAAAGGATTTGGGTTTCTTTGAGGTTTCCATTTCTTAAGCATATACTCATTTCTTTGAGGTCACATTCTTGAGAAATTGTTGTAGGACATTGAAAGTATGATTTTCTGTCATAATCCTTGTTATATCTGAATTGGGCTTCTATATTTTCTGTTAGGAAAAAGTATTTGTGGTGTATTTGGTTCTTGAGGAACAGAGGAAGAAGGGTTTATTAGATATGAGGTGTCTTTTGTTTACTTCAACGGGACCACCGATTAAACGAAGGGCTGGTTTGAGGATTAAACAGGCGGGGCGAGGTTCATACCGAGCTAGTTAGTTAAGATTTTGGTTTTAATTTGGTTAAGAAATTTATAAATTTGTTTTACCGGAACTTTCTATTCCCCAAAGAAGTTGAAGTATGGACACTACTCCATTGAGCCAGTTCTTGCATAGCATTTGCCGCAATTCTCCTTGGAATTATGCAGTCTTTTGGAAGCTTCAGTACCAAAACCAAATGTAAGTGGTTTCAGAGATTTATTTGCCTATTTGTCTGTGACCAGCTGGATTCCTTATTCAATTTGCTTGATATTTATATATTTTATGGAAAATATTAAACCAATTTGTACTTGTAGTAATACTGGTGTATCTATTTGTGAAATTTTCATTTTTGAATTCATCAAATTATATCTAAGGAATCATACCTTAAGAACATTTTATAGATTCCACCTAAAGGAAAGTAAACAAAAAAGAAGAAAGGGAAATATTTAAAAATTAAGTCATAACTCATAAACATCATATGAAGCAGCATCTTACATTGAGGAATGCTAATCATAACTACAATCATTTCCACGCTGCCAATTTAATAATTTTATGCCTAATTCCATTGATGGAAATTACCTGCTGTTTCAGGATTCTGACATTCGAAGATTACTGGCATACTCCAAACCAGAGAAATTCCATGGAAAGCATATTACACAATATATGCTTTAAAGGCTCAGACGAGATACTTTCATCAAGTATATATGATGGGAGTATGGGTACAAATCCCGTTGAACTAGCAGTGGCGAACATGTCAAGCATTCAGCACACATTGGGAGATGGGTAAATTCTCGTGCTTTGCCTTGCTTTACTTTACTTTTGGTGCTTGCTCATATTTTGAACGTAATTGTATGCATAAATTATGTAAATATTACATAGTATAAGTTTATTCTTGTTGGGATGAGTGGCGGCTGGAGTTGCAAGAATTCGGATCTACAGGTCTTTCTTTCCTTGCTTGTCTGATACGAGCTTTGTGCTCAAGGGAGGATGAAAGCCTGAGTTTCACTTGACCTTATATAACCATCAAACTTTTCAGTTGTGGTATCATTTTTTAGATTCAAGCCAGACAATTGATTGAGAAGGCTTATTTTCATGACTCCTGTGATGAAATAAAATAAATAAGAATCTGAATATAATATTTTATCAAACAGTCATTCCCTACATTCTGCTTAACAATGTACATAGAGAATAAAGTCATAGCATTGTGGCATGAGATTCAAGCCAGACACTTGATTGAGAAGGCTTATTTTCATGACTCTTGTGATGAAAAAAATAAAAATAAATAAGAATCTGAATATAATATTTTATCAAACAGTCGTTCCCTACATTCTGCTTAACAATGTACATGGAGAATAAAGGCATAGCATTACACACATTTTCTTTTAGGGTTTCTTATGATACGCTTGGACTATTATAGTGATGAAGAGAGAGCAAGACATTTTTACCATGGAAGTAGTGTGAAAACTATATCATTTCCGCTGCAAGACAAACATCACAACAAATTGGTACGAATTACATTCTGAAGACAATAGTTGGAAGTCTTGACAACAAGATATAACTTAAGTCTGTCAAATTACTTGGTCCACATCAAGTCAAAACCACAAAAATTTGCAGCATGGATTCCCATTTAGATGCCAACTAAGTAAATGAATGACCTCTTTATAGTGCTTGATTGGCTGTTTATGTGACGCTTAAGACTGTGTAAACTTGTTTATTACTTTGGACGTCCTTCAACCAGGTATGTATAGGTTGCTACTAGCTTGTGTTTTAAAGAAGTATACTAAGAAGATAAACTGTTTTGTCAGAGAGCAATCTTATTTGTTAAAATGAATAGAACATTGTAAACTAAGCATATTAACTAAGAGTTATAATATTATGCAGTGTTGTTGGTGAGGTGGCATGCAGTGGAAACTACCGCTGGGTTTTCTCTGATGATATATCAGCTGGTGAATACAGCTCCAAGTTAGTTCCTGAGGTAGTTTAATTGACAGTTAATAAGTTACCAAAAGTAATATTACTATTCTGTAGTTGAGTAAGCACTGAAGAGATTATTTACCTATGTAAATCTTCCATTGGCAGTGGCCTGATGATTGGATAGTTCAGTTTGCATCAGGTATCAAGGTAATTTAGTAGTGAATTTTTAATAATGGGGTGAATGCAAAACCTTTTATAATTTGGGACACTCTAAATTAGCTGACAAAATTTGCACATATGAATAAATCCTCTGCTGATCTCTCTTATGCTGTTCATTCAGACTCTTCTTCTGGTGCCTGTTGTTCCACATGGAGTTCTACAACTCGGTTCTCTGGAAACGGTGTGTTAATTATGATTATTATGCATGGAACTTGTATATATGAAAACTATTGCTGCAATAAAATAATTTCAATATTACTAAAAGGGTTTAGAAGCCTGTGATTGCTTAGTGATTGACTGGTGATACGTATATGATGTATACTTATATAAGGACTCATTATCACTTCGAGGAATCCTTCTGTTTCTCTCTCTCTCCCTCTCTCCTGTCTACATGTGCTATGGCTATTGAATTTTTATCTCATGTGATACTTTTTCCTTCAGGTTGCTGAGGATCTGGCACTAGTTGCTAATCTCAAAAACAAAATTTTAGCATATCAAGAATTTGTGGAATGTTCTGTCCCTTTCTCGGCGAATATGCATTTTAATGCTCATTCAGCATCATCACTGATGTCAACTCTGGTGGAGAATGAGTTGTCTGGCCTTTCCATGAATGGAATAAAATCTGAGGATTCTACTCTTGTTAGCAGTAGTGTCTTACAAACATGCCACATGTTGTCAACCACAAACCAAATCACACCACCAAACAAGGGTGAGAATTTACAAAAAATAGTTGGGGAAGATGTACTGAAAATTCCCAATACTTCTACTGAAAACGATGTCAGTGTCCAATTAATGGGTTTGGGGGAAGAACCAGAAGATGCAGAAACACTTGGTCAGTCATTTGATTGCAACGTGTTAGAGATGATAGAGAATAATTTGTTTAGATTTTCTTGTATTGAAGAAGAGTTACAGTCCTTTTCTCACCCTAATGATGACAATATGGGGACATGTAGAGGAGAATATGCCGTAGGAACAATGAAGTCTTACTCTCATATGGGCATGAGCGCACAATCTCTAGTAGACAACGGTGCTGGTAACTTTTACACTTTCTTCAGCTTTCCCAGAGATTGTGAACTGCACAAAGCACTTGGGTCTACAATCATGGGACAGAAGAACAGATATTTGTGGGAAACCCCTGTCTTAGGTGAGGATGAGTATAACAATTCAAGTCTGATATGTAATGGTGAATTCAGTTATGTTACTGGGACTGGGCCAATATTCTGGGAAACTGGTGGACCTTTTATTAAAGGACATGATGGCAAACATTTATTAGGATCTGTAGTTACGGATGTAAATTGTAGTTTGGACAAGAATTTATCTGATATAAAGTCATCTTCGACCTCACTTGAACAGTTTTCTGCTTTTCCTGAAGAACAACGTGAATCTGAAAGACGTACCTTGGTGGTGGAGGATGCAGCTTCCCAGAGCTGTGCGGCATCTGTATTTGCTGATAAGGGTAGAAATGCTAATAATAGTACATCACCTTCAGCTTCTTCATTTGAGAGTGTGATGAGTGCAATGATTGGGGAAGAGCAACAGAAAAAAGGGCATCGCTCTACACATCCTAGGAAGGGATCAAAATTATCTAGTGACAGCAAAAGAAGGGCTAGAACTGGTGATAATCAGAAGCCTAGACCACGAGACAGGCAACTGATCCAGGACTGTCTCAAGGAGCTGCGTGACCTGGTCCCAAATGGTGTGAAGGTGAGTTTTTTTCAAGGGCTAGAGTTTATTGCTATTCAGATAATCACTTATTTTCTCTTTTCTTCCATTCATTAAGTTACTTATTTTCTCTTTCTCATCTCTGATTAAATATTTCTCGTCTTTCCCTTATATGATAACTGCAGTGTAGCATTGATGATCTTCTAGATAGAACTATACAACACATGCTGTTCTTGAGAAGCGTTACTGATCAGGCTGATAGGTTGAGTCAATTGGTTCATAAAGAGGTAAATGGCTGTTAGTCTGTTACTGTGACATGTATATATCTACTTTTCTTGCTTTATTGATATTTAACTTCTATGAACCGTCTCGTGAGCAAGTTAATTTGTCTTAAATTAAGAATCCAACGTGCATTGCACCTGAGTAAAAGGTGAAAGTTATACCTAATAAGTAGGATCAGCCTTATCGTTTCCCATTTTGCACGACAAAAGCTGCAGGCAAGAGGCACTGCTTGATCAAATTGCTATCGGATTTAATTTAATTTAAGTTGATTTAATTTTGTTTGTAATGAAAATGGTATTGCCATATATTAGATCAGTACTGAAATGCTAGCTGGTACATCTCTTTGGATAATATAATAAGATTGGTTGGAAACCTGTGCCTTTTGGATTGATTCTCATTACAGTTTTAGACCGTGACATCTGATCTTCAATATCTATTTCCTATTTCGAGAATGAAAAGAAAGGAATAAATATATGAGAACAATGAAAGAAATAAATCTTTTTCTATCTGAAGTCAAGAATTAGCTACCTGAGAATTTATATCCGAAAGTGAATAATCTACAGGTTGCTGGAGGAAAGAATTTGAAATCTGCTGAAAGAGATGGTGGTCAACAAAATGGGACCAGCTGGGCTTTTGAACTGGGAAGTGAGCAACAAATATGCCCCATAATAGTTGAAGATCTTGAATACCCGGGACACATGCTAATAGAGGTCTGCTTTGTGCATTTTCATGTACTGTTTAGTTTTATTTAAGGCTGTAAATGAGTCAAATAGTTCGGGCTCGACTCGAAAAAATATGAGTGAGACTCGGATTCATTAATAATATGATCTAAAATAGTTTGAATAAAAATATGAGTTGAATCTAAGCAAGGTTATACTCGACTCGTTTAAGATTCAAATTACTCGAATACTTGATTGTGATTCGATACATACTCGATTGATGCAGATTCGATTGGATGCTCGATACATTCCCTTATAATATATACTAATTTAAATCAAATTAGGATAATTAATTAGTATTGTTTTGTTTTGTTTTTAATTTTAATTGTGATTTTATATTTGTAAAGTGTAATAGTAAATATATTTTCTCATTTCTAAGTAAAATAACAAATTCAATTTATAATTATATTTATTATAAAATTAGTTATTATGTGGAGACTCGAATTCGAACTTAAATTTGAAGCTCTCGAGTAGTTTGAATATAATTCGATCCGAGTCTAATCGAATTCAATTAATAAATATTCGAGTCGAGTCGAATCTGAGTAGAATTTTTTAAATACAATTCGAATTCGAGTATGAATTTAACATTTTGAGTCAAATTCGAGTAGCTCTCTGTTCGCTTCAGTTTGACTCATTTATACCCTTAGTTTTATTGCTCAATGCAGTGCCGATGATATCTTTTGCACAGTCAAGCACATAGAATAATCTTTCTCAATTTGTCACAGATGCTATGCAATGAGCATGGGCGCTTCCTTGAGATTTCTGAGACGATTTGTCGCCTAAAACTAACTGTCTTGAAGGGTGTGATGGAAAACCGCTTGGGAAGCACATGGGCACAATTTGTTGTCGAGGTATCAAGTTGTTTTTCAAATATAAAGTTATTTCAGGGTCTTGAGCCTTATTAGGCCATAGATAACATTCTAATTAAGAAGTACATCTCATGCGAAAACAGGTTCCTAGAGGCTTCCACAGATTGGATATCTTCTGGCCACTGATGCAGCTTCTACAATGATGCCAAACCCATCCCAAGGCAAAATTTGTTGGTCTGCATCCACCTTCAAACAACCAAGTCACCTACTTTGGACCTTGGTTTGAAATAAATTCGTAAGAATTCTTATGTATCTTTTCAGAACAAATCTTGTTACATTTTTTTACTACTACCTTGGACAGAATTTAAATTGCTATTGTATATTAGTTATTTTGTGACAATCTCAATCTTCATATTCACATGCATGAGAACACACCAAACTCGAGTTAGGTGTCCTTTAGATAAAATAGTTGAGTAAAGGGAAACTGGTTTCTAGCTCACTGCACTAGTAAGAAGGGCCAAGATAGTGATTTGGAAGGTTCTTAGTACATAAGACAATATCAAAAGGGGTGATGACAACACATTTAGGGCATCAGCAATAGACTTTAAAGATGGTTTCTAGTCTTGGCTTGTGGAGTTTAATAACCGTTGATTGTAAATCCACCATCAACACAAATAATCTGGTCAGTGATATATGAAGCAGCAGGAAAAGATAGGAATTGCCAGTAGGGATGAAATTTCATTAGGCTCTCCAGTACGCCCAATAGGAGTTCTAGAAATCATGCGTTCTGTATCTTCCATCTGAGCAGGATCTAGCTGCACGTAAAACGTCTCAACAGTTTATTCTCAATATGATCAAGGGTGATTAACCGTATCATGAAATTGAAAGGACAATCAAAGTAAAACAGGGAATGGCACTGTTTGAGGTTCTGATGACCCAAGGCACGATCGTGTTAGAGCAAATATTGTCCTTAGCCCATTCACATGCCAAGTTCTTGGTGAGTTGATTCGGTGCTCCTGGAGAAACAATGAGAGCAAATATGTCTGAGTTCAAAATCAACTTCTTGTTGATATCGAAAACTTTATAGGTACCTTTAGATGCTTTGCATATATAGAAACATAACAATCTGATTTCCATTTTCTGATGCCTTTAAGAAGATATATGCAAGTTGACATAAATGGAATACAGCCTCGAATTAGTTCCCATTATTGCTGAAAAATCTTCTGCACTAAATTCTGTGGTTTCTTTCGCAATAGCTATTCCTGCATTGTTTACCTAAAAGAAGGAAAGTTAACTTCGAATTCACAAATACGTATAAAATTTATTTAGCTTGATTCAGATATATGCTTGAAGAAGAGGATAGGGTTAGTACTCACGAATTTTTTCAGCGACTCCTCTGTGTGGCGCGGATATATTTTTTGAGTGCCAACTATTGGTGTTTCTGCTTGTGAAATTAGGGATGAAATTGTAAACGAGCTATCAGGGTTTGTCGCCAGGGACCATACATGCTCCCGTTACCAAAAAGACCTTGATGAATGCTTACAGCAATGGAAAAACAAACATGCACGATGACCCCAATTTATGCATATATAATATCAGGAATGATCCATTGCCACAGTAGCTAGTTAGGTTGATATCCAACATTCCGCCAAAGAGTTTGGTGGATAGTGTTTATAACTAGCTAGCCGGTTTGCCAAACAGCTATCTTCTTTCTTGTCTTTTGGCTGCGTGATGAATTAATAGGCTGAATGAAAAAGTTGACACGAACAATTTTCAAGACTGCAAATGAATGTCACCATCTATCGTATTCCCGCCAGTATAATTTGATTGTGACTTTGTTTTATGTCTATGATTTTAAGCCTGCAATTTGGTACAAGCATAAAGATTTAAGGTTCTCTTGATATATATACATCATGGACGGTGGAAAAACTTGCATGCATGCGGACAACAATTTTATTACAATTACAAGAATAAACATAAAACTGGCCGGATATATAGCCCTTAGAACTAGAAGTGAATCCACAAGTAGGAGAATCTGAGGATGATTTCATGTCTTGATATTGGTGGAAATTAACTAATTAATAACCAGTGACTGTATAGCCACCATCCACACAAATAATTTGGCCAGTGATATATGAAGCAGCAGGGAAGCAAAGAAATGCCACTAGTGATGAAACCTCATTTGGCTCTCCAGGACGGCAAATTGGAGTTCGAGAGACTAAGCGATCTAGATGGTCCTTTGCATTTGGATCTTCCTGCATATTTTTTAAGAACAAAGTGAGTTGATCACCAATCATTTGATCTTAATTAGGGATTAAGTGAAATGGTCATTGAATCTTTTACTAGGTAAGAAAGAGATGAGACAAGCCTCGAGTACTCGTTTTATAGACCTCTATATATAAAAATTCAAAAAAGTCTGGGAAGCTCTCACTCTGAATTTAAAATTAGAAATACATTTTAATTTAATTTTAAAATTTAAAATCGACACGAATTTATTTTACGTTAGTACAAAATAACCCTTTGAGGTCAATTTTTTGTTTAAAAAGTTTAAATTTCGCAAATTGACTTAAAGTCGAAATGTCTCAAGTTTTGAAATAGATGGAGGAATAGTGATGTAAGATGGAAGTCTATCAAAAACAGGTTAAGAAATGAAAGAAAGAAAAATAAATAAATAGGGGATATATAATATTTTCTTTACTTGCAGTGCTTCTACGAGTGAGGTTTTGATGACCCATGGTGCAACCGTGTTAACACGAATGTTGTCCTTCGCCCATTCGCACGCCAAGTTCTTGGTTAGTTGATTCATTGCTCCTGTATAGTTAGGAGTTGTTTGATAGAACTGAATGAAATAGTTTTGAACGTTTAAATAATTTGAATGAGTTGAATGACAGAATTCTGAATACTAAATAAAAAAAATTATTTGATAATTGACATGTCTGAAACATCTGAATTAATAATATATTTTTATTATTTTATCCCTCTAAAAAAATTCAAATTTGTTTTAAATTTATTTAATATTACTTAATATAATAGTTAATATTATAATTTTTTTAATATAAAATATTTTATTCAAAATATTTCATTCACCCAAAAAATAACACTTGATCATTTAAATTAAAAAATTTGACCGATTCAACTATTCGCATAATTTTTATTCAAAACAAACATACTGAATGGTTGACTGATTCAACCATTCAACTCTAAACAAACACCCCCTTAGTTAAAAAAGTGAAAATACAGTTTTGAATTGTCTGATAGCACAAACATAATAATTAAATTGTGATGTTAAAACCATAATTTTATAATCAAATCGATATATTTGATCACTACTGAACTACACACAAGCTTCAAGATGATAATAAAATCGTGGGATTGGGAGAATATTGTGTTATTTTATATTTATCATAAAAAGAAATTTGACTCTTTTTTAAAACACAGTTTTTTTAAATTAAAAAATTTGAACTCTTTTTACTAGCTAGGGAATATATATATATATATATATATATATATTCCAAGGTGAATTAAATATTAGCTGTGAGATCTACAAAGTTGGAAGTACCTTTGGATGCTGCACAGATAGAAAAAGAAGGTATAGCCAATACACCAGCCACGGAAGAGATAAATACAATCCTTCCATTTCCTGACGCCTTCAAGAATGGTTGTGCAAGTTGACATAAATGGTACGAGGCCTCAAAATTGACACTCATTATGCTTGAAAAATCTTCAGCAGTGTATTCCGTCGCCTCTTTCATTTTAGCTGTTCCAGCATTATTTACCTAGACGACAGTCCGTACCACAAGATGGTTTGTTACTATATGTAATAGTTTAAAACTGCTGGTTTATCCTTTAGGCTTAAATACACTTTAGACCTTCAAGTTTTCTACTTATTACAACTTAAATACTAATGTTTCAGCTTTAAGACATGGAACCTAAATGCCTTTAAATTTCTATAAATTAAATCGACAGAGTAATAATGGATCCGAATATGAGTATTTTGGGTAATTTCTCTAAAAAATACCTTTGGAAGCACATACTGAAAAAATAATATTAAAAAATTAAAGTTAATATAAACAATATATACCCTTGAAAGACTTAATTTTCCATAATGGTAGAATATATATATACCTCAAATATCTTTGAACGAAGTACTGAAAATTATAGTCACGTGATTAGTGTATGATGATAAAGAAAAATGAGTAATAATCATAGTCAATGGAAACGAGATATATATCCTTTAAAGACTTATTACCTTTGTATTTTAAGTCATGACTAATAATTCCGATAAAAAATATTTAATAAGTTTGCTAAAAAAAATTTATTTATAAAAATATAGAGAAATTAAGATTTAATGTGTTAAACTTGAAACATTCATATTTAAAGTGTAAAAAATGAAAAACTTTTAAGTTTTAAAGTTCATTTAATTAGTCCACAATCGTCTATATTACACGTGGATCCGGTTATCATAGTTCATAAAATTAATTTTTAGAAGTAAAATTTGTTTCGACTAATATAAGATTGACACGCATAAAGATCACCTCCCTACCTTACTCCCTACCTTCTCTTATCGAAAGAAATTCTTTCCTTATATTAATAGCTTTCAATTCCCATACCAAAGCTAAATTTCTCAAATTTTACTTGGTAAATCATTATAATTACAAGTATATTGTTATTATTTTAGTTGAAAGTTGAAACATCTACAATTAATTAAAACTTACTAGGATGTTGAGCTTTCCGTTAAACAAAGAGGTGACAGTTTTCATTAGTTGCTCCCGTTGGCCTGGCGATTTTAGGTCACAGACGGTTCCTGTGACTCCAAAACCCTTGCTTTTCCATTCTTCTAAGCATTGATCAAGCTCTTTTTGGTTTCGAGAACAAGTATGGATTACTGCGCCGAAGTTTGCTAGCTCTTCTATAATTGCATGCCTAATCCACAAAAAAATAAAATTATATATATATATATATATATATTATGGCGCCAAAATAACACTAATTATAATTAACTAATTAATCATAAACCACATTACTTGACAAAATTAAAGTGACATGACAAACCCTATGCCTCGAGTTCCACCGGTGACAAGGGCAGTTGTTCCCTCGAGAGTCCATCTCTTGTCTCCACCACCGACGATTTCCGTTCGTGCCATAGATTATCAACTGATTATATTCAAGACAATAATGACAATTTTCAGCCCGGTTTGTTTTATATATATATATTATAATGCCGTGTTTGGAGTGGAAAATAAAATAAAAGACGAAATAAAATGATTTTAAATTATTTTTAGTGAATATTTGATTGTTGGTAGTGATGGATATTGTCATATAATGACAAAATTATCACATATATTTATTCTATTGAGAAAAAAATAATGAGATGGAATGAATTTTTATTCTATTAAAATAATTTATCCTCTAAAATAATCATTTAATATATTATTTTTATTTATTTTATTTTCTATCTCATTCCCTCAATTTAAACTTAGCATAGGAGTTTTGTAACGAGCTTTGTTCCAATTGATAACGATAATTTCCATCAAGTGCACACCATAGATGACAAACACATATTTGCTTGGCTCGTGCTGTGACACGTAAAGTCTCAACTTCTAAGCTAGACTTGGCTTAAGTGATTTGATTTGATTTGATTTGAAAATAGTTGAACATCAACCACAAAACTTATGGATAAGAGTTTTATATGGATGATAATTTTATTAATGGGATAAATAACGTTTTTTACACCATATGTACGCAATTCAATTTTTATTATAGTTATCGAATTTTTTTTATATAATCAATAATAATCTTTTTTCAAAACTTACAAAATGGTCATTCCAGATTCAATTTTTCGTCAAAAAAGCGAGCGGAATGTTGATCGTCTTAAATTAATTCCATTTTTTGCTTACGTGGAAGCACTGAAAAAAAAAAGCGGTAGGATTATTATAAAGCACAAACCAACAAAACTATTAACTACTTCACCTAAAACAATTCCAAAACTAATAATAATAATAATAATAATTTCAAAATAATAATAATAATAATAAAATACTATTAATAGTAATAATTTTAAAATAATAATAATAATTTTTAATAATAATAATAGTATTACTAATAATTTTAAATAATAATAATAATAATTTCTTTTTTATTTTATTTTAATGGAGAATAAAAATGATTTGTCAAATTTACCCTTTACTCAAATAATTTAAATTAATAAAATAATAAAAATATTTTTTTAAATACAACTATTCTTAATATCTATGAGATATTAAGAATATTCTTAATATCATAGATAATTTTATCTTAATAATAATTTTAAAATAATAATAATAAAAAATAATATTATTAAGAATAATAAAATAATAATAATAATATTAAGAATAATAATACTAATTTCAAAATAATAATAATAATAATAACAATAATAATAATTTTAATTAATAAAATAATAATAATAACAAAATAATAATAATAATTTCACAATAATAATTTACTATCCGCTCATTTCACAATATTATTATTACAATTACTATTATTTTATACCATTTGGAACTCAAGGGTCACTAGCTTTTAGTTTCCTGATCTAAAAATATTTTCGTATCTCATTCAGTCATTTTTTATTACAAAAAAGGAGTTTAATTTATGTTAATATTGATATAAAAATATAAATTATATAAATTGTAGTAATAATTATAATAATAATTTTAAAAATTTAAAATTTTAAAAAGATTATATAAATTATAAAAATATTTTTATATGAAGTCGATGTGTATTTAAAAAAAAATATTTTTATTATTTTATTAATTTAAATTATTTGAGTAAGGGTAAATTTGACAAATTATTTTTGATTCTCCATTAAAATAAAATAAAAAGAAATTATTATTATTATTTAAAATTATTATTATTATTATTATTCAAAATTATTAGTAATACTATTATTATTATTATTAAAAATTATTATTATTATTTTAAAATTATTACTATTAATAGTATTTTTATTATTTTTATTATTATTATTATTATTATTATTATTATTTTGAAATTATTATTATTATTATTATTATTATTATTATTATTATTATTAGTTTTGAAATTGTTTAGGTGAAGTAGTTAATAGTTTTGTTGGTTTGTGCTATAATAATCCTACCGCTTGCTTTTTCTCGTGGTCCATATAAAGCAAAAAATAGAAATCAACTTGCAGACAACAAGATTTCGTCCGTTTTTTGGACGGAAAATTGAACAGAATGACCATTTTGTAAGTTTTTGAAAGTACAATTATTCGATTGTAACAAAAAAAGTTTTGATAATCACAATGAAAATCGAACCCCAATACAATAACCAAAACGTTATTTATCCCTTTTATTAATTATCATCCTCAAAAGTTATGGATAAGAGTTATACATGGATAAGAGAGTTTTTTTCATCCTTTTATTGTGGACAAAAAAGACTATTATCTTGGTTGTCAAATTTCAAATATTTAATCACTAAACTTTAAAAATATATAATTAATCAACTTAACTTTTGAAAAATTATTAATTAAATTATTGAGTCAAATTCTAATTTGATTTGATTCGCTTTAAAAATTGTGTCCATAACCATGTCTGCTTGTCCCAAATCATACATGTCACATAACCGTGTCCATAACCATGTCTTCGATCCTACATAAAAAATTAAGATAAAATATATCACATCAACAATTTATAAAATATTTATAAAATAATTTATATCTGTAACAATATTTTTTAATATTTAGCAATAATTCCGAATTTTACCATCAGAATCTCATCTATTACATCTTCACAGTTTTTTTTTTCTTCAAAAAATAAATACTTAGCTTACAACATTATCGACAAATAATAAATTGTCAATAAATTTATTTATATATTTTCTCAAATATGTATTAAAAAGATAGGTAGAAAGTATTCTCTACATCTCTAATTATTTGACATTTTAGAGATGGACACAAGAATTAAGATAATAATTAGAAAGTATTAAATATACAGTAAAACCCCTATTTAAGATTACTCTATATAAGAATAACCTCTACACTATTATAAAAAAAATGGTCCCAATTTGGGCCGCTTATGAATAGAATAACCTCTAAATTATAATATGTTATATACTTTTTAAGTCCCAGACAAGAAAGAATATACTATATATAGTAATAATTATATATATATATATATATATATATATATATATATATATATATATATAGAGAGAGAGAGACAATATTAATTTTAAAAAACTATATTTTTATAAAAGACTACATTTCCTATAAAGAACTATATTTTCCTATAAAAGACTACATTTCTTATAAAAGACCACATTTTCCTATAAAAAACTATAATTCCTATAAAAGACTACATTTTTCTAATTTGAAAATCTAAATAATTTATGTTTTCTTTAATTTTTGTTATAAATCTATATTTTTGTTAAAGTGGATATTTTTTGGTGTTCGAAAAATATTTTATACCAATACCTCTATTTAGTAATAACCTCTCAATTAGAATACAAATAGTTTGGTCCCAAGTCTATTCATAAATAGAGGTTTTACTGTAGTACTCAATTGTCTATAATACTCTTAAATCATCATTTATCATAGTTCATACTCTCTCACATATTTTTTCATAATTATCTCCTAAAAAAACTCATACTTCATTTACTCATTGGTCTCTTTCTCCATCCATCCCCATAAAAAACGTATCCGTTGGGTCTCTAACTTTTATTTTTATTTTGATGATAACAATAATTAGTAAATAAATTAATTAAAAAGGTAGAATCCTCTCCATAGGATTTTTTATATAATTGTTTTATTTATCTTATTTACTTTGACCAAAAATATTTTTTAAATCTTATTTAATTGATTTTCTTGATCTTGATTTTTTAAAGTGTTAAAACAATGGGTCACTTATATTGGGACAATGCTTGCTAATGTGCTGGAAATGAATTGGGACATGCATTTTGGGACAAAAGTCATATGTTCATCATCAAATGCTTGTTTGACCGAATTTAGAAAGAAGATGAAAATTTTGATTAAATCATTTTTGACATGAAGGCATTCTCAAAATAATTTTATTATTTTTAAGTTTTTAAAAATCATTTTGAGTTATTTCAAAATTGGACAAAATTATTTTATTACTTATAATATATATTACGTTATATATATATATATATATATATATATATATATATATATATATATATATATCGATCCGGATCAGTGTATACCCACTTATCTTTACTTTCACCGTACTCACCCCCTTTTAGCGATGGACACGTGACGATTTGGTCATTCATTCAATCAAATGCTATACTTTTAGTGACGCTTATATGTTGTCCGTCGCTAAAAGTATATAAACGACGGTTGTATGACCGAAGCAAATCATTCACGTCCGTCCGCTCATTAAAGGGGGTGAGCACGTGAGTAAGATAAGGGTATGCACTCGATCCTTGCTCTCTCTCTCTCTCTCTCTCTATATATATATATATATATATATATATATATATATATATATATATATATATAATGCAAGTGTGTGATTTGAATGTGTTGGAAACTTTAAATCGTGTGACACTTATTTTGGGACTAAAACCATGTATATAGTATATATATGTATAATGTTTTGCATGCATGTGCTATATATAAAAATCATATGTATATATATATATATATATATATATATATATATATATATATAGAGAGAGAGAGAGAGAGAGAGAGAGAGAGATTCTGATCAGTCCTGGACTCCCCACCATAACAAAATTCGAATCAGATAGATGCAGTACATACATGTTTTATTGTATGTATCCAAATCACACCCAAAACACTGTATTATGTAAAAATTCAAGTTTCATAATTTTTTTTTAGTTGTTTTTTTTAAAAAAAAGCAAAAAAAAGGGGTCCGAATTTTCTCCTCTCCGGGATGTCCGGACCTGATCAATTTTCTCTCTCTCTCTCTATATATATATATATATATATATATATATATATATAAACTGAGTATATATGCAATGCATGTGATGGCAAATTATTTTAAAAAAAAATCGTGTTCTCCAACATGTGGTCAAATAGAATAATAATTGCTATGTAAATGGAATTGTGCCCGGGCGGAATATCAAGTTCCTCCGCGTGAAATCCTTTTCATCTGGACCATTGAATTCAAAAATTGATCATCTAAACCATACATTCAAAATTAGTTTTTATAAATTATCATTTTGCCCTCAACCTCAAAAATCTATAAATAGGAGGCATTTCTTTCATTTTCAATTTGCCAATTCACTTGAAAAGAAAAGCTTATTTCTCTCCTACATACTCTCTCTCTAAGCAGCTTTCTCTCTCTTCTTATAAAAGTTCTAATCATTTGAGAAGAAAAAATTGGTCTAAGCATATTGAGATAAGTTGTTTGATTTATTTTATTTGAATTATCTCTTGCTTATTTATATTTATAGATATACGAATATACATTGTTATACACAATTTTATTGTGAGCCCAAATATAAAATTAGGGCTTACGTGTGATCTAAAGAATTAAATGAACCGGGAGAAGTCTCCACGTGTCCCGAGGCAGAAGACTCGTGGAGACGACTCATTTGGGAATTGATTGAGGGATTGGATTGGTGGCTAGAAGGACATGATGATTTAGGCATTACTTAAGTAATTAAGGGTATTCTTGAATTTCTCCAAATCACATGCCAAGCACAAGACCTAGATATATGCAAGGCACGTGACCATTTTCCAGGAAACTCTATAAATACCCCCTTTCATTTTAATAGAAAGGGACTTTTGATTCTCTCTGAACTGGAGACTTTGAAGAAGGCTCTTGAATCCTAAGAGTTCGCGCCATGTGTTACTCGTAAGCAATTGTTACTCGAGCTCGATTCTTCAACCACTCAATCAAGACCTCCCTCTTCAACCACTCAACACGAAACCCTAACCCTAGTAAGGTACGGTTTCCTTACCTATATTTATTGGCGACTCCGCTGGGGAGGTGTAGAATTCATGAAGGGTATTCCCACGACTCGAAGTGGGAGAACTATAGAAAGAGTTTCACCGACACCTAGCATTACTTCACCGGATCCGGTTCTAAGGCAGACAAATCAACATTTCCAAGGCACGAATCTGGATCTCGATCAACCCCTCGTAGAAGACGTTTCTGAAGGAAGTTCAACATCACCACATATGGCTGATCAACAACAAACCAATGTCAGGCAAATGGGCACAGGAAGACAAGGTGAAGAAGCAAGTGGAGAACAAATAACCACGAATGATGTGCAGTTGGAGATGCTCAAGACCTTAAAGGAGGCAAGAGAAGGACAAGGAATGATGATGGCCATGATGTCAGAAATGCGGAAGCAACAAGAAGAGATGTGAAATTTTCGTCAACAGTTAATGTAGATACCAACCTTCAAAGCTATGTTTTTCGTGAAGTTCGCAGTAGAACGAAAGGTGAGCGGATGTCAACAAGGACAATCGAAATGTGCCTCCAACAACGGAGAGTCAGTCGATTCCAATCATCCATTTAGAGCCTCAAACCAGTGGTGATGTACCACAACCTAGAGTGGAAACAAGTCAACCGCAACCAATCGTCATTCCCACCACATTCCCAGTTTTTTCGCAAGTGAAGATACCGACTATACCGAGCCACGCTCAACAAATAAGCCAACAAGTACAAGCAATGCAAGCTTTACATGATGCTAGTGTACACCAGCAGATCTCCTTACCATATACACCGCCAGCGCAACAATACATTACAACCCCTCAGAAAGTCCATACAACAAGTCAGTATGTGACAAAGGATGATATGCTTAATGTAATCAATCAACTTCGAAGACAGACAACCAGACCATCAGAATTGGACTTCACTCCACCATACCCGACACATATACGGAGACAGCCTTACCCAACAGGGTATATTGAGCACCCGCCACAATTTCCGAAGTACAATGGAGAGAAAGGGAATGCGAGAGAACATATAGCTAGGTTTGTAAAATCGATGTCTCCGTGGTTGGGTTATGATGAAGTAATCAACCACAACCTTTTGCTCCGTGAGTTCAGTAAAACATTGACAGATAGTGCCTTCAGTTGGTACTACAATCTAGAGAAAGGCTCAGTCCAAGATTGGGACGATTTGAAGTTACAATTTTTTAAGAAGTTTTTTTATATGCAGAAATAAATGACCATCGTGGAGTTAATGAGATTCAAATAGAAGTCGAATGAGGAGCTGTCAGATTACGTGGACAGATTCAGGGCTCAGGCACAAAAAATGTGTGGAGCCGATTGAGGAGAAGAATCTAGTGAGCATATGCAACAATGGTGCCCTAGATACCTTTAAGCCCCACTTGGTCATTAAAGCATGTGATTCCTTTGCAACACTATCAACATTTGCACAAGACTTGGGAAGAATTATGACTTTGCCCGCAAGCCATGCGACTGTTACGTGGAAGGGAAAAAGAACAGCTACTGTGGCTTTAGTAGATTCACAGCAAAAGCCACAAGGGGGCAAGAGGGAAAAGAATGGAACGAATGAAAGGAACCATGGAAAACCAGGAGAAAAGTTTTCCAGATTGCCAATCCCAGGGGCTATTACGTGCAGTGAGAAGGCATTTAGGGATTTGTACGAGCAGTGGGTAGAACATGGAGTTGTAAAACCTCCAAGGTCCAGATTTGTTGTAACAGAAGAGATAAAGAGGAGACCAGACTTCTGTGTATACCACCAGTACGCCGGACATTCCACTATAGATTGTTACAGTTTACGAAGGATTTAACATAAGAAATTGGCGGCAGGAGAAATCGAACTGGAAGGAGGAAACAACATACTGGACAAGCCACTTCCTAACCACAAAGGGAAAGAAACGTGCAACACTATTACTCATAGTGAATTACCAGAGGGAAGAGAGGTGGAGATGATGGAGAACACAGAAAGGATGGAGGACGATTCTGATCCAGGTCTGCAGGTGACCGCATTGATGAACGGAGCTAAGTTCAGGAATTTTTTTGATCAGATCGGATTAACCAAGGAAGCAAGGATAGAAGCAACCAAGGCAATTATCAAAGTTGCCGAAGCACAAGAGACTTGTATGGCAGTCAGCAAAGGGTTTGTGAGGACGATAGAAGAGGAAGAGAACAAAATCACTTTCTCTAAGGCTGATAGAGAGGTGAGATATCCACATAATAGACCACTATATGTGACAACAATAATTAATGGCATAGAAGTGCGGAGAGCATTCATCGATAATGGAGCATCTGTAAATATCATGCCCTATACTGTCTTTAAACATTTAGGTATTCCAGAGAAGAAGATCGTGAAGGAAAAGACAAACATCACGGGGTTCGCTAATCAAAGCACGAGAACCCTCGGATACATCAAGGTTGATATGCAAGTGGGGAGGATCCGAGGACCTGTGATGTTTCATGTAGCAGAGGTTAACGCAGCATATCATGTGTTTCTAGGAAGAGCTTGGCAGAATGATTATGGGGTGGTACCATCAGTTTTTCACCAGTGCATGAAGGTAATTTGGAAAGGCAAGGAGGTTAAGGTACCAGCAACAAGGAACCCTTTTGGGCCAGAGGAGGCACATATCACTGAAGCAACTTTCTTCGATGATGTTGCCGAAGAAGGAGAAAACCATATTGCCAAGCCTGATTCTTTGAAACTAGCAAGCTGGGAAGATGTACAGGAGGACAAGTTTGTACCTGTGAAAAAGGAAAAGAAGCAGACTTTAGAACAAGGTGAATGTTTCAAAAATAAGAAACTCAGATAAGTAGATGTAGAGAAGAAGAAAAAGACCAAGAAGCTGGCAAGCAGACTTCGAGGATGCCCAAAACATAATCAATGCTAAATGGACAAATTCTAATCTGAAGTTCGATAAAGTAAATAAAAGAAAAGAAGAAATGTAAGACAAAGTGGGAAAGAGTAATCAAACCCGATGAAAAGATAAGGTGTTTCATTATGGACGGCAAGGGGGGAGGAGCTCAAAGGTACACCCAAACTTGAGGGCTCAGGAGAGGACCCCACCCCCAAGAGCAACAAAAAGGAAGAAATCAGACAAAGAAGGTGGAACCATTCCTAATGTTTCGAAGACCAGCCAAAACCTCAGCAGAATGAGTTGGAGGAAGTTGATCTAGCAACAGGAGAAGGAACGCCGAAGCCGACTTACATTAACAAGGAGTTGAACGCCAACCAAAAGGAAGAGTTGGTGAAGCTACTACGAGAGTATAGGGATGTGTTTGCTTGGAACTATAATGAGATGCCCGGGATTGACAAGGAGTTGGTAGAGCATAATCTGAACGTAAGCCCGGGAGCTAAACCAGTGAAGCAAGCGCCTCGCACCTATGCACCAGAAGTTGAAACACAAATAAAAGAAGAAATAAATAAGTTGTTAAATGTAGGATTCATCAAACCAATTCAATATCTAAATGGTTATCCAAAGATAGTACCAAAGAAAGAAATCTAATGGGCAACCATGAAATATGCGTGGATTTCAGAGATTGAACAAGGGCATGCCCAAAGGACATGTATCCGCTTACCCAATATAGACACTTTGGTGGATGAAACAACAAATCATGAGATGATGTCATTCATGGATGGGTTCAGAGGCTACAATCAAATAAAATGTCCATGGAGGATGCGAGATGACAAATTTCCGCATTCTATTTGGGAATTTTTACTATGTAGTAATGCCATTCGGGTTAAAGAATGCGGGAGCAACTTACCAAAGGGAAATGCATGCCATATTTCATGACATGATTCATGACATTGTGGAAGACTATGTGGATGACATAGTAGTGAAATCTAAAAAGGAGACTACCCACGTAGAGGATTTAAGAATGGTGTTTGAACATTGTCGCAGGTATAAGTTAAAGATGAACCCGAAAAAGTGTGCCTTTGGGATGATAGCTGGAAAATTTTTGGGCTTCTTGGTGCACAACAGAGGTTTGGAAGTAGACCCAAACAAGGCAAAAGCTATTATAGATATTCCCCCACCAAAAACGCAGTAAATGCTTAAAGAGCTTTCTAGGAAAGTTTCCTACATGAGGAGATTCATGCCAAAGATTAGCGTAAGTCACTTTAACCTTTTGAAAATTGCTAAAGGGAAAGACAGAATGGGACCAAAGCGTGACCAACAACAAACCTTCGTGAAAGTAAAAAAATTTGGCCTCGGTGAAGACGATGGTAAGACCACAGAGAGGAATACCATTGCAATCAGATATCACATCTACTGCAAAGTCTGTAGGAGGATTGATCACACAAGAGGTAGATGGGGAAGAAAAGCCTGTATACTATATCAGCCGAATAATCAAGGGACCAGAAACCAGGTATTCACAATTAGAGAGACATTGTCTGGCACTGGTGTTTGTCGCACAGAAAATGCGTCATTATTTTTTTTGCACACGGCGAAACTTGCAACAAGAACTGACCCGATCCGATACTTGCTAACTAGGCCAGCGTTGGTAGAAAGACCTGCAAGATGGATGATGATCCTTTCAGAATATGACATCAAGTGTATAACACCGAAGGCAATTAGATGTCAAGCATTAGCGCACTGCCTTCCGCGCCCACATGGAGAATATGAACCTCCTTCGAGGATCTCGCTAGGGGAGAACTAGAAAAAATTGACGTGGTGGATGAAGATTCGGAGTGGTGGAACTTGGCCTTTGACGGGTCATCCGCAGAAAGAAAAGGAGGAGCATGTGTGTTGTTAACTACCAAGGATGGAAAGGAAGTGGCCCTGTCATATAAACTGGATTTCCTTTGCACGAACAATGAAGCAGAATATGAGGCATTCATATTGGGATTATTAGCGGCTAGAGAATTGGGAGCCAAATGCCTTAAAGTAAAGGGAGATTCAAATATGATAGTTCAATAAATAAGAGGTTAATTCGCAGTAAAGGAACCTATCTTGGCACCATATCGAACTGTAGCACAAAAAGTGATGGAAGCCTTCAAGAAGGTAGTGATTGAGTACGTGCCAAGAATACAAAACAGACAACCTGATGCATTAGCCACAGTAGCGTCCAGAGTGTATGTCAAAGGGGAAGACTTGGATGTGAAGGTAATCAAAAGGATCCTCCCAACCACGGTGCTGGAATTATTCCCCAAAGAAGGGAACATATCACTGGTGGAGCTTCAGAAATACCGCATCATTAAAGGAGTATTGTACCATAAAGAAGTAGATGGTGTTTTGACAAGATGCTTGGGGAAGGATGAAGCAAATAGGATTTTATATCGTGTACGAAAGAAAAAACGGATTGGCGATATTGATTGTATCGAAGGTTGCAACGCCAAGGGTATTATTGGCCCTTAAATGAAGAAAGAAGCAAATGCACTTCAACGACAATGTCTTTCGTGCCAAGAATACCCTAGGGAGGAGGAATGTGCCTTCATCGACGACATAACAGAATGGCAAATCCCATATATGGAGTTTTTACAAAGCGGTAGTCTTCCTGCCGAAAAGAAGGAAGCAGTCATGATAAAGAAGAAAGCACAACGATTCTTCTTACAAAACAGAGAGCTGTTTAGAAAAGGGTTTAACGGCAAGCCCTTACGGTGTTTGGAATTAGGAGAGGCCAAGGATTTGGTTTACCAAATGCATAAAGATGAACACCAAGGAGGAGCCAAGTTATATAAATAGTTGATTGATCATGGTTACTACTGGCCTAGAATGGAAGGGGATTGCTTAGAGTTTGCCAAGAAGTGTCACGTTTGCCAAATTCATGGAAACTTGATTCATGCTCCTGCTGTGGATTTGAGAACTTTAGCAACACCATGGCCCTTTCATACATGGGGAATGGATCTTATAGGTCCTATTCATCCCAATTCAAAAGGTAATATCTGGATCTTGACCGCCACTGAGATGTACACAAAGTGGGTAGAAGCAATACCCTTAAAGAGGGCTACAGGACCAGCAGTGGCAAATTTCATCAAGGAGCATATTATTTGTTGTTTCGGGATCCCGAATGTCATTTTATCAGACAATGGAACTCCCTTCATTAATAGGGACGTTAAGAGCCTGATAGATAGATACAGAGTAAAGCATTACAAATCATCTCCTTACTACCCAAAAGGCAACAGACAAGCAGAGGCCACAAACAAAACTTTGATCAAGATTCTCTCGAAAACCCTTGATGATCACCCGAAAACATGGGTAGAATCAGCTACTAATAAAGACTATGGGCCTATCGAACTTCAAAAAGAAAGCCTACAAAAAGTAAACCCCATACGCTGCTAAGATATGGTGAAGAAGTTATCTTGCTCATCGAAATAGAAATCCTTCTAAGGATGATGACTTTAAAGCTTAGTCGAGGAAGAGAACCACCAATTACCCCCTGAAGCCTTAGCTAACTTCCGAGAGACAAAGCTAAAGAAAAATTAGAATCTGCATCATGAAAAATCATGCGACAACAATACAATATCAAGCAGTGGTACTCGACAAATTCTCGGTGGGGACTTGGTGCTCAAGACAGCGAATCAAGTCATGAGGGGAACACCAACCACCAAATTTTTCCCCAAATGGGAAGGCCCGTATAGGGTGTAAGAGATCTTTGAAAGCGGATATTGCAAAATATCTCGTGTGGGATCAGATGCTATCTCAGGCCCATTGAACCTGAAATGGGTAAAGAAATATTATACATGAGATAGTCATCACAGAAAAGTTATTCTTTTAACTTCAAAAGTAATTAAGGCACATGAGTTTAAGTCCTTAAATCCAAGAAAGTTACACTTTATCTCTAAAAGTGGCGAACGTTATGCTTTCTCCGATAAAAGCAAGATTTATGAAAATCTGAAACGTTATGCTTTTCGTTAAAAGCAACATGATTATCAATAAAATGTCAAACTTTCACTTATACTTGAATATTTTTCTGATTTTATAAAGTATGGATTCAAGTATTAGTTTATAAAAAAAAACGTGTTTTTTTTACAAAATTCATGTTTGCCTTTTTATTATTCAAATTGTTGTGTTGGAATATTAATTTGAATAATTTGAGATTCAATGTTAAGCATTGAGTCTTAAAAAAAATTTCAAATTAAAGGCAATTAATAAGGCTAAAGAAACTCTATTCTCATAAAGGAATATATATATAAATAAGTTTTTGATGCAGGAATAAAAAACTACAAAAATTCATGATCTAAAGGCCATGACATATCAAACTGAAGCGGGGGAAAAGCTAGGGCCTCCAATTTAGCAATGGCAAAGGCCACGAGCCTTCACATCAAGCGCTTTTAGCTTCGAAAGTTTTGATATTTGACCTTAAACCCCAAGTTGGGTCTCAAGTTCGTTTGCGGTTTTCTCAAGATCTGAAAGTTGTTCTGAAAATGTGTTATTCTCACATTGATACATAGTAACCTCTGACCGTAGTGCAACGATCTGAAAAGTGGAACTAAGAATATCCAACCGAGCTCGAAAGGGAGACATATCAAAGCCAACAGTGGAGAAGTCATTAAGCTCACTACTAAATCTATCTAAGTCTTCAGCTCGCAAAGAATAAAAAGAAAGACTGTGCAATTCAAGAATAAGGCTAGCAAGTCGATCCAAAAAGAAAGTCTGAATGGGGCCATGCGATAGTCGATATACGGCCAAGTGTTTAGGAAACCGAAAGTAGAGACGATCGAGAATTTCCTAACCGAAGAGGATATTTGAAAACCCCTCCAAGAAATAAAGTCTCCACTTGGATTGAAGGAAACTCTAGTAAGAACCACTTCAGAAGCAACCATAACCATAAAATCACTCGGGACAAAGGATGAAGAAACAGGTGGCTGATGTGCTGCTGATGACTCCTTAACAAAGGATGAAGAAACATGTGGCTATTGTGTTGCTGATAAATCCTTGAAGCCCTGGTCAGTAGGAGGATAACCAAGGTCATCACTAGACGGCAAGGTGACGACACCCGGATTAAGAGTATCAAATAAAGCAAACGACTCGACAGATAAATGCAAATCATTCTTCTCAATCTAAATAAAAAAAATGAATGATAAAACATAATATATTATGGAGAAAGAAAAAAAATATGTATATGTCAACTAAAGAAAATACTCACACTGGTGGATAAAGAGTCGTGAGATGCCACTGAAAGCGGAATGTTAGCAATAAGCTCAGATGGATTCTCCCTCGAGAAAATAGGATCCTCACCGGTACCATCTAGATTCTCATGAGGAGCTACTATAAGAGGACGTGAAGAGAGAGTTGTAAAACCCACAACATGACCCTAACTCACATCAGATAAAGAATCATCAGCATCAAGACTAACACGATCATCATGCGGTGAAGAAGACTCAATGGCAACAGTGATAGGTTGAGGAGGCCCACGAGTAGTGGAAGCCACAACCGTCTCACTTACAGCACTCGTAGGAAACCCATTAAGAACATCATCTTTTTCTTCATCAGCCTCGGCAATCTGAAAAACAAGAAAATAATGACAAAGGGGGCGACGAAAATAGATGTATGAATGGTTGAAAGACAAATGAAAATGCTACAAATTTTACCAAAAGTTTGCGTTGTTTCTTCATCGATCCTTAGGCTACGCAAGACACTCGGAGCTAACGTTATCAAGGGGCTTTTGCCAAAGGCTTTAAGATAAGTGTTTGCCCATTTGACATTCGCTCAGTGAGTGAAACGACTAATGACAACCACAAGAAATCAGTAGGGGCATCACCTCCGAAAGTTAGTAATAGCAGATGCTCTCATTTTAGAAGAAGTAACTTTGATTTCCTCGAGAAGAAAAGAATCCTCGGGAGGAACTGGAGAAGGTATCCAAGATGAAACCCGTGATGGAAGATTCAAGGAAGTAGTAGGGACTCAGACGGAGGAACGTCTGGATCTGGCCGACCGAGGAGAGAAGAGACTCGACATTATAGCCTTTACGCCAAGAAGCCGACTACTAGTTGGCCAACGCCCGAACGAGTATTAGTTCTAGGAGAACATAACATTCTCGCCCATTAAAGATGTTCGGGAGGAGAAATTGGCATGAATAAATCATAGTATCATCCCCGCCATTTTTAAGGTTGATGAGCCAAGAGTCGCTTCAAAAGTAGTATAGCGCCTTTGTCGAGAATCATCTGGTATAACGAAATGAAGAGAGTCATAAGGAGCAGTAGATGGTTTTGGAAACTCCCATGCAAATGAGGATGATGTGGGGACAAAATTGAGGAGAGCACTCTCGTAATCCCTCTGGCAAAAGCGGCCAAAAGGTAGATTCTGGTCAAATCCAAACTGCCTCATGACTCTATGAGGAGAGTAAAGTACTTTGCCAAAAACATCGTCCTCAACAAGATAGGGAAGTTCCGCAGCTCAGAGGAATATGAACCAAGAAAGTGAAGAACCAGATAATTCCCTCGACATTTAAAAAATAACGGAAGTCCTTCTTATATAAACGAGGCGAGAACCTCCTCCGAATAATGGTGTACTGACGAGGCAAAGGAAACAGAAAAATTATCAATATAAAGTCACAAATCTGAAGTAATCATATGATCAATCCAGCGAGCGTTGCGGGGAACAATATTGGGCGATGAAAAAGGGGATGGATATTTACTTCATTTCTGGGACAAATGCACAGATGTAGAATGGCCCCAAAAGTGCTCGAAGAGGAAGATCTGAAGAAAAGGAGCATGGAACGAAGCAATTCACGTCATACCTAAATAAATGAAAGAAATATTGATAAGCAATATATATCTATATAATAAATATAATAAATAAGTGAAACTTAAAAGGGGTACCTTCCGACAGATTCTCTCATGGCAAGGACAGTTTCATCCAAGCGACGATACAAGGTCCCCAAAAAGAGAGCAGCAAGAGGAATATCCGCACTTCCCGAGACAACAAAGCCACTTAAGCTTAAATATACGGGTCGAGGGACCGCCCATAGTAACCTGTGGAAGATAAAGTGGGACAACCACATAGCCAAATATGCAAATTTAAAGGAAAAGGACAAGGTTCTTTATGAAGAGAAAGAACGGACTCTCTATAAACAGAACTATTCCAGTGGCCAGACTTGTAATCCCGAAAGAAATAACGGACCCAAGATAGCTAGGAAGTCTCCGGATGGTTGGGTGTCTCAAAGTCTGAAAGGATTATATTGCCTTGGAACCTCGTGGTGTAATTGGAAGCCCGTTTGAAAGCTTCTGTCAAATACGCAACACATTCGGTATCTCTAGAGGACATGCTGGATGAACCACAAGAAGCTGAAGTAGCAGCAGGAAGGCTACAAGATATAGTTCAAAATAAATACATAACCCAAGAAAAAATGAGGATGAATATACAAAACAGAAGAAAGAATTACTGGTAAATGGTGTATACATCCTCTAGAGTAGGGGTGAACTCCCCCCAAGCGGTGACAAATGTACATGTAGAAGAGCACCAACGTGAAATTAATAAAGTAAGGGCATCATAGTCCTGTTGGATACGAAGATCCCTACATAGTTGAACACAACGCAGAATCTCAGCTTTGTCCAACAACTTCACATAATTAGAATTCCCGAGGATCTCGTCGGTCCAAGGTTGCCATCCCTGAAGGCGACTAGATGAGTCGCACAGGAAGCGAACAGAACTGAAAGGATACTCTTGTTTTTTGATGCACATACGGAGAATGTGAGCAGAGCAGGGAAAGCTATCCGCACTTTCGCTAGCTACAGCATATAGAAATACACCCCCTTTGTCAAGTGGATGAAAAGTGGCACGATCAAAATTCTTCATTCGTTCCCAGAAATCGTCAAAGGGCCCAAAGAAGGGAGCTTTTCCCCACTCACTAATGAAGGGGATTTTCTTAGTAGTTTTCGGGTCCGCAGAACGTTCGTCAGAGTTGGCCTACAACAAGGGGGATTTAATATAAGAATTCTATGAAACAAGAAAACGTAGTGGAAAGCATTCGAAATATAGTACTTACCATGGTAAAAGAGAAATTATGAATACCGAACAAACGAGGTCGCCTTGAAAACAATCTCTTTTCGACAATGTCCGGTGCGAAAAAGTCTAAACTTGAATAAGAAGATTTAGCTCGGAAAAAGAGAGATTACGTACACCTGAAAAAAAGGAAGGAACAAAATTATCAAACGACGGAAAACCCTCTAGGGTTCGATCACCTCGGGATTCGACCACATTGAGATTCGGCTTCCTAAGGTTTAGCCACCCTAGGATTCGGTCCCTACTAGGGTTCGCCATCCGGTCCAGATGGTTTCTTAATTCGTTATTTAATTGATCGAACGGCGTGCCGCTTGAAATTCTTTAAAAGTAAGTCTTTCTTTTATAATTTTTTTATTAAAAAAAATTTAAAAAAAGCGTCATGCAATTCCTGAAAAAAAAAAGTATAATAATAAAATATACATAGGATTACAAGTTAACAAGTTTTTTTCTTTTCTAAATTTCAAGTTGCTTTTACTCATGTCATCATTAATAATGAATAGAGCCTGCATAAAAAAAAAAATCGAAGAGAATTTCTAGTACTAAAAGTCTGAATCATGAAAATGCGATAAATCACGAAGGAAGTGTAAAGTATGTTTTATACTTTTGGTCTTCATCCTTTTTAATATTATCCTGATTGATCCGTAAACTTCACCTATGCTAGCAGTGAAATTGAAAGCATAAACAATGACATCACGCGTCCTCTTAGAAATCAATTCAGCTTGTGAAATAGATTCGCTTTTGATATATGATACACGAGAAATTCAAGTTGCTATTACCTGAACTGAATAATGAATTGATTTGATCACGTAAATTTTTTTCTCTCTTTAGATTAGGCTTTTCTCCAATACAATACTACTAATATTGTATTCCTTCTTCATCAGCCACCCAAAAGAAACTCATCTTTTCCTTTCTATATATACACAATAAAATACAGAGTATGTATCCTAATAAACTTGTTATTCTACAAGAATCAATCTCTGCGAAATTGTTTTGTTTTAGAACTCTAATTATGGGTGTTTGAAGTTTGAACCAATTTCCCCAAAAAAAAAAAAAAATAATGTGTTAACTACTGTTTTGCTAAAAGGATATATATACTTATATGTCCTAATTTTGTTTATTTATATGATGTCACTAATTTTTATTTATAAAATCAAATTCTTCACAAGGCATATTTTTTATCGTTATATTTATTTTCTAATGCATATTGGTAATTATTATCAAATATTATATTATGCATCTTCATTTACAAATTATGAATAATTTATATATATACTATTAATTGTTGCAACTAATCCCCTCATTTCTAAGTTTTCAGATTTAATTTGATTGAGCAAGATGTAGAAAAAAAAATTGATAAATGATTTTCAGGATATTTTGGGAGAGTTCTCTTAAGGTTTATTTCTCATAATATTTTTGTTTCTTTTCGAGGCTTGCAAGATCGAGCTCCGCGGATTATGCACAAAATTTGAAGCATGATTCAAAGACTCAAAATATTTTTGCACGATCGTCACTTTGAAGGCGTGACTCACGTGCAGGGGGCAATTGTGAGCCCAAATATAAAATTAGGGCTTATGTGTGATCTAAAGAATTAAATGAACCGGGAGAAGTCTCCACGTGTCCCGAGGCAGAAGACTCGTGGAGATGACTCATTTGGGAATTAATTGAGGGATTAGATTGGTGGCTAGAAGGACAGGATGATTTAGACATTACTTAAGTAATTAAGGGTATTCTTGGAATTTCCTCTGAAATCACATGCCAAGCACAAGACCCAGACATGTGCAAGGCACGTGACCATTTTCCTGGAAACTCTATAAATACCCCCTTTCATTTCAATAGAAAGGGAACTTTTGATTCTCTCTGAACTAGAGACTTTGAAGAAGGCTCTTGAATCCTAAGAGTTCTGCCACGTGTTACTCGAGAAATTACTTACCTGTTCTTCTCCCCTCTTCAACCACTCAATCAAGACCGTATTCTTCGCGGATTTCTCTCCTCCTCAGTCAACACAAAACCCTAACCCTAGTAAGGTACGGTTTCCTTACCTACATTTATATATCTATATTTCATCTATTTATCAAATAAAATGATACTTAGGCGCCGCAAGGCTACGGAGATACACCTCTATGGAGAGGAATTCGAACCGTACGATTTCTTATAGTTTTTAGTAACCTTTTATTGATATTATTTATATAAATATCGTAAAATAGATACGACACTTGATAGCTCAAAACAACACTGAGATATTCCTCCAAAAAGAGGAATCATCCGAACCGGATTTGAGAATCGTAGTGATCTATTGAAAATATTTATATAAATATCAATTGTGAAAATATAAATTTTGTTGTACTTAGACGTCGTAAGGCTACAGAGATATTCCTCTTAAGTGAGGGAATCGAACTGTACAATTCCTTATAGTACTAAGTGACTTTATTTATACAATCACGTAATAGATAAAATATTATTATACATTATTTGAGCTTGTGGGCAAGGAAATCGTGCCTTGCTAGGGTTAGGGTTTCATGTTGGCTGAGGAGGAGAGAAATCCACGAAGAGCACGAAATTGATTGATTGATTGAAGAGGAGAGTACAACAGGTGGGTGATTACTCCAATGACGCTTGGCAGAACCCCTAGAATCTGGGAACCGTGTTAGGGTTATTGGGATTCCAAGAGCCTTCTTGAGTGTCCTTAGAGTTTAGAGAAATGTCCAAACCTCTTTAGTGCTTTTAGGTGAAATCTCCAAGCCTTTAAGTCACCAAAAGGGTCCCTTTGATCTTCCAAGAGTCCAAGTTTTGAGTCTGAAGAGAAGTCCCCTTCCCAATGGAATGGAAGGGGTGTTTATAGGGTTTTCTAGAAAGTAGTCCTGTACGAGGCACATGCTTTCAAGGAATTCCAGAAATACCCTTTAGTCATTAGAATAATGACCATATTGCTCTGTCCTTCTAGCCACCAATCCAATCCCTCAATCAATTCCCAAAACTAGCCACCTCCACGAGTCTTCTGCCTCGGGACACGTGGAGGCTTCTCCTGGGTCTATCACATTTATTTCTTACTTTTCCGTCTTTATTCCATTAGGTTATGCGAACCCTAATTTGCACATTTAATGAGGATGTAGAACCCTAATTGTGTATTTAATTCAATTAGGTCATGTGAACCCTAATTTTACACTTGGGCCCACATTTGCCCCCTGCGCGAGAGTCACATTCCCAAATAGACGATCGTGCAAGAAAATTGTAAGCCTTTGAATGATTTTGCAGTCTTTACTTTATATGTCTTGAATACAATAGTCCTAGTAGAGGGAACCTCTAGGGAACCAAACTCTTAGGGTTAAACCCTAGGTAGGCAAAACCTAGCAGTGCTCTTTCTTGGACAAATTGGGAACTTATCCAAAATCTTTCCATAGCTTGCCCAATATTTGTTTCCTTATTTTTTTCTGGAAAAGGAAACATAATCAAATATCACCAAATAAAATTTAATCTAATAAAATCTTTCTTTTGGTTAAACTATATTTTTCTTTTTGCCAAATCAAATCTGAACTCTTTATTTTAGAAATAAAATCAACTTCGAATTTTATTTTAGAAATAAAATCAAATCCAAATAAAATAAAATCTTAATTTGATTTTTGAAAGCAAAATTCGGGTATATCAATAATATATTATTATTATTATTAAATTATTTTATTTATATATATTTTTTTTTCTAATAATTTTTGCAATCTTCCATTGTTGGGAATAAAATCAAATCTTCTTTATATTTAGCCAATAATATCTTTAATATATTTCTATTTTAAGAGCAAGATCAGATTCACTTATCTTTTGGAAACTTGATCAAATCTTTCCTTAAGTAGGAACATGGTAAGTGGCCCTTTATGCACATTCATCTGAAGCTCTTTGTTTTCTTCATCCTCGTCTTGCAATTTTAACGTGCCATTTTCTCGATCAATTATCGTGCTACGAAGGTTCATCGTGTAAGGTAATTTTCAACTTCTCATGTGAATAATCCTTTGAAGTTATTTGGTGACGATTAGGCTCGTATTTCAAGACTTGATACCATGTCCTTTATGAGTATTATGAAACCCATCTGCTAGATTTTCTATGTAGTCATGCCAATAACTTTGTTAATGAACGGAATTACTAGAATCCATTAGGCATATGATTCCATCTTCCCGAACTCTTATGTCGCTGATGCAAGAAAAACGAACTCCTCTGTAATAGCCTTATGTTAATTTTCGTTTTTTTTTACATTAACCCATATGATGTTGATGCTCTAATGCGATTACTCTTCGTAGTAAGCCTTGCTTCATGTTATGTTCTTGCCACGTACTCAGAAATTGTGTTCTAAACTAAAGAAAACCAAGCAGGCTTCTTTATATTTGAATTCTTCTTGATTACCTCATCTATTTGTCTTTTCAGGTAACTCTCTAGTCTCTCTTTTGTCTTCCGAGCCCCATCACCTTGATTATATCTTGGTTTTTTCCCTCAGAATTCATTAGAAAAAGGCTATAATCTTCGCGGCGAAGGAGCATTCGTTCTAAGCAGTAGAGCAACAGGACCTCAAAGGTATGGAGGGGAACATCCTCTAGATAGCTGAGCCCCATAGGGGCGAACCCTATAGTTTTTTTTTAAGGGTGAAAGGAACAACCCCTATGGGCCGAAGCCAACATGGCCGAACCCTATAGATTTTTTTTAAGGGCGAAAGAAATAACCCCTAGGTGACCTAAGGCAACATGGCTGACCCCTAGGGGGTGGAAGGCGACATGGTCGGCCCCTAGGAGGTCAAAGCCAACATGCCCAATTTTTTTTTAAGGGCGAAAGAAACAACCCCTAGGTGGCCTAAGGCAATATGGCTGGCCCCTAGGGGGGGGTAAGGCGACATGGTCGAAGCCAACATGCCCGATTTTTTTTTTAAGGGCGAAAGGAATAACCCCTAGATGGCCTAAGGCAACATGGCCGACCCTTAGGGGGTGGAAGGCGACATGGCCGCGACCTTATAAAAAAAATGAAGTTTCGGAGGACTAGCTACTATTTTGTTCATAACTTTTGACTTGTTTGGAGTTTCGAGGCCCATAATATATCAAAACGAAGCTATCAACGAGCCTTATAAAAGTCATCGCCTATGGCTTTGACATATGCCGTTATAAGTCCAAAAAAAGCTCCGAAGGATGCATTTTGGCCTTTCAAAGTTTTTTTCAAAAATTTTTGGGAAATTTTTTCTTCCATAATTGTGATTCTTAACTCTTTCTGACATTGTTTCTTCTTCTTTTCAGGCATTTTGAAGCCTAACTCTCAAAATTTTCTCTTTGCCATGGTGAGTACTTTGAGCTCAACCATTTTACTTGATATCCTTTCTTTGCTTCTTTATAATGAATTTCCCTTGTATGTAGGCCCTTTCACCTGAATGTTCTGCCAAACCAAAAACTACCCAGAAGTCCCCATTCATCACCGATTGGGGGAGAGCCCCCTTCTTTGGTCCTTCTGACACCTTCTGGGATAGAGTTAAGGACTATGACCGTGCAGCTTTTCCTCCACCAGAGAAGGAAGGCTTGTTTCTGTATGCCCCATCTTGCGGAGGTTGGGATGACTTCCCACATGCCAATTGCATTCCCCGCATATGCATAGAGAAGCAAGAATACCCTTTCAGTCCCCTTCGCTTCCTGTCTGACTCATCTAGTCGCCTTCAAGGATGGCAGGATTGGACCGATGAGATCCTTGGAAATACTAATTTCGTGGAAAAACTTAAGAGTGTAGACATCCTTTGTTGTGTTCAATTATGCAGAGACCTACGTATCCAACAGGACTATAACGCCCTTTCTGTATTGATCTCACGATGGTGCTCTTCTACTTGCACATTTGTCACTACTTGGGGGGAATTCACCCCTACTCTAGAGGATGTATATGCCCTCTATCAGTAAGTTCTCTTTCACTTTTACATTATATTCGTCTCATTCATTCTTATTTTTCTGAAATATATATTTATTTTGAGTTATGTCTTGTAGTCTTCCTGTTGTTACTTCAAACTGTTGCGGCCCTTCCAGCATGTCCCTTAGAGATAACGACTGTGTTGTATACTTGATGGACGCCTACAAGTAATCCTCCCACTTTATCTCTCGCTTCAAGGGCGATTCACTCCTTCCAGACTTCGAGACCTCCAGTCGTCAGAAAAATTCTTGGTTGTCCTGGGTACGTTACGTCTTCCGTGACTACAAGACCAACCAGTGGGATAACTCTATTCATGACAAATCCGTTCTTGCCTTTCGTAAATAGACTTGCCCCTTTCCTTTGGCAGCTTATTTGGCTATGTGGCTGTCCCGCTTCCTCTTTCCTGGGTCTCCCATAGACAGTCCTTCTGTCCGTCTGTTTAGTTTGGCAGCGTTATTATCTCGGAGTCTGGAGATTCCCCTTGTTTCCCTCTTCCTAGGGACCTTATATCGCCACCTAGACGAGACAACCCTTGCCATGAAAGAATCTGTTGGGAGGTAATCACTTTCATATTATATATATATATATATTAATTGTCCTTCAAACTGCACTTATTTTCCTTTAACCTTTTTCTTATTTGATTTTTTTTTATTCAGATATGATGTCAATTGTTTCATTCCCTGCTCCTTCCTTCAGATATTTCTTTTTGAACGCTTCCCGGGCTACCTTTCTAAGAAGAAGAAGAAATCTCCTTTTTTTTAATCACCCAACATCATTCCTCGCATGGCACATTGGATTGATCTCAAATTTAGTTTCGATAGTACAGATTTGCGGCCTTTCCTTGATGATTATTCATGTTTCACCGCTCGTCCCTATACCATTATTTCAGAGGGTGCGGTCATCTACCTCATTTTTACAAGCGCAAATTTCACACTTACTCAAGCCTCAACAGAGATAGATTGAGTGGTTCTTCATTGTCTTGGTTTGTATTCCTTCGAACCGTAGAGCTTCTTTATTTTATTGAGAATAATGGGTTTGGCACCGTACTTTATTCTCCTCACAAGGTCATGAGGCCATTCGGATTTGACCAGGAGCGCCCTTTCGGTCACACCTGTCGGGGGAGTTATGAGGCTGCTCTTCTCAACTCCATCCCTGCATCTCCTTCTTTTACATGGGCATTTCCAAGGTTACCTAGTGATCCTCATAGATCTCTTCCCTTTGTCATACCAGATGATTCTCGGAGCGGACGATATACTATCGACGAACGCAACTACTGGTTTGTCAATCTTAAGAGATGGGAGGATGATACTTTGATTTGTTCATTGCCAGTTTCCATTCCAGAACGTCTCTGATGGGGCTGACTGTTGTGTTCTACTAAGACTAATATCCGCTCAACACTTTGGCCAGCCAGTAGCCAGTTGATTGAGCGTGAGGCTTTGATGCCTAAGTCTTCTCTTCCTCATCTAGCAGACATTTCTCGTCGAGATGATCCGAATACTTTTCTCACACAGGCTCCCACTACTTCCAGGAGTGTTCTACCACGGGCTCCATTTCGGATGTCTCCTCCGGCTCCTCCCCAGGGATCCTCTGATGTCAAGGCAACGAGAGTTACTCGTTCTAAAACGAGAGCAGGTATTACTATTGATTCTGAAGTAGCTCCTCCTATTTCTTCTACCGTGGTTCTAGTTAGTCGTCCTATTAGGCTTATCATAAAGCCATTGGCAAAACGCCCTCTTGATAGTACTGATTCTAGCACGTCGACAGCTGAGGATCCGACCAAGAAGCGCCCTAGAAATTTGGTAATTTTGTCATGCTATTCTCATTTTTCTTTCATCCCTTGTATAACTGCTTTTATATTTTCTTAGGTAATGATTTCATTGATTTTCAGACTACAGAGGTCAATGAAGATGATAATGATGACGCTCCTCTTGGGTTAATGTATAGTACTGCAAATGAGGCAGCGGCCGCGTCAACTTCTATTAGTCGTGAGCCTCCCCAACCTATCCTTATTGATATTGAGTCGTCTACTCCGTGCGATGATTGTGTTAGTCTTGATTCTAAGGACACTTTATCTGATGTGAGCTCGAGTCTTGATGTAGGTGATACAATAATTTCTTTAAACCCTCTTATGCTTGCTCCTCATGATGAGTCTGAAGATGTTGATGAGACTTTTGCTTCCCCGAGGGAGAATCATTCCGAACCTATTGGTGATGTTCATTCTCCCTAGAAGGATTCTACCGAGGTGGTGATTTCACGGGAGGGCATTGTTGATAGTACTTTGGGTGGGTTGAATGACATTCCCCTTTCTGCGGCATCTCCCGACTCCTTTTCCATTGACTATATTGTGAGTATCCTTCTTTAGTCAACATATGATTTGTCTTGAGTTTCCTTTCTCTTTTTTTTTAATATATTGTGCTTTGACATTATCTTTTCAAAGTGAGAAGATGAAAGATTTGCCTTTGCCTGTTGAGGCACTCACTTTATTTGATGCTCTCTATCCGAATGTTGCCCACTCACCATATAGTGACTTTGGTTATCCTCCAAGTGACCAAGGCTTCGAGGAATCATCAGGCATACCACATCTTTTTGCTCTTCCATCCCTTGCCTCAATAAATTCCATGGTGGCCTCTAAAGTAGCTCCTGCTAGAGCTTCCTTCAATCCAAGTGGGGATCTTGTTTCTTGGAGGGGATTCCAGATATCATCTTCTAGTCAGGAAAGTCTGTAGCGTCTCCTAGCTCGGTTCCCGCATATTCTTGACCGGTTGATTATTAAGACAACTTTCACCCAAACCCTCTTCCTAGATCAGCTCGCAGGCCTTGTTCTTGGGTTGCACACTCTTTCTTTATATTCCTTGCGAGTTGAGGAGTTGAAGAAGTTTAGCGATGATGTAGATGACCTTGTAGCCGTAGGTGTTGACATGTCTCCTTTTCGTGATAGGGTGGATCTTCTCAAGTCAAGTTTTAATCTTGTTTTATTATGTTCGGAGGTTGCTGTACGTAAGTGTGAAGATGAATCCTTTTCAGTACAGCTTTCTAAGCTTGACGAAGCCGCAAACAAATTGAAGATCCAGTCTCAAGATTTAGAGGGCTAGTTTCGAGATCTAGAGGCAAAGTTTCAAGAGGTAGAGCGCCAGCGAAGGGACTTAGAGTCGACTACCCGATAGGTTAGAGAGTTGAAAGCTGCAAATCTTAAGATTCGAGATGCGGCCGTTGCTGACTTGGAAGCCTTAGTTGTGCCTCCTCTTCATTTTGATATGTCTTGGCCTTTAGATCATAACTTGTTATAGTAGCTTCTTTTTTTCCAATTTCCTGTTTCAGATACTCATTTACACATATTTTATTTATCAAAATGTAGTTTCTTTAACCTTGTTGATTGCTTTTAATTTGAATAATTCATTAAAACTCAATATTTATCATTGAATCTCAAGTTATTCAAATTAATATTACAAGACAACCATAGGTATTATAAACAACTAAACATGAATTTTATCAAAAACATGTATATATATTTTTCACAAACCAATACTTAACTTTATACTCTTTTTTTAAGAAATTTTTTTAAAAAAAGAACATTCAAGTATAAGTGAAAGTTTGTCAATTTATTGATAATAAAATTTCTTTTAACGAAAAGCATAACGTTTCATTAGTAAATATTGCTTTTGTCGAAGAAAGCATAACGTTTGCCACTTTTAGAGGTAAAGTGTAACTTTCTTGCTTTTGTCGAATAAAGCATAACGTTCGCCACTTTTAAAGATAAAGTGTAACTTTCGGGGTTGAGGGCTTATACTAAGGTGCCTCGGTCACTTTTGAAGTTGAAAGTGTAACTCCCGAGGGCTGTTAATCAGGTGCCTCGATCACTTTTGAAGTTGCAAGTGTAACTTTTGAGGGCTGTTAGTCAGGTTCATCGATTACTTTTAAAGTTGAAAGTATAACTTTTTGATCCGAGGGCTGCTGATCAGGTGCCTCGATTACTTTTGAAGTTGAAAGTATAACTATGTGTTACGAGGGCTGATAATCAGGTGCCTCAATTACTTTTGAAGTTGAAAGTATAACTTTTTGTGATGCCCTTCTTATGTATAATATTTCTTTACCCATTTCAAGTTTAATGGGCCTGAAATAGCATCTGATCCCACGCGAGATATCTTGCAATACCCGCTTTTGGAGATCTCTCGTACCCTATACGAGCCTTCCCGTTTCGGGTAAAATTTGGTGGTTGGTGTCCCCCTCATGACTTAAGCTGCCGTTTTGAGCACCAGGTCTCTCACCAGAATTTGTCGTGGTACTACTGCGGTATTGTATTGTCGTCGCAATCTTTCGTGGTACCGTTCAAGCTTTTCTTTAGCTTTATCTCTAAAGTCAACTAAGGCTTCCAGGGCGGCTGGTCGGTTCTCTTCCTCGACCAAGCTTCGAAGTCTCATTCGAGCCGAAGGTATTTCTATTTTGGTGGGTAAGATAGCTTCTTCACCATAAACCAAAACATATGGGGTCTCGCCTGTAGGCTTTCTTTTCGAAGTTCGATATGCCCATAACGCTATTGGTAGTTGTTTTGCCCATGTCTTCTGATGATCGTCTAGGGTTTTTGATAAAATTTTTATCAAGGTTTTGTTTATAGCCTCTGCTTGTCCGTTGCCTTTCGGGTAGTAGGGTGATTATTTGTAATGTTTCACCCTATATCTTTCCATCAGATTTTTGACATCCCTATTGATGAAGGGAGTTCCATTGTCGGACAAAATGATCTTCGGGATCCCGAAACGGCAAATGATGTGCTCCTTGATAAAATTTGTCACTGCTGGTCCCGTGGCCTTCTTCAAGGGTATTGCTTCCACCCATTTTGTGTACATCTCGGTGGCAGTTAAAATCCATATGTTACCCTTGGAATTAGGGTGAACAGGACCTATAAGATCCATTCCCCGTGTATGAAAAGGCCATGGAGTTGACAAAGTTCTCAAATCCATGGCGGGAGCATGGATCAAATTTCTATGTATTTTACAAATGTGGCACTTTTTAACAAATTCTAGACAATCTCCTTCCATCTTTGGCCAGTAGTAACCATGATCGATAAGTTGTTTATACAACTTGGCTCCCCCTTCGTGTTCATCCTTGTGCATTTGGTAAACCAAATCTTTGGCTTCACATAGTTCTAGACACCGTAGGGGCTTTCCATTGAATCCTCTTCTAAACAGTTCTCCATTTTGCAAGAAGAAACGTTGTGACTTCCTCTTGATTATAATTGCGTCCTTCTTTTCGGTCGGAAGAGTCCCGCTTTGTAAGAACTCTACAAAAGGGATTCGCCAATCCATTATGTCTTCAATGAAAGCGCATTCATCCTCCCCAGGGTATTCTTCGCATGAAACACATTGGCGTTGTAGGGCATCTGCTTCCTTCTTTATTTCAGGCCAATAATACCCTTGACGTTGTAGCCTACGATACATGCCTATGTCTGCCAATCTGCAGTTCTCGTCATGCACCTGATGCAAAACTCTATTTGCTTCCTGCCTCCCCAAGCATCGTGTCAATACACCGTCTGCTTCTTTGTGATACAAGACACCTTTGATGATGTTGTACTTCTGTAACTTCCTGATAGGTATTGTTCTCTCATTTGTTTGTAATTGATGGGAGATGTCATGTCTCCAATCATCTATCATGTCTTTGGGGAACAAGTTTAGCACCATGGTTGGGAGGGTTCTGTTCATTACCTTTACATCCAAATCCTCTCCTTGGACATAGACTCGAGATGCTACTGTTGCTAGTGCAACAGGTTATTTATTCTGTCCTCTTGGCACATATTCAATCACCACCTTCTTGAAAGCCTCCATCACCTTTTGTGCTATAGTTCGATATGGTGCCAAGATAGATTCCTTCACTCTGAATTGGCCTCTTATCTATTATACTATGAGGTTTGAATCTCCCTTTACTTTAAGATGTTTGGCTCCCAATTCTTGCGCCGCCAATAATCCTAGTATGAACGCCTCATATTTTGTTTCATTGTTTGTGCAAGGGAAATCCAATTTGTATGACAAGGCCACTTAATTTCCTTCTTTGATGGTCAACACCACTCCTGCTCCGCCTTTACCTTCTGCAGATGATCCATCAAAAGCCAAACTCCACTATTGTGGGTCCTCCTCCATCAACTTGATCGATTCTACTTCTCCACCCGGAAGATCCTCAGAAGGGGGTTCATATTCTCCATTTGGAAATTGATCCAACAGGTCTGCCAAGGCTTGACATCGGATCGCCTTCGGTGTTACACACTTGATGTCGATTCGAAAGAATCATCATCCATCCGGTCTCTTCCTACTAACTCGCTTAGTTAATAGGTACCTGATTGGATCAGTTCTTGTTGCAAGCTTTAGTTCGTGTGCTAAAAAATAATGCCGCATTTTCTGCGCAATGAACAGCAATGCTAGGCAATGCCTCTCCACTTGTGAATACCTTGTTTCCGGTCCTCTGATTATCCGGCTAATATAATACACAGGTTTTTCTTCTCCATTCACCTCCTGCGTGATCAATCCACCTTTAGACTTCTTGGTAGATGTAATGTACAATTGCAACGGCATTCCTCTTTGTGGCACTACCATCATTTGTGTTGAAGCCAAAATTCTTTTCACCTTCTCAAAGGCCTGTTGTTTTGCCCCCAGTCCCATTGTGCCTTTCCTTTTAACAACTTGCCGAAAGGTTCTGTGACTTCGGCTAATGCTGGCATGAATCTTCTCATGTATGAAACTTTCCCTAGAAAGCTCTTCAGTTGTTTCTGTGTTTTTGGTGGGGGCATCTCTGTGATTGCTTTTGCCTTACTTGGGTCCACCTCTAAGCCTCTGTTGTGCACCAAGAAGCCCAATAATTTTCCAGCCGTCATCCCAAAGGCTCACTTCTTCGGATTCATTCTCAAATTATACCTTCGGCATCGCTCAAACACTTTTCTTAGGTCCTCCACATGAGTTGTCGCCTTCTTGGATTTCACTACTATGTCATCCACGTAGTCCTCCACTATATCATGAATCATGTCATGAAATATGGCGTACATTTCCCTTTGATAAGTTACCCCCGCATTCTTCAACCCAAATGGCATTACTACATAATAGAAATTCCCAAACGGGGTACAAAAGGCTGTCAACTCTGCATCTTTTACGGACATCTTTATCTGATTGTAACCCACAAACCCGTCCATGAATGACATCATTTCATGATTAGCCGTTGCATCTACCAAAGTGTCTATGTTGGGTAATGGGTACATGTCCTTCGGGCATGCCTTGTTCAAGTCTCTGAAATCCACACATATTCGTTGCTTTCCATTTGATTTCTTTACCGGTGCAATGCTAGATAGCCATGTTGGATGTTGAATTGGCTTGATAAACCCTACTTCCAGCAACTTCTTGATCTCTTCCTTTATTTGAGTTTCGATTTCGGGAGCATAATTGCGAGGTGCTTGCTTCACTGGCTTCATTCCCGGGCTTATGTTTAGATTGTGTTCCACAAGATCCTTGTCAATTCCGGGCATCTCGTCGTAATTCCAAGCAAAGACATCCTTATACTCTCGTAATAATTGTACAGGCTCCTCCTTCTGGTTAGCATCCAGTTCCTTGTTGACATAAGTCGGTCATGGCGTTCCTCCCTTCGTTGCTAGATCAACTTCCTCTAATTCATTTTGTTGAGGTTTTGGCCTATCCTCAAAGCATTTTGGAGCTGGTTCTACCTTCTATTGTACAACTTCTCCTTCTTCATTATTGCTGGAGTGGGGGACCTCTCCGGAGCCATTGGGTTCGCATGCTCCCTTGGGCTCTTCCCCCTTTCACCGTCACAATCGAAACACCACCTTTTCGTCGGGTTTAACAACCATCTCCCATTTTGTCTTCTGGCCATCCTCAGATTGTGCCATCCGCTTAGCATTTATTATATTTCTGGCATCTTCAGGGTCTACTAGCCTTTTCTTTTCTTCTCTTCCTTCTTTCTCTAGGTCTACTACCACTGGCTTCTTGTTTTTGGAACATTCTCCGTGTTCCGAGGTTTTTTTCTTCTCTTTTTCTGCAGGCACGAACCTATCTTCCTGCACTTCCTTCCAGCTTGCTAGTTTTAGGGAGTCAGGCCTTGCAATTTGGTTCTCTCCCTCGTCAGCGACATCATCGAAGAAAGTTGCTTCGGTGATGTGTGCCTCTTCTGGTCCAAAGGGATTTTGAGTTGTTGGTACCTTCACTTCTATCCCTTTCCAGATAGCCTTCAGGCACTGATGAAAAACCAAGGGTACCACCCCATAGTCATTTTTCCAAGCCCTTCCTAGCAAGACATGATATGATGCATCCACCTCGGTAACATGGAACATTACAGGCCCTCAAATCTTCCCAACTTGCATGTCCAACTTGATGTGCCCCAAGGTTCTTGTACTCTGGTTGGCGAATCCTGTAATGTTTGTTTGTTCCTTTACAATCTCCTTCTTTGGCAGGCCTAACCGTTTAAACATGGTGTAGGGCATAATATTTACAGACGCTCCATTGTCAATGAATGCCCTCCGCACCTTGATGCCATTGATTCATCACATCACATACAAATGCCTATTATCTTGGTATCTTATTTCTCTATCAGTTTTAGAGAAAGATATCTTATTTTCTTCTTCCTCCATCGTCTTCACAAATCCTTTGCTTATGGCCATGCAAGTCTCTTGCATCTCGACAAATTTTGATAATTGCCTCGGTTGCCTCACCCTTGCTTCCTCGCCAATCCTATCTCGGTCGAAAAAATTTCTCTCGAACTTGGCCCCATTCATCAATGCCAAACTGCGCAGTTCGGGTCACACTCCTCCTTTTCTTCCATCATCATCTCCACTTCGGGATTATCTTCACACAATAAGATGTTGCACGTTTCTTTCCCCTTGTGATTTGGCAGTGGCTTGTCATGAACGCTAATTTCCTTTCCAAGTTTAATCTCCCCATTTGCCAGCTTCTTGTGGAATATCCTCCGCAGGCTATAACAATCCATAGTTGAGTGTCTCGCGTATTGGTGGAATACACAGAAGTCTAGTCTTCTCTTCATCTCTTTTGTCACTACAAATCTAGGCCTTGGGAGTTTCACCACCCCATATTCAACCCATTGCTCATACAGACCTCTGAATGCTTTCTCACTGCATGTGATAGCTTCTGGGACTGGCTTTCCTGCGTATTTGTCTCCAGGCCTTCCTCTAGTTCGGTCAAAATTCTTCTCATGCTTCTCCCTCTTGCCCCCTTGTGGTTTTGACTGAGAGTCAGCCAAAGCCACAGTTGTTGTCCTCTTGCCCTTCCATGTAATCGTCGTATGGCTAGTGGGCAATGTCATGATTCCTCCCAAGTCTTGTGCAAAAGATGAGAGGATAGCGAAGGAATCACAAGCCTTGGTGATGAGGTGGGGCTTGAAGGCATCTAAGGCACCATTGTTGTAAATGCCGACTAAGTTCTTTTCTTCAATCGGCTTTGCGCACTTCTGTGCCTGGGCCCTGAACCTGTCAACATAATCTGATAGCTCCTCATTCGGCTTTTGCTTGAACCTCATGAGCTCTACAATGGTCACCTGTTTTTGCACATAAAAAAATTTCTTAAAAAAATTGTAATTTTAGGTCGTCCCAATCATAGACTGACCCCTTCTCCAAATTGTAGTACCAAATGAAGACACTATCCGTCAAAGTCTTGTTGAATTCCCGCATCAACAAGTTGTGGTTGTTCACTTCATCATATCCAAGCCACGGAGACATTGACACTACGAACCTGGCAATATGTTCCCTTGCATTTCCTTTCTCCCCGTTGTATTTTGGAAACTGTGGGGGATGCTCAATATACCCCATTGGGTAAGGTTGCCTCCGAATATGTGCCGGGTAAGGAGGAGTAAAGTCCAACTCCGAGGGTCGGGATGTCTGTCTGCGAAGTTGATTGATCACGTCGATCATATCATCCTTCGTCACGTACTGGTTTGTGGCGTGAACTCTCTGGGGTGTTGTGATATACTGCTGCATCGGCGGTGTGTATGGTAGAGAGATTGGTTGATGTACACTTGCATCATGCACAACTGGCACTGGTGGCAGTTGCTGGCTCACTCGTTGGACATTGCTTGGAATGGTTAGCATTTGCACCTATAAAAATGATGGTATAGCAGTTGGGATGATGTTTATCTGAGGTTGGCTTGCTTCCAACCTAGGTTGTGGCACGTCACCACTATCCTGGGCCTCCAAGTTGATTATTGGAACCGATTGACTTTCCGTCAATGGAGGTACAATCTGGTTCTCTTTGTTGTTGCTACCATTGTTGTTGTCTTCCACTCCTGCTTGTTTCCCATGCGAACTTCCTGGGAACATGGCCTTAAAAGTGGGAATCTACATCAACTGCTAGCGGAAATTCCCCATCTCCTCTTGCTTTCTCTGCATTTTCAGCATCATGGCCATCATCATCCCTTGCCCTTCTTGTGCTTCCTTCAATGCCTTGAGCGTCTCCAGTTGCACAACATTCGTCTGGTCTCCACCTGCATTCTCGCCTTGCCTTCCTACGTTGGTTTGTTTTTGATTGGCCATATACGGTGATGTAGAACTCCCTTCTAAAGCGTCTTCAACAAGTGGTTGGTCAAAATCCAGGTTTGCACCTCCTTGGAATACTTGAGTTACTTGCCTTGGAACTGGATCCGGTGAGGTAATGCTATTTGTTTGTGAAGCAGATCTTCCTGTAGTTCTCCCACTTCGAGTTGTGGGCATACCCTTCACGAATTCTACACCTTCCAGCAGAGTCGCCAATTAAATGTGGGCAAGGAAATCGTGCCTTGCTAGGATTAGGGTTTCGTGTTGGCTGAGGAGGAGAGAAATCCACGAAGAGCACGGAATTGATTAATTGATTGAAGAGGGGAGAACAAAAGGTGGGCGATTACTCCAATGACGCTTGGCAGAACCCCTACAATCCGGGAACCGTGTTAGGGTTATTGGGATTCCAAGAGCCTTCTTGAGTGTCCTTCGAGTTTAGAGAAATGTCCAAACCCCTTTAATGCTTTTAGGTGGAATCTCCAAGCCTTTAAGTCACCAAAAGGGTCCATTTGATCTTCTAAGAGTCCAAGTCTTGAGTTTGAAGAGAAGTCCCCTTCCCAAGGGAATGAAAGGGGTATTTATAGGATTTTCTGGAAAGTAGTCATGTGTGAGGCACATGCTTTCAGGGAATTCCAGAAATACCCTTTAGTCATTAGAATAATGCCCACATTACCCTGTCCTTCTAGCCACCAATCCAATCCCTCAATCAATTCCCAAAACGAGCAGCCTCCACGAGTCTTTTGCCTCGGGAGACGTGGAGGCTTCTCTCGGGTCTAGCACATTTATTTTTGACTTTTCTGTCTTTATTCCATTAGGTTATGTGAACCCTAATTTGCACATTTAATGAGGCTGTGGAACCCTAATTGTGCATTTAATTCAATTAGGTCATGTGAACCCTAATTTTACACTTGGGCCCACAGAGCTAAACAAATATATTTGTTATATCAAGTATTACTTAACTGATTTATTTATTATACTTGATATCTGTCATCACAAGTATTTGATCATAAATTCATTTATTCATAAAATACTTGTTGTATAATATAAAAGTTATTTAAATTTTTATTTCACAAACTTAAGTGAATATATCGGCTTAAATAGAAGCATATTTGATTCAAAGTTTAAAACAACTTAATTGCTTACTGAGAAGCATTTTCACTCTAAAAGTTATTTAAACTTAAAGTGACTTTTCTTTACTCCATAAAAGAATAAAAAATTCTTTATAAATTTGCATTAAATTATATATCTGCTTAAGCAGAAGTATTTTTGAGCTAAAGCTAAAATCGACTTATTGGCTTATTTAAGAAGCATTTTTCACACAAAATATAAAAGTTATTTAAACTTTTATAACATAGCATAATTTTCATATTTGCTTACACAGAAGATTTATTTGATCTAAGCACACATTATTATCTGCTTATAAAGAAGCATATTTTATCAAGTATAAAAGTCTTTGAACTTTTATAAATATATTTGTTCTTTAATTCTTATCTGCTTATTTGAGAAGCATCAATCTATACAAAATTCTTATATGCTTATTTGAGAAGCATTAATCTGCACTAAATTCTTATCTGCTTATTTGAGAAGCATCAATCTATACTAAATTCTTATATGCTTATTTGAGAAGTATCAATCTGTACTAAATTCTTATCTACTTATTTGAGAAGCATATTATTGTAAAATCATTTGTAAAAAGAGAAAATGTCAGAGTTAGTTTATTTTATGTACCTGTGAGAAAGATGAGCAATTCTTTGACCAAGACCAGAGTCTTAGAGAGGTCAGCTAGGAGTTGGGTCTCTAGTGAACTTGTGAGGTGAGGAAGAAGCTGTTGTTTCAAGATAGATCATATAATAGAACTGAACTCAAAAGAAGGTACAACTAAACTTGAGGAAGGAGGAAGGAGCTTGTTGATTTGGAAATAGTTGGAAGTTTGTCTATAAAACTTTGTAAAGGCTTCTCCGCCTGTTGAAGGAGTATTTATTACTGATAGTAATAGGATCTCAAGTCCTGGAGAGGAGCTTGAGACTGGACGTAGCAGCATACTTGGGATGTATGTTGTGAACCAGACAAATCTCTGTGCATTGTGCGATTAAATTTTTTACTATCTTGCATATTAATTTCTAACACTGCAAATTGATTATTTAAAAATTCTAAAAGGCCTAAGATAATTTTTTAATATGTAATAATCTATTCAACCCCCCTTCTAGATTGTTATTGGATTTTCAGTATCCAATTCCTTAGAAATTATCTAGACTCTCTCCCCCTCATAATATATAGAAGAGTTTTGCTGGGATAATGAGAAAGAAAGAGTTAAAAGTATCAAAAAATAAGCAGACTAATGAGGGGTAATTTTGAAAAAATTGTCATTAATTTTTGTAAATTTGATATCAAATAATTAGAAATAAATAAAAAACTCTAAAACGTCAAATAATTAGGGACGGAGGAAGTATAATGGAGATCATTTGAGTGCGTACACTGTCTGTATTAAAAGGAGCCAATAAAAATTTATATATTTATATATTTTTGTATGTTCTTTTCATCTTTATTGTTAGATATCTTTAAATGGTCTAAATAAATAATATTTTTTTGAGAATAAATTATGGAGTATAAGCTAAATACCCTTCTCTAACATAACTTTTTTCTTAATCTTCCATTAGTCTCGGATAAATTTTTTTGTATGCTGTTATTTATGTTCAATAATAGTTGAAACTAATTATCCAAAAAAAGAGGTTTATACTAAGTATTATTAATCAGTAGGATTAGTGAAAAGGCCAAAATAGTCAAAATAAAGTAAGGTTCTCTTTTTAACTACTGAGTTTAGGGCTGAGCAAGGAACCAAATTGAAATCGAAAACCGCACCAAAATCCGCACAAACCGCACCAACGATTTCGACGTATGTGACGGTTTTAGGTGGGTTGAAAAACCAAATTTACAGTTTCGGTTTGGTTACTAGTCAAAATCGCACGCATAACACCGAAATCGCACCAAATAATCATTATGTTTTCTCAAATTTGCTACAAGTATATATAATTTCTCTACTATAAAATATTCTCCTCATTTTATTTTAGAAGACAGATATTGCAGGGTTGAATAAAGAATAAATAATATCAATTATATTTGCAAATCAAGAGTGGCTTGGTATTTCTTAAATCAAATGTGCTGACATAGTATTAATTAACCATATAATTGCTGATGCCTGAAACTATTTTGCTAAATTAGCTTCATGATTGTGTTTATTGCGTAATACGTTTGCGTGAATGATTTTACTAACTATTTTACGGGTTTGTTATTTCAATTAATTTTGGAACCGAAATCGCACCAAATGAAACCAAACCGCACGGTTCAAAACCGCACCACATCAATCACAAATGGTTTCATGTGCGATTTTGTATTTTTCAAACCGCACCTAAACGATTTTATATGCGGTTTAAGCTTCAAACTGCACCAAACCGCACCATGCTCACCCCTAACTGAGTTATATTTTTTAATTTTAGGTGATCTTAGTTCATAGAGCTTTTCAAGTAACTTTTCAATTAAACTTTATGTTAATTTGGAAGTTCATTTTTTATTCTAGTGGATTTTATTTATTTATTTTTGAGAATATTTTGTCTGTCTATATTCGTTAGAGTTGATTTTATTTTGGAGAATTGTTCAAATTCAAATATGCGGACATCTTTGATGGTTGTTGTTTATTGAATAACTAGTAATTGTCTGTGTCTGAACCGTTCTTGTGCTTTGTCAAATAAAAGATTCAAAATTGGTTCTGTTTTATTATATAGATTTGATAACTTGCTCAAATAATTGGAGATTTTTTATTAAAATAAGATTGTGTTTCCTTCTTTGGTGAGATAAGGAGATCTAGTTTGGGAAAGAATTGATCAACCATTAATTTCAATTATAAGGTGGTTCTATAAAGGACTCCTACTCCTAGTTAGATTTGGGTGGACATGACAGTTATAAATACAACAATAATCAAGGGTTTGAAGAACACAATAACATAGGACACAAATAAACAATTTGTATTCTCCATGTTATTATAGTGGATTTCTCATCTCTCTTTATGATTTTTTCCCAATTGAATTTCTACCTAATATCTCTTATAATGATGTGTATATTTTGTGAGTTTGATTTCACAACAATACAATAAATTGTTAGTACCGTTTTGACATGTTGGTTTGATGATTTCGTCTGACGTATAAAATTTGATATTAACAGTCTTAAACCTCATATATATAATGGAAAGAATAGAGTAATAATAATAATAAAATAAAGATTCAATCAATGGTGATATCAAACAGTTTACACAATTAATACTACTACAGTTCTAAGAAAATATCATTATTTTAAATTTTGAAATTAAATTAATTTTTTAAAATTAGAACTGATATAAATTTAGGATCTTTATTTTAAATTTTGAAATTAAATTAATTTTTAAAATTTAGAATTGATATAAATTTACTTAATTACAATTAACATAATAACTATTATAAATTATCTGCAAAATATTATTATTTACAAAATTTAAATGTTTTAAAATGTACGTTAATTGCTTCAATTTAAATTTTATGATTTTATGGATTGATATAAAAATTAAACTTTTTATGGGTGTCAAACACTCCAAATAATTATTCATATTGCTTCTTTGACATTGTTTTACAAAAATAATAGAGGCGATATAATTATTTTTATTAATTTAATATCAAAAAATTATTTATTTTATAATTAATTTATTATTTAAATCAATGGATTATTCGTAATAATATCTGTGGTAATTTGATATTTCAAAAAAGAATTAAAATATATCCTTTGATACTTGAGTATATTTGTAGTCTTCTAGATTTGTCAGCTCTTGGAATTTGATTAGTTGAGTACTTTTATTAGGGAATTAATGGATCATACAAATAAGTGTGCATTGGGAACATGAACTTGGTAGCAAGCAGGACTTTATATATCAGAAGACAAAAGCAATTCAATTCGGAATTAATGAAGGATATGACTTGTCCCGATTTAGCTGAAATATAATAGTACTAGCGATATTATGTACGAAAGGGAGGAGAGGTTGTCGGCGCTAGAAAATGAAAGAGGTAGAAAATAAACTCAGAAAAAAAAAGAACGAAGGAGGACCTGAGAGTGTGAGAGAGCAATTTTTTATCTTTTGAAATTAAAGAAGATATAATGGACGGTGAGATTTATCCTAAACTTTGGACAATTCTGATCGTTTATTAGGATGAACAGAAAATTCAAAATCAGTTATGTTTTGTTAATTAGATATACTAGCCGTACTACCCGTACCTCCGGCTCTACGTATGAAAGGGAGGAGAGATTGTTGGCGCTAAAGAATGTAGGAGGCAGAGGGCGAGCTCGGGAGGAGAAAGAACGGAGGAAGATATGAGAGAGAAAAAACAATTTTTTATCCTTTGGAGTTAAAGAGGATATAATGGACGGTGAGATTTATCCTAAACTTTGAACGGTTCTGATCGTTTATTAGGGAGAGCGAAAAATTCAAAAACAGCTGTGTTTTGTTAATTAGATAGTACAAGCATGAAATGACTATTTTCATACACGTTTTTTAATAATAAAAAGATTGACTTTCTAAAATTAATATGTAACAATTTTAAATTAAAATAGATTTTACTTGAGTTTTAATTAATATAATTGTAAATACTATATACACATTTAAAATAAACTTATTATAAGAATATGAGATGCCGCTCACCTCTCTTTTTGGTTTAAAATGCCTATATACATTAAAAGTTATAATTAATATTTTTTTTTCTAATTGCTCAAAAGAAGAGTTATTAGTCAGTATTATTCTTGTATTAGAAAGAAATAATATTATTTAATTTGGAAAAATAATTTTGAAAAGATGTAAGAAAAACTAATAAAATAATAATAATAATAATAATAATAATAATATGGGAAACTTAATGATTATTTAAAATTTTCAAATGATTGATAAGAAAAAAATAAAAAATCTTTTTAAAGAAGCAATTGAGAAAGAAGGGAGGGATTATATTTGATTGAAAATTTCATTAAATTTAATTTATTTAAATATTAGTAACTTTCCGTGTCTGAAGGCACGACGTACCGAAAAATTAAATTGAAATTTAAAAAATACTACATTACCTAAAGACTTTTTGCAACCTAAAATAACTTACAATCACACATAACAATTATCATAATTCACCACACTATCACAATAATTAATTTTCCTTTAAAAATAGATATCTAGAAAAATCTAAACCTGTCTACAAAACTTACAAATCATCAATAACAATTTTCATAATTCACCACACCACCACAATAACAATTATTATTATTATTATTATTATTATTGTTGTTGTTGTTGTTGTTGTTGTTGTTGTTGTTGTTGTTGTTGTTGTTGTTGTTATTATTACTATTATTATTATTATTATTAACATAATTACTATTATAATTATAACTATTATTATTATTAATATTAATATTATAATAATATAATAATAATAATAATAATAATAATTATTATTATTATTATAAATACTATTATTATAATTAATAAAATTATATTAATACTAATAATAATAATTATTGTAATTATTATTATTATGATTATTACTATTATTATCATTATTAGTATTATTATTATTATTACTAATATAATTATAATAATTATTATTGTTATTTTTTTTATTATTACTATTATTATTATTATTATTATCATTATTATTAATTGTTTTTTGATTTGGGCAGAAATTTTTAGGGGTGAATTTGATTTGGGTGAGAATTTTTAGTCTGAGATGAAATGTGAGCCTTTAGATTAAGTTGGAAGAATTGAGATGAAATATGAACCGTCCTTGTGCTTTGTCAAATAAAATATTCAAAATTGGTTCTGTTTTATTATATAGACTAGTAATTGCTCGTGGCTAAAGGCATGACGTAACGAAAAATTAGATTAAAATTCAAAAAAATTACTACATTACCTAAAGACTTTTTACAACCTAAAATAACTTACAATCAGACATAATAATTATCATAATTCACCAAACCTCGACAATAATTAATTTTTCTTTAAAAATAGATATCCAAAAAAATCTAAACCTCTTTACAAAACTTAAAAATCATCAATAATAATTTTCATAATTCACCACACCACCACAATAACAATTATTATTATTATTATTATTATTATTATTATTGTTATTGTTATTAATATTTTTGTTATTATTATTATTACTATTATCATAATTATTATTATAATTATTACTATTATAGTTATAATAATAATAATAATTACTATTATAATTATTATTACTATTATAATAATTATTATTTTTTATTATTAATATTAATATTATTATAATTACTATTATTATTTTATTATTATTATTATTATTATTAGAATTATTACTATTATTATTATTATAATAATAATAATTATTGTAATAAATTATTATTATAATTATTACTATTATTATCATTATTAGTTTTATTATTATTATAAATAATATTATTATTATTACTACTACTATATAATAATAATAATAATAATAATAATAATAATAATAATAATAATAATAATTATTATTATTATTATTATAGTAGTAATTATTATCATTACTATTATAATTATAATAATAATAATTATTATTATTTTTATTACTATTATTATTATTATTATAATTATCATTATTGTTATTATTATTGTTATTTGATTTGGGTGGGAATTTTTAGTGTGAGATGAAATGTGAGCCTTTAGATTAAGTTGGAAGAATTGAGATGAAATCTGAACCGTTCTTAGGGGTGAAAATGAGCCCGAGTCGATCCGAACCCCATAATGCTCAAGTTCGACTCGGATCAAAAAATTTGTGTTCAGGTTCGACTCGGATTCGAACTTATAATTTCTAAGGCTGCTCAAGTTCGACTCGTAAATTACTCGAATACTATTCGACTCGAAGTTACTCGACTCGTTCTCACAACGAGTAATTCGCGAGCCATTCTTTTCGAGCTCGAGTCTGAGATGGATCACATCAAAATGAGACATAAAGTGAAAACTTAAAAATACTTCAATTTCATTTATATATAAAAATACATGTATTACAAATATTACAATGATAAATTTACAATATTAATTATTCTATGATACAATTTCTACTTTTCAAGTAACATCATTACATTTATCCAATCTCTTACATACACATCACCCTCTCTTTATTTCCAATGATATTTACAAGAACTATTTATATTTTATTGGTGGAAGAACTAGTTCAACGAACACACAGTCCTGCATTGCTACCTCTGTAATTACATATCACTAAAGTTCAGCTTTAATTTGCTCATTCACAATGTATTCAATCATTCTCTGTTCCTCTGGCTTTACAGGCTTGCCTGTAAATATCTTAATCATTTAGATAAAAGCAGTTGCAACAGGAGCTTAATAGTATTATTAAGCTTTACTATGAGAAACAAAACTAAAATTATGATTAAGCATACCATGAGAAAAATCGAATCTCAATTTTTCAGGAAGAACAATAGATCCTTTCTGGTCAACATGATTACCAAGTACTTCCTGCACAAATATTTAAATATTCAAGCCAAAAAATGAAAAACAAAAATAAAAGAAATAGAAGAATGAAATGAAAGTGTACAAGTGCAGAATAATATCAATTGACATTACCCTGAGAGCAAAGTTTAGCATGTGTGTACAAGTATGGTTGGGAGCAATGAGCTTACGCCTGTTGTAGTCAACCTGCTCAAGCCATTAGACAACTACTTGAATGTTAGAACATAAAAGCAATTGTGTGTTTGTATAAAAGTATGGATGCAACTATAACTGATAATGAGCCGATTCTTGGACTGTACAAGCTCACCTTTGCTACACTAAATCTTGTTACTGTTCAGATTGGGCATGTGTTTGTCCAAGTCTAAGCCTTTGTTGAGCTCGGGTCATACTGATCATAAAAATACAGATAGGAAAGATCAAGTCATAGCATATGCAAGTGTTTGACGAGACAGATTGACTAGTTCAGGAAGTTATACTTGAAAAGAGCAGTAGCACTAGGAAAAATAGTTTCCAGACAAAACAAAAGTAATGCTAGTTAAAAAGTACATACTTGCATTAGGAGGAAGATCGCAGCAACAATGATAACTACACAAGCGCAAGTCATTTTTCACATGTGACCTTTCCAAATGCTCCACAGTTCTCTCTTGCATTTCTGGATGAACATGGATGAATCTAGTTAAACCTTCTTCAACACCCCATCTCGAACACGATCCAAAATGGCTGGAACTGCTGCCATTAGGGTAGGCTTTAACACAGAAGCATCTCCACTGGTTCCTTTTTTAATTTTGTTAGATGTGTCTGTTAACGTCAATGGTGAGCCATAACCAATAGACATGCCTGCACTGAACATCACAATCTGGACAACTCCAGTGTGTAAGTACAACATTATCTTCATTTGTAACCCATTCTAAAAGAATTTAAAAATGATGTTACCTCAACTTCCAACTCGAAAACATGAGTAGTGGTAAGTACGCCAAATAGACGTCACTGCTTGCAATTTTTGGAGTCACTGTCAGTACTGCAGCAACACTGGATACAAGATTTCTATGAGTCATCATAACTCCCTAGATTATCAACACACACCATGTTAGTCTAAACCGCAGCTTGAAATCAGTGCAGTAAAAAAATTTGAGAAACGTAAAGTGGTTCGAGAAAGAAAATAGAAACCAGGCATAAGTTAGACTTTCAGAAATGCACAATTAAAGCCTTTTTTTTGTTCTGCAACAGCCTTGGAAAGTAACCCTATTTAAAAGCAAATAATAATGTTAAGGAAGGTTATGAGTTATAAATTAACCTCTATAGCTGAATCACAAACCAGAAATTTTCTCAACAGAGATGGAGGTTAAAGTCAAATTAAACGAAACTGTTCTGGGTAAGCACATGGTAATATGGTATGCACCAAAACTGTTCTGGGTTAGCAACTGCAAACTCTTAAATCCTGCAAATATAAAAGATGGGTTAGAAATAAGTAAAAAACTAACTTGTAATAAATAACAGAAAATGTCAAAATAAAAAAGATAAGAAACTTATCTTTTTTTAGACTTTACACCAAACTAGTTTTCTTGATGGTTGTGCACTATCAACTTAAAGCTGCAAGCCAAATATTTAAACTCCAAATTCCAAACTCGATTGAAAAAGCTAGTAGTTTGGCACCATTTCATAAACCAAATTCCAAAATGCTCGATTGAAAATCCAAAGTTCCAAACAAAATAACCAAAGTCCAACAATCCAAGTTCAACAATTCAATAGTAAACAAAGTAAACAGTTCGACAGTTCAATTTAAAAACTAAAATATAAACAGCAATGCATCATATCAATATTTTCTTTATTGCATCAGCACTTCAATCTCCAAGCTCACCTCTTGCATTGAATCTTCATCAGCTTACATTGTCAAACAATTAATATTAATCCATGATATTATTTGCATATGTATTTATTTATGTAAAAAAAAAAATAAACAAATTAATACTTACAATCAAGCTTTTCTTAACCCTATACTCAGCCTGTAACCAATCAATCAATTGCAAAATCAAAGCCCGAACTGTGGTCGCTTTAAAGAGCTCCTGAACTGGTCAAGAACCCTTCCCCCCAGCACTAAATGTTGATTCGGAGGCCACAGTAGTCACAAGTATGGACAATATATCTCTTGCCATCCTAGAAAAAACCTTGAATTTTAAAGTGTTTACCTTCCACCATTTTAAAACATCAAAATTATCATCAACATTACAAACCAATTTCCCTTCTTCCAAGTAAATTTCCAAATCAGACTTCAAACATGGGGATGCAATGTCCATGTTTTGAGCCCAACTGTCAAACTCTCCTCTACTCTTGGTCTTACTCTTAGATCCACCAACAGAAACCATTGCTTTAACACTATTTCTAGCACTTGAAGTTTCACATCGACTATTAACAACTTGTTCTCAGATTGTAAACCGCCACATATTCATCAAAATTCTTCTTGCAAAGCATTTTGAATAAGTGTTAAGTTCCTTTTGCTTCAAACTCACTAACATACATCTTTGGAAAACAAAATAAACTAATCGTGATCTTATATCTTGGATCTAAGATAGATGCAATATAACATCAATAAGTCAGATTGTCCCCAATATTTATCAAACTTCTCTTTCATCTTGTAAGCCATTTCTTTCATATATTCACAATCAACAACAATAGTTTCATTCAACAACTCCTTGATTTTCCAAATCTCAGGTAAAAACAGATTGGAAGTAGGATATTCACAGCCAGAAAACACATTTGTTGCTTCATTAAACACTTCTAAAAATTTAACAACCCTCTCACTTTCGTCCCAATCTTCCCTACTAGGCAAAGAGTTATAATGAAGGTCTCTCTTTTGTCTGATGGGAACACATCCTCGAATTGCAAAGGCACTTCTAACATGGCATATGTGGAGTTCCACCTAGTAGGGGCATCTAAGATTAATCTTTTTGAATATGGTAATTGTAAATTTTTCACAATCTCACCAAATTTATGAAGACGAGATGGAGACATTTTCAAGTACTTGACAGTCTCACGAACGTTTTGAATAACATTTTGGATAATTCCCAAACAATCTTGCACCATCAAGTTAAGAATGTGGGCACAACATCTAACATGAAATATTTTACCACTAAAATAAAGGCCACCTTTCAGTGTAAAATTATCCCTAAGATGTCTTACAGCTGAATCATTTGCATATGCATTATCAAGAGTCACAGTTGATATTTTATTTTCAATTCCCCACTCAGTTATACAATGCAAAATAGAATCAGAAATCATAAGACCAGTGTGTGGAGGTGCCATGCTACAAAAATTAATAACCCTTTTATGCAAGTTCTAATCCGAATCCAAAAAATGAGCAGTGAGGCACATATAACCAATAGTTTGATTAGAAGTCCACAAATCAGATGTCAAACTTATTCTACTAATACCATCAAACAGAGCGTTGATTTTTTTCTTATCTAAAGCATAAAGCTTCATGCAGTCATTCCTTACTGTCATCCTAGAAATGGGATCAAATCTTGGATTCAAAGTTTTCAAAAATAGTATGAAAAATTCATGCTCAATCATACGAAAAGGGTATTCATGCACACATATCATCTTAGCAAAAATCTCCCTTACTTTTTCTTTATCATACTTGAAGAAATTCAAGTTACCAGATTTACCTTCAACTTCTAAAGTAGGATAAGATAATACCTGCTGCTTGGGTTTTCCTGAACTGAAATAAAGCCAAACCGAATAGAAGCAGGAGTTCATGTGCTATTCAAATGACCGTAGACTCTCAGATTCAAGAAGAAACCTTGAGTGGCAATGCTTGCACTCAACCTTTTTGGTTCCATCTTTTAATGTCACAACAGTAAACTCATCCCATGCTTTTGAGGTCTTTTTTTTTCTTTTTTTTCCATGCTCACCACTGACTTTCAACCTCAAAGAGCATTTTCAGTCGAGAATCACCATTAAGTTGAGGCTAATTTTCAGTTTGTGTATTTGGCACTCGAGATGGTCCAGATGGGTCTTCAATCAAACTTATGATCTCATTGTTACCTCAAATAAACAAACAAAAAATTATCAAAAATTCAGAATTAGAGAAATTCAGACATCTCATATTCAAACTAATTAGTTAAGTATGAAGCAATAAGACCGTGTGATAGTATCATTTTCAAGCAATAACCTTTTAATGCATTTGGAAAGAAACTTCAAGGAGATTGTAGAAATATATGGAAGTACAGGATGCATTATTTAAATGGAAACACCAACAAATATTTATAATGCATAATGCAGGGAAACATCATAAAATCAGTCATGCTCACATATTTGATGCACTAAAAATGTAAGTTGAACAAAAAATCGGACTCAAAACCTTTATTGATGAGACGATTACAATCGTAAAGCTGTAATACTCGTCCTCATATAAAGAGATCATATAAAATTATCGATATAAGCGAGATATGAGTTACCAAAGGGCCTAAAGTGCACCTATTTATCGACTAAAGATGTAATATATCAAAAGTTTACTTACAACAATAAGAAGAAACATGTTGTTCATTAACTTTTTACAGCTTAAGGGAAAAGGATTAACAATCTAAATAACATATTCCACAAGCAACCAACATCGATGCTTTATTCGAATATAATCTAAATTCAACATATTTGCTTTCAATAAGGATGACAAACTCCACTTTGCCGAGGTGTGTTGACACAAGAAGATTGATGTATGATACCTAAATCGACAAGAGATAACCAACAACTCTTTTATAAACTCGGTTCCATTATCGGACCTTTAGGTGATAATTGAACATTGAAAATGAGTATGAACATACCGAAAAAAGAATCTGCAGAAAACTATACACTTGTGATTTTTAGTGCATCAAATAAGTCCAGGTGCATTTGGAAAAATCATCCACAAGAGTCAAAAAATAAGAACAATCATTATGAGTTTAATGTCTATAGGGTCCCCAAACATCACAATGAATCAATTCAAAATTTTGAGTAGTACATGTACTCAGGTAGTGCTAACAGGAAATGGTATTCTAAACTGTTAACACATCACAAGGAAGATGTGTTCATTCCTTATTACTTAGGAGACTAGGAATCTTAGTAAGAACAAAAAAAGACGGATGACTAAGTCTGGAATGCCACAAATTGACACATCACAATATATCATGTTTTTTTTGCTGTATTCATATATCATGTTACAGATGCAAGAATCCTATATATATATATATATATATATATATATATATATATATATATATATATATATATAAAAGCAACATCAGATAATCACTAAATAGTTAACAATAAATCAGATGTGTAAATAGTTAACAAAGCACATGAACATAACATTACATAAATCGATAAAATATTTCAAAATCGCATACCCATCAACAAAAAATTACAGATCTATACTAAACATACCTGAAGCATCAAAGTGTTCCATTGAATAAGATCGAATTAAAACTTGAATGCTAAAAATTAGGGTTTAAATTTTTTGATTGGGGATTTTTGGTATAACAAAACTATAGAAGTAATCAGAAGAAGAATATATATTATATATATAAGTAAGAACTGACTTACACGTATCACTTCGACCTTTATGGCTTCAGCTTCATCAATCGTGTTTTGGAAATAGGGCTTTAGTGATTCTGAGATTGAATCACTAAACGAAGAGGCGAAGAGGCCATTGAAGAGTCGATAGTCTCGAGAGTCGAGAGGGAGAGGCGATTGAAGTCTGAACTGAGATTCTGAGAAGTCTCTAGAGTCGAGAGGCGATCGAGTCAAGAGATTAATTCACCGTGAACTAAAACTTTCCACTTCTTTATCACAGATCGAGCAAGTACCGAACGTCCGAACCCTTGAACGAGTCGAGCAAGGATCGATTAAGGATCGATGAAAGAGGATGGCTCGAACCCTAAAATGAGCGAGTAAAGATCTGCTTCATTCGATATCGATATTATATCCCAAAAACGAGCCTTTGGCCCATATTTGACTTTGATATTTACTGAACCCGAGACCCGGATCATATTTTTGGGTCAACCAATCGAATAATCGAAGTTACTTTTGATCATTTTTCACCCCTAACCGTTCTTGTGGTTTGTTAAATGAAATATTCAAAATGGGTTCTGTTTTATTATATAGAAAAATGGGGATAAATAACTTTTTAGTCACTGTACTAGGGTCCAGTTTTCATTGTGGTTACCGAAACTTTTTTTGTTATAATCGAATAACTGTACTTTCAAATATTACAAAATGATCATTACTTATGATTTCCTTCCAAAAAATGTAGATTTAAAAATGCTAAGTTAATGCATATCACGTGTTTTAAAATCTGTCAAGTGTACATATATGCTTTTGCCATGTATTATTAATAATAATAATAATACTAATAATTTTAAATAATAATAATAATAATTTTAAAATAATAATAATAATAATAATAATAATAATAATAATAATAATAATTACAAAATAATAATAATAATTACAAAATAATAATAATTCCATAATAATAATAATAATAATAATTTTTAAATAATAATAAAATAATAATAATAATAATAATAATTTCAAAAATAACACCATGGCTGCTAGAAATATCAACAGACAAAAAAAAAACCAACAATGTTCCGAACAGAACCATCAACTAAGCATCTAAATTAGAAAATCCAAAATCCAAAATTTAAATCCAGATTCCGGCGACATCACAAACATCCAAATCCGAACAGATCAAAAAAACATAAAATTAATAAGAACTCAGATCTTGTCCGAATGGAAAAGACCCAGATTTTCTCAAAATCATGGGTAAAAGAAATACCAAATCAGCTAGATACATATGAAAAGACAATCCCAAAACAAACTGAAGAGGAACAGAGCAGATCCACATCACAAACCGACACGGACACCAAATCAAACGAAAAGAGGCACCAAAACCGTATCCAAACGTCACGATCACAAACCACTCCAATCTCCCTTACTGAATGGAAGGAAAAGGATCTAAGAGAGTGGGTGGGCCGATTTGGTGCTCGGCAGAGGATGAAAAGCCAACGTGGGTGGAGTATCGGTGGAGTTCTGGAGAGAATCATATCCATATCGCTGTAAAATTAGATCATCTTAAAAATAAAGGAGCCCATCAATATCTAATGTTTAGATTTAACAATAAGCACATTAAATATGGTTGAGAGCACAGATTTAGGTTTAACAATAAGCACCGATTTATGGTTGATACTCGAGCACAAATTTTGAGATTTAACAATAAGCACAGATTCAATATCTAATGTTTAGATTTAAAAATTATTATTATTATTATTTTTATTATTATTATTTTGAAATTATTATTATTATTTAAAAATTATACAAATGATACACATGGCAAAACTTCCGTCCACATCAGTAATGAAAACAGGTCAATATGCACACTCAACATTTTCGTCTGTTTTTTGGACGGAAATCATAAGTAATGTGTGACGCCTCCAAAATAGGTATACAACACCCATTCTGAGTCGCCAAATACATGGTACAAAGAACAACTACAACTTCATTATTACAATTGTCGTACAAAATACGACAACACATGCTGTGGGTTTAAATACGAATATTGTCTTCTAGACAATATCCACACTCAACTAAAGTCCTCATTACAATTATTGAAGAACTATTTTACAAAATAGTGAGGACTACTAAAATAACTATCTTGTATCATCACTCCATACTTGGCTAGTCCCTGCCAAAGATATTCATTTGTATCACCAGTTGGTCATGTTCATCTCAACACCTGTTCATCTTTGCATTACGAGCCAAAGATATTCATCAGTTAATCATTCATCTTTGCATTACAAGCCAAAGATATTCAGTAACTTCATCATTTAAGATTGAGGATGATGAAAAATATGTTAAAGAAAACAAATCCAGTGAGACAAAAGGACAAATATTAGAAATTTGTATAACAGTTTATCTAAGATCAATAATACTTCATAATAACCAATTGTGAAGCAGAATTCAAAAAATAACGATCAAAATATGGATACAATCAAAGATAGTAACAATAATAGACATCTTGGACACAAAAGAAAATTTTTATTTTTTGGTGAATAGTGCCGTATACGTGAATAGTAACCCCGACACAAATAGTTCCAAATTTGATTAAAAAGTTCACCAATATTTCGGCATAATGATATTGAAGAAAATAATATCATTTAAGAAAAAAATAACATCCCTTACCTCAAAATAACTAGATTTCGATCGAAATATCGGTTATAAAGCCGAAGGAAACTTGTACCGAACAACAACTCTCAAAGTATCAAAATACTCACAAAAATACGCTCGATAATATAAAGAGAGAAATAGAGAAAACTTATGTTTCTGGTGTGATTTTCAATTCTAACCTAAGCGTCTATTTATAGGAAAATGCTAGAACGCCATAGGAGACTAAATAATAAAATATTATTATTATTATTTTCAAAACCAATCTACGCATGCCCAAGACCAGTACATCAACTTGGAACAAAAATTTGCAGCCCACATGTGTATTCAACACCAACCAAAAAGTGGGTCCCACCCATAAATTAATAAAAATTATTTTATTTTCCGAAACTTTAGTAATTTATAGAAAATAGCCCGTTTATCAGAAAAATACAAATTCTATGTCCATTTCGTATGAATTCAAATTTTCTACAACTTTGTAGCTTTGAGTTTTTCCAAATTCTAAACAGAAAATATCCGAAATCCACAAACGGATGATTTTCAACACCGTTTCAACACCTTTTAAAATTCATAACAAATCATGCGTTAATTTTCAAAGGTTCAAAATTTGTGGACATATACTCAACTTATATATGTATAACATATCTAAAAATCACAACGATCCAATGGTCGGATTAAAATTATTACTCATGCAATAGAGCTTTAAGAACACCGATTTGATTTTTTAATACCTCCAATACGATAAAATACTGATACAACACCTCAATATTAATTCTTTTATTTATAACCACATAAATAAATCCATCATTTATATCCGCATCAAATAAATATTTTCTTATCATATAAATCAATAATTAATTATTCACAAATAATATTACAGAATCACAATTATGACAACCAGTAGCTTCTCGTGAAAAGGGGCTTTCCTAAGAGATTTCTCCTCATCGGCCAATTAGATGATCAAACCTCTCATTGATGTAACTTTCTAGACATTGCCAATAATGTTATCTAATAATATTATTCAAATAATATGAATTATTGATCTCGATAATGGGAAATCTTGTGTAGTGACAATTATTGAACAACAATAATATAAAATATCAACGCAAAGAATTATTGAATCAATAAAATAAAATATTGAATAAAGAATTCACCGTAAAAATTATTGAGTAGTGCCTTTCACGTAAGAATCAATAATTCAAAATACTTGTGTCAATACCGCATCGCTACATCGCAAGCAACCACGCCATTCATCGTATTTTAAGACCGTATTCCAACAGAGTTAATTCAGAATAACTACGCCGTTATTTATAAAAACTCAAACTTGTCGTTTTCTTCATCCGACAGTTATTCTGTTATGGGGCCCATAAATGACTGTGTCGTCGTACGGATATTCCCGACAAAGAGAATATTTCACGACCAAACGAATATTCCCCGACAGAAATGAATATTTTACAACCACTTGCTTACTTTGTAAAATTTGCACATTTCACCCATAACCAAAACATTATATCAAATTAACTCCTTATTATTTCAAGATAATAAATAGAGAAAATTTAATTTTATTCATAATAAGTTGGGGTCTTACAACCTCCCCTCCTTATGAAATTTTGTCCTCAAAATTGACGTACGTACCTGGTGTTTCAAACAGGTGAGGGTACCTCGCTTGCATTTCCAATTCTAACTCCTAGGTCATTTTCTCAATAACATGGTTCCTCCACAAAACCTTAACTTGTGGTATAACCTTTGTTCGTAGGACATGCTCTTTCCTATCCAATATCTTGACAAGTACCTCCTCGTACGTTAAATCTTCGGCTATCTCGTCTAGTTCTAACTCAATAATGTGGTTTGGATCGTCCATATATTTATGTAACATCGATACGTAAAAAAACATTATGAACACGCGTCATACTTAGCATTAAGGCGAGTCTATAGGCCACAGTTCCTACTCGATCGAGGATTTCAAATGAATCGAAGGTTTGAGCTTTCTTCTCTTCATCGATTCTTACTTCTAGAATAACGCCTTCTTGCACCTTCTTCTTTATATGCATCAACTCCAGTGTGTAACTTGAGCGGCTTTAACGTTATCGATTAAAGTCGATTCTACTCGTATATCATCACGTGGGTCCTTAGAGTCTTTAAATTTATTTCTATCATTTATAAATTATACAAAATAAGTCTTTGTGTTCAATAATATCGCACTCGTACTCGCGTACGATCCTCTACTCAATGCGTCAGCTACCACGTTTGCTTTTCCAAGATAGTATGATCAAAACAAGTGTCGAAATAAGTCACCTCTTGATTTCTTGGAAAATCTTCTTGCATTCCCCGCTCCATACAAATTTTGTATCTTTCCGAGTCAGCTAAGTTAACGGAGTAGCGATTCGAGAAAGTCCTTCCACGAATCTCTGATAGTAACCAATTAAGCCTGTAAAGCTAGATATTTCGATTCTCGACTTAAGTTGCTCTCTCATATGTGATTCATATCCCAATCTTGGATTGCACGTCACAATGGCACCTATCGTTTTACCACCACACAAATATAGAGTTCCCTACGGAGAGTTTGACTTTAGTGCATTCCACAAAGGAAGTCACCAGATAGAGGCTTGAGTACCAACTCTTGTACTTGGGTTTTTAACTCCTGAAGTTCAATAGGAGCCATTCGATAAAAGATTTTAGAAATGGGTTTTGTACCGGGTTCAAAGTCGATACAAAATTCAATATCACACTCTAGGGGTAGGCCAGGAAATTCTTCAGGAAATACATCAGAAAATTCACTAACAACAGAAATATCATTCAAATCTGATGTGTTTTTGTTCAAGTCCATAACATGGGCTAAGAAAGCTTGACATCCATTTTTCAATAAACGAATGGCTTTATGGCTTGATATAACAGTGACTGATTTTAGTGGTTTAGTTGCTTGAATTCGTATAACAGGTTGGTTAGGAATATGAAAACTAACAACCTTACGAAAATAATCAATTTTGTCATGATGAGTGATTAACCAATCAATCCTTAAAATCACATCAAAAGCAAGTATCTTTAAAGAGATAAGATCATCAGGTAATGTCATTGTGCCAACTTGGATTAAGCAATATTTATAAACAGTGGATGTGATAAAGGTTTCTCCTAACGGAGTCTTCACAGATAAATCAAAGTCTAATTTCTCTGGAGTCAAGTTTAAACGTTCAGCACAAGCAGGAGAAATAAAAGGGTGGGTAGTATCGATATCTAGTAAGGTATAGACTTCGCAAGAATTTATAATTAACTAATCTGTGATACCTTCGTTCGGGTTACTTGCATTTTGGGCAGTCACGACAAACGCTCTTCCAGAAACTGCCGACTTTGTTTTGTCCAGTATCCACCTTTGGTGCCACCGTCCCAATTTGGACTTGATTTCGCTTACAGACAAAATCGAAGCTATGTGACCTTCTTTTCCACAATTGAAACACACCTTGGAAGGTCAGTGAATAGTTTGGACTTATGTGTCCCTCCTCTCGCATTTGTAGCATCTAATCTGCGGTCGCTTCTCCTCCCCTAAAATTTGTTGTTTGGTCTTTGATCACCGCCAACATCTTCCCGTCATCGTTAAATCTCCTTTTCGAAATTTCCACTGACTCACCTCTCCTATTATCATGGCCACGATTACTACCCGAGTGGTTACCGCTTTTGTCCGTATTTTTTCCTCCTTGCTGGTTATCATCGCTTCGATGATCGGCCACCACCGATGACCTCCGGTTGTGGTCCCCTGGTTGAGTATACTCATTATCTCGCCTAATAATTGAGCCTCATTGACAACATCCGAATACGTAGAAAATTTATGAGAGATAAGGTATTGACCAATCTCATGTTTTAGACCTCTCGTAAACATCCGCGTCATCGCTCCTCATTCTCTACCAAATGAGGTGCAAACTCGGATAACTCCGCCGAACTTTGCCTCGTCTTCGAGACACCGCCATGTTGTTCGCTCCGGTCTAATAAACTCTACCTCCTTCATATGACGAATACTTTCGTGAAAGTACTTGTCATTGAATGCCTTCAAATCTTTCCTAAGACATGTTGAGTGCGGTTGGTCAGGTACGCTTCACGATTCCCACTAGTAATCCGCCTCACCACTTTTAACATAAAAAGTGGCGAATGGAACCTTCTATTCCTCCGTGCATCCCAAGACATCGAATATCTTGGTAATTTGCTTGACCCACGTTTCTGCCTTAATCGGATCCGACTTTCCAAAGAACTCAGGTGGTTCTAACTCCTTGAACTGCTTAGCTGCGACAAACCGCGCGTTGCCATCATTTCCACATGTATTTTGTACATGAGTCTCCCTCGTCTGATTTTGCATGAACTGCAAAAAGCTCCTAAACATTTCACCATTCATCATTTGCTCGATAGTGTTGTTTACAAGAGGAATATTGCCTTTCTGTTGCACGTTCTCCTAGTTTGTGACTAAAGGTTGTTCCATAGTCTCATACACTCCATTGTTAACGTTCTCAGCAGCCATTCTTAAATATTGCCATAAAACAAGGGTTAATTAAACAAATTAACATAACACATAATATCCCTATATTATGACTGACCAACAAATAAGCTTAGATAGGACACACTAGCAAAAGATTTACTCATCTCTCCCCTCCTAGTTCTATTCCCCGATCTCCGCCAGAGACCATATCCCTAAGCTTTGATACCAACTGTGACGCCCCCAAAATAGGTATACAACACCCATTCTGAGTTGTCAAATACATGGTACAGAGAACAACTACAACTTTATTATTACAATTGTCGTACAAAATACGACAACACATGTTGTGGGTTTAAATACGAATATTGTCTTCTAGACAATATCCACACCCAAATAAAGTCCTCATTACAATTATTGAAGCACTATTTTACAAAATAGTGAGGACTACTAAAACAGCTATCTTGTATTATCACTCCATACCCTGGCTAGTCCCTGTTAAATTCTCACCTACTGAGAAGAAAAATAGAACAAAAAGGAAAAGTGTGAGCTCAACTAGCCCAGTAAAGAATATTATGACTAAGATAATATACAACAAATTATCCTTACTCTTCAACAGGGAAAAATCTGATAGAATATAATAGACAACAAGTTTTAGATCAACAACTGCAGCGGAAACAACAATCCATTAGAAGAGTCACGTAGAGAATGAATTCTACTATCTTCTAAGATGTAAAAGTTCATCATTAATAATTTATCCTCAGATAACAATCAATATACATCTTTAATCAAATATTCATCTTTGCACTACTGTGCCAAAGATATTCATTTATATCACCAAACTAGGTCATGTTCATCTCTAACACTGCTTCATCTTTGCTACGAGCCAAAGATATTCATCGATTAATCATTCATCTTTGCATTACAAGCCAAAGATATTCAGTAACTTCATCATTTAAGACTGAGGATGATGAAAAATATGTTAAAGAAAACAAATCCAGTGAGACAAAAGGGCAAATATTAGGAATTTGTATAACAGTTTATCTAAGATCAATAATACTTCATAATAACCAATTGTGAAGCAGAATTCAAAAAATAACGATCAAAACATGGATACAATCAAAGATAGTAACCATAATAGACATCTTGGACACAAAAGAAAATTTTTATTTTTCGGTGAATAATGTCGTATACGTGAATAGTATCGTATACGTGAATAGTAACCCCGACACAAAAAGTTCCAAATTTGATTAAAAAGTTCACCAATATTTCGGCATAATGATATTGAAGAAAATAATATCATTTAAGAAGAAAATAACATCCCTTACCTCAAAATAACGGTACTTCTGATCGAAATATCGGATATAAAGCCAAAGGAAACTTGTACCGAACAACAACTCTCAAAGTATTAAAATACTCACAAAAATACGCTCGATAATATAAAGAGAAAAAGAGAGAAAACTTATGTTTCTGGTGTGATTTTCAATTCTAACCTAAGCGTCTATTTATAGGAAAATGCTAGAACGCCATAGGAGACTAAATAATAAATTATTATTATTATTATTATTATTATTATTATTATTATTTTCAAAACCAATCTACGCATGCCCAAGACCAGCACATCAACTTGGAACAAAAATTTGCAGCCCACATGTGTATTCAACACCAACCAAAATGTGGGTCCCACCCATAAATTAATAAAAATTATTTTATTTTTCGAAACTTCAGTAATTCATAGAAAATAGCCCGTTTATCAGAAAAATATGAATTTTATGTCCATTTCGCATGAAATAGAATTCTCTACAACTTTGTAGCTTTGAGTTTTTCCAAATTCTAAACAAAAAATATCCAAAATCCACAAACGGATGATTTTCAACACCGTTTCAACACCTTTTAAAATTCATAACAAAGCATGCGTTAATTTTCAACGGTTTAAAATTTGTGAACATATACTCAACTTATATATGTATAACATATCCAAAAATCACAACAATCCAACGGTCGGATTAAAATTATTACTCATGCAATAGAGCTTTAAGAACACCGATTTGATCTTTTAATACCTCCAATACGATAAAATACTGATACAACACCTCAACATTAATTCCTTCATTTATAACCACATAAATAAATTCATCATTTATATCCGCATCAAATAAATATTTTCTTATCATATAAATCAATAATTAATTATTCACAAATAATATTACGTAATCACAATTATGACAACCAGTAGTTCCCGAAAGAGGGCTTTCCTAGAAGGATTTCTTCTTCTACTGGCAAGCAATTAGATGACCAAACCTCTCCTTGATGTAACTTTCTAGACATTGCCAATAATGTTATCTAATAATATTATTCAAATAATATGAATTATTGATCCGATAATGGGAAATCTTGTGTAGTGACAATTATTAAACAACAATAATATAAAATATCAACGCAAAGAATTATTGAATTAATAAAATAAAATATTGAACAAGAATAACTCTAAAAAATTATTGAGTAGTGTCTTCTTACGTAAGAATCAATAATTCAAAAATATTGTGCAACATCTTGTGTCTCTTTGTGCACGCCAGACATCAGATTTTAACCACTGGGTATTCCAACAGAGTTAACGAAGAATAACTACGTCGTTATTTATAAAACTCAAATTTGTTGTTTTCATCCCAGCGCTTATTCTCATTATGGGGCCCACAAATGACTTTGCCGTCAATTTGGATATTTTCGACAAAAAGAATATTCCACGACCAAACGAATATTCCCAAGACGTAAATGAATATTTTACAACCACTTGCTTACTTTGTAAAATTTGCACATTTCACCCATAACCAAAACATTACATCAAATTAACTCCTTATTATTTCAAGATAATAAATAGAGAAAATTTAATTTTATTCATAATAAGTTGGGGTCTTACATAATGACCATTTGGTAATTATTTTAGAGTACAGTTATGCGATTGTAACAAAAAAAATTTCGATAACCACAATAAAAACCGGACCCTAGTACAGTGACCAAAAAGTTATTTATCCCTAGAAAAATGAGTTCTGTTTTATTATATAGATTATTTGATTTGGGCGAAAAATTTTAGGGGTGAATTTGATTTGGGCGGGAATGTTTAATGTGAGATGAAATGTGAGCCTTTAGATTAAGTTGGAAGAATTGAGATGAAATCTGAACCGTTCTTGTGGTTTGTCAAATGAAATATTCAAAATTAGTTCTGACAATAATTTACTTTTCTACTTTAATTTTGCTTTTGAAAATTATTATTATTATTATTATAATAGTAGTAATTATTATTATTATTATTATTATTATTATTATTATCATTACTATTATAATTATAATAATTATTATTATTTTTATTACTACTATTATTATTATTATTGTTATTATTATTGTTATTTGATTTGGGTGGGAATTTTTAGTGTGAGATGAAATGTGAGCCTTTAGATTAAGTTGGAAGAATTAAGATGAAATCTGAACCGTTCTTGTGGTTTGTCAAATAAAATATTCAAAATGGGTTCTATTTTATTATATAGAAAAATGGGTTCTGTTTTATTATATAGATTATTTGATTTGGGCGGGAATTTTTAGGGGTAAATTTGATTTGGGCGGGAATTTTTAGTGTGAGATGAAATGTGAGGCTTTAGATGAAGTTGGAAGAATTGAGATGAAATCTGAACCGTCTTTGTGCTTTATCAAATAAAAGATTCAAAATTGGTTTCGACAATAATTTACTTTTCTACTTTAATTTTGCTTTCTACAATAATTTTTGCTTTTCTACTTTATTGGCAACAAAAAATGGTGACAAAAAACTAATTAAGCATTTCATACACAAAAATATTAACTTCTCTTATATTCAAATCAATTAAACTTTTTTTTTGACCGGGGTTGGGGAACCGAGAACCTCTTACAAACTTAGGGTTCCAACTGAACCAAGACCAGTTGGTTAATTTTTTTTTTTTTTTTTTTATAGATAAAATCAATTGATATTACAATCCTTGGCTAATCCTTAAGAAGTGGATTACCATAAAATGACACAACCATGCTAGATGAACAAACACAACAAAAACTTAAACTCCATACCAAAATAAAACATCATCTTTAAGAATCTTTCCTTCAACCATCTTGATGCCATATATATAATAGCAGCGCCAAACTGCAATCCTCACATTCACCACCCCCAATTTAGCACTCTTCTTTTCTTGTAATTGTAAAAATTGTGGTCTTAATCCTTAAATTATGCATTAAGACCACCACAATTTTATTACAATTACAAGAATCCATACGTAGGAGAATCTGAGCATGATTTCATGTCTTTATATAAATTGTGAATTAATTAATAACCGCACACTGTATACCCACCATCCACACAAATAATCTGGCCAGTGATATATGAAGCAGCAGGGAAGCAAAGAAATGCCACTAGTGACGAAACCTCATTTGGCTCTCCAGGACGGCAAATTGGAGTTCGAGAAACTTGGCGATCTAGATTCTCCTTTACATTTGGATCTTCCTGCATATTTTTTAAGAAAAGTGAGGGGATCACCAATCTTGTTTGCAAATATTATAATAGAAAGAATATTAATCCTAGGATTAAATAGTTCTAATCACGTGTTTATTTTTTATGAAATTATTTATGGGATAACATAAAATAATCTCATGTTATGTTTATTTTTTTCAGAATTAATTAATTGAATGGATTAAAAATATCGTTTGAACTATTATACCATTACCAATAATAACATATTTTAAACTTATTTATACATTAAAAAGTAATGAACAATTAATTAAAAACTTTTAAATAAGTGGTTATATTATTCAATGATCAACGGAAAAAACATACTCCCACCCCCTACGCCCATCCCCCACCCCCACCCCTCACCTCTACCTCCTGCACCCCCACCTTACCTGTACCCCCCCCCACCCATCCCCTACCCCCTACATCCTCACTCCTACGGCCCTACCCCACTCCAAAAAAATAATATTTATTGATTATGTATACAATCCCCACACCTACCCCCACCCAAAAAATTAATATTTATTGATTATATATATAACCCCCACTACCACCCCTACCTCCCACCCCACCCCACCTCAACCCAAAAAATTAATATTTACTCATTATGTATACACCCCACCCCCTTCTCCCACCCCGACCCCAACCCCCACTCCCACCTCCACCCCCACCACCACCACCACCACCACCACCACTACCACCTCAAAAAAATAATATTTACTAATTATGTATAAATCCCCATCACCACCCACCCACTACCCACCACCCACCACTCGCCACTCTACACCTCCACACCGCCCCCCCCAAAAAAAAAAAAAAAATAATATTAACTAATTATGTATACACCCCAACCCCATGAACCCCCACCCCTCAACCCCACTCTCTCAAAAAAATTAATATTTACCGATTATGTATACATTTTCACTGTCCATCCTCCACCCCAATTCCCCACTCACACTTCCCCACCCTTCACCCCTCCAAAATAAATAAATAAATAAATAATATTCAAAGTGATTATGTGTAAGACCCCAAATAATTAATAAATGAAATTTAATTTTCTAATTATTATTTTGAAATAGTAAGGGTTGATGTGATTAATGTGGATAGTTATGGGTAAAATACGCAAATATTTCAAAATAAGCAAGTGGTTATAAAATATTCATTGTTGTTTGGGAATATTCGTTTGGTAGTGGAATATTCGTGATCTTTGTCGGGAATATTCGCATGAAATGCAATGCAAGTAGCCCATGTGTGGGCCCCATAACGGAAAAACGATTGGAGGAAGAAAACGACAAATATAAGTTGTTTAAAAATAACTATTGTAGTTATTACTGCTTTACATCGTTGGAATACCAGTGGTTAAAACACGATGAATACGCGTTGTTGTTGCAAGATGGCTTTACGGTATTGCACCAATTATTGACTCTTACGTGAAAGCCTTTACTCAATAATGGTTACGATAATTACCGCTCAAGATTTTTTATTTTATTGGTTCAATAATTGTTGCGTTGATATTTTATATTGTTTGTTGTTTCAATAATTGTCATTACACAAAGATTTTTCATTATCGAAGCAATAATTCATATTATCCTGAATAATATTATTAGATAACATTATTGGAAATGTCTAGAAAGTTCTGTCTAAGGAGAGGTTTGGTCACCTAATTGCAAGGCATGAGAAGGAGAAATTCTTATTGAAAGCCCTCTTTCCTGAACTGCACAGGTTGTCAATATTGTGATTCTCGTAATATTATTTGTGAGTAATTAATTATTGATTCATATGATGAGGAAAATATTTATTTTATGTGGATATAGATGGAGAAAATTTTTAATGTGACAATTGTTGAAAATTAAAATTTTATCTTTTTCTGATAAAATAATTCATTTAAATATATTATTATATTTTAATAATATAATAATGGTGATATTTTTACAACGAATGTGGGATATATGAGTATACGAGGAGGAAGAGTATTTTTGTTGCAATAAATGTTTAAAACATGTTAAACATGTCGGTGGACCCAATTTATTGACTGAAATTTGATTATAACCTGTAAAATCGTCCGTTTATAGATTTCGGTCAATTTTTGTTTGGAATTTGGAAAAACTTCCTTCTACAAAGTTGTAGATAATGGAATTTCCTATGAAAACACGCGAGTTTCGAATTTTTCTGACAAAAGGGCTATTTATTATGAATTATTGAAGTTTCAAAGTTCCGAAATAATTGATTTTTGGAGGTTTTAATTATTTTATTCATGAAAAACGTTTTTTGCAAGCCCACATGTGTGGTAAATGAGTTGAATTCGGATTCTTGGGAAGTGGGCTTGAATATTTATTAAATAATATTATTTTAATAAATTTTCTGCTTTGGTGTTCTAAGTATTTCCCTATAAATAGGGTGCTTAGGTTAGAATTGAAAATTACACCGTAAACTCAAGTTTTTTTCTATTTCTCTCTCTATATATTGAATATTTCTTGTGAAGATTTTTATACTTTGAGTATTGTTATACTAAGATAAGTACCCTTCAAAGACTATACCCAAGATTTCCAAATTTAAAGTACTAATCTTCGAGGTAAGGGATATTATTTTTTTAAAATGATATTATTTATTCTAATATCATTATGCCAAGTCTTGATCTGAACTTTTAATCAAATTTGGAACTTTTAGTGTTGGGGTTACTATTCACGATATCACAGTCTTATTCACGAATCTGCACTATTCATAGAAAAATAAAATTGTACTTTTCGTTCAAAATATCTATTACGGATACTAGCTTTGGTTGTATCCATGTTTTGATCATTCTTGAATTTTACACCACTATGATTATTTTTGAGGTATTTTTGGACGTGAATAAAACAAAGTACGAATCTTTAATCCTTAATCCTTGTCATTTTGTTTCAATTGGATTCGCTTTCTTTAAAATATTCTTCATCATCCTCGATCTTAAATGATGATATTATGGAATATCTTTGGCCCAGAAGCAAAGATGAATGATTTCGATGAATATCTTTGGCGTAGTAGTGCAAAGATGAACAGTGTTTAGATGAACATGACTTAATCGATGAATATCTTTGGCCAGTAGTGCAAAGATGAATATTTGATTCCGTATATATATTGATTGATGTTACAAGGATAAAAGATAGACGATGAACTTTTAAATTCATACATGAAGATAGTAGTTTGCATTCTCTACTTAATTCTTCTAATGAATTATTATTTCATTGCGAATATTGATTTAAAACTTTGTTGTTCATTATATTCTATTAGATTTTTTTCCTGTTGAAGACTAATGATAATTTGTTGTATATTATCTTAGTCATAATATTCTTTACTGGGCTAGTTGAGCTCACCCTTTTCTTTTTTGTTCCATTTTTCTTCTCAGGAGGCGAGAATATAGCAATGCAGTGGGGTGTGTGGAATGAAGGTTCTGAGAGAGTTGTTTAATAGTCCTCACCATTTTTATAAAATAATGTATCAATAAATGTGATGAGGATTTATTTGAGTATAGATATTGTCTAGAAGATAATATTTGTATTCAAACTTACAGTTTTACTGTTGTAATAATAAAGTTGTAGTTATTTCTGTACCATGTATTGACAACTCAGAATGGGTGATGTATACCTATTTTGGGGGCGCCACAGTTGGTATCGAGCTTAGGGATATGATCTCCGCGAGATCGGGGAATTGAACTAGGAGAGAGAGATTTAGTAAATCCTTCGCTAAAGTGTGTCCTACCTAAGCTTATTTGTTAGTTGGTCAAGATATAGGGATATTATGTGATATATTGATTTGCTTAATTAACCCTTGTTTTATGGCAGTATTTAAGAATGGCAACCGAGAATGTTAACAGTGGAGTAAATGAGACCGTGGAGATGCCTGTACTTACCAACGAGGAGAACGTGCAACAGGCTGGCAATGTTCCTCTTGTGAACAACACCACTAAGCAGATGATGAACGAGGGATGTTTAGAAGTTTTTTGCGCTTCATGCAAAATCGATTTGAGGAGACTCGTGTTCAAAATACGAGGAGAAATGATAGCAATTCACGGGTTGTCACAAACAAGCGCCTCAAAGAGTTGGGACCACCGAATTTAAGGAAAAGCCGGATCCGATCATGGCGTGTAAACATGGGTCAAGCAAATTACCAAGATATTCGATGTCTTGGGATGCACGGAGGAACAAAAGGTTCCATTCGCCACCTTTATGTTCCGTGGCGGCGGTAGCTATCATCGGTGGAGTCTCGTGAAGCGTACCCATCCAAATTCGACTCGGCATGTCTTGGGAGACGTTTCAGAAACTATTTAATGACAAATACTTTCCTGAAAGTGTTCGTCATATGAAGGAAGTGGAGTTCATCAGATTAGAACAGAACAACATGACGGTGTCTCAGTACGAGGCAAAGTTTGCAGAGTTATCCAGGTTTGCACCTCATTTGGTGGAGAATGAGGAACGTATGACACGGATGTTTCTGAGAGGTTTGAAACCCGGCATACGACAATATCTCATTTCTCATAAATTTTCTCTCTATTCAGATGTTGTAAACATGGCTCAATTATTAGAGCGAGATAACGAGTACGGTCAACCGAGGGACCACAATCAGGATCATACCAGAGATAGCAGTCAACAAAACAACGATAACCAGTGGGGAAAGAAAAAGACGGACAAAAATGGTAACCACTCTGGTGGTAATCATGGCCATGAAAATAAAAGAAGTGAGTCAGGAGGAGATTTTAAAAAGAGGAAATTTAACAATGACCATGTGAAGACGACAGTGCCGACAACAACTGGTTCCAAGGGAGGAGAAAGACCACCGGTCATATGTTATAAATGCGGGAAAGAGGGACATATCAGTCCAAACTGCCCATAACAGTTCAAGGTATGCTATAATTGTGGAAAGGAAGGACATATCGCTCGAGATTGTACGGTAGCGAAACCTAGTTCAGCGGGGACGGTGACTCAAAAGACTGTCCCAGAAAAGTCAAAGTCAACGGTTCCTGGAAGAGCGTTTGTTGTGACTGGTCAAAATGCGAGGAACCCAAACGAGGTGATCACGGGTAAGCTATTTATAAATTCTTGCGAAGTTTATACCTTACTTGATACCGGTGCTACCCATTCATTTATCTTTCCTGCTTGTGCTCAACGTTTAAAGTTGACTCCGAAGAAATTAGATTTTGACCTATCTGTGGAAACTCCGTTAGGAGAAACTTTCATCACATCCACTGTTTATAAATCTTGTCTAATCCAAGTTGGCACCATTACATTACCTGTTGACCTTATCTCTTTAAAGATACTTGCTTTTGATGTGATTTTAGGGATTGATTGGTTAACTACTCATCATGCCAAAATTGATTGTTTTCGTAAGGTTGTTAGTTTTCATATTCCTAATCAACTCATTTATATGCAATTCAAGCAACTAAACCATTAAAATCAATCACTGTCATATCTAATCATAAAGCTATTCGTTTATTGAAAAAACGGATGTCAAGCTTTCTTAGCCCATGTTATGGATTTGAATAAAGACACGTCAAATTTGAATAATATTCCTGTTGTTATTGACTTTCCTGACGTATTTCCTGAAGAACTTCCCGGTCTACCCCCAGAACGTGAAGTTGAATTCTTTATTGATCTTGAACCGGGTACAAAGCCCATTTCTAAAACCCCATATCGAATGGCTCCTATTGAACTTCAGGAGTTAAAGGTCCAACTACAGGAATTGTTGGACATCGGTTTCATTCGTCCTAGTACATCTCCTTGGGGTGCTCCTGTTTTATTCGTAAAGAAGAAAGATGGGAGTATGCGACTTTGTATTGACTATCGGGAATTGAACCATGTCACCATCAAGAATAGGTATCCTCTACCTCGTATTGATGACCTGTTTGACCAGTTGCAAGGAGCACAATTCTTTTCAAAAATAGATCTTCGTTCTGGATATCATCAGCTGAAAATTAAAACTGAGGATATTCCAAAGACTGCCTTCAGAACTCGGTATGGGCATTATGCATTCTTAGTCATGTCTTTCGAATTGACTAATGCTCCTGCGGCTTTCATGGATATGATGAACCGAGTATTCAAGGATTATTTGGATCAGTTCGTTATTGTCTTTATTGATGACATCCTCATATATTCTAAAAGTCGTGAAAATCATGAGCACCATTTGAAGCTGGTACTCCAAAGGCTTCGTGAAAACAAACTATATGCCAAACTGAAGAAATGCGAGTTCTGGCTTGAGGAAGTAGCATTCCTTGGGCACGTGGTGTCGAAACATGGAGTATCTGTTGATCCTGCGAAGATTGAAGCAATACAAAGTTGGGAGCAACCGAAGATGGTGACTGAAGTACGTAGCTTTTTGGGCTTAGCTGGTTATTATCGGAGATTCGTGGAAGGGTTTTCTCGAATCGCTACTCCATTAACTCAGCTGACTCGGAAAGATATAAAATTCGTATGGAGCGAGGAATGCGAGAAGAGTTTCCAAGAGCTTAAGAGGAGACTTATTTCGCACTGTTATAATACCATCCGGTTCGGATGGATTTGTTATCTACAATGATGCTTCCTACCAAAGGGTTAGGATGTGTTCTTATGCAACGTGGGAAAGTCATAGCCTATGCCTCATGACAACTTAAAGAGTATGAGAGGAATTATCCTACTCATGATCTAGAGTTAGCGAAGCGATCGTTTTTATGCGCTTAAAGATATGGAGGCACTATCTATATGGGGAGAAAGTGGAGATATATCCGGACCATAAAAGCCTTAAATATTTCTTCACACAAAAGGAACTCAACACGCGGCAACGACGTTGGCTTGAGTTGTTGAAAGACTACGATCACACTATTCAATACCATCCCGGAAAGCGAAACGTAGTGGTAGACGCGTTGAGTAGAAGATCATATGCGAGGAACGAAAAGCGACGATGTCAAGTATACGCATAGAGCCAACTTTAATAGAAAAAGTTAAGGTTGCTCAAGCCACCGACCCGGAGCTGATGCGTATGAAGAAGAAAGTACAAGAAGGTGTTATTCCGGAAGCGAGAATTGATGAAAAAGGAATACTTCGAGTCCACTCCAGACTTTGTGTTCCTAACGACTCTGATTTGAAGTACAAGATCATGATGGAGGCACACAATACACCATTTGCAATCCATCCTGGAAGTACTAAAATGTATCGTGATCTTCGACATACATTTTGGTGGAACAATATGAAGAGAGAGATTGCAAAGTTTATCTCGATGTGTTTAACTTGTCAACGTGTAAAGGCGGAGCATCTAGTACCTAAGGATCCGTTGCAACCACTTGAGATTCCGAAATGGAAGTGGAAACACATTACCATGGATTTCTTTTACGTCTTCCTACTACGGTTTCTCAAGGCATCAATGTTATTTGGGTTATTGTTGATAGATTAACCAAGTCTGCTTTCATTTCTTGCCGATCACGGAGACTTATTCCTTGAACGCCTTGCTAGTATATATGTAAATGAGATTGTGAGGTTGCATGGCATGCCAAGATCCATAGTTTCGGATCGTGACCCAAGATTCACTTCAAGATTTTGGGTTAGCTTACAAAAAGCTATGGGCACGCATTTATTTATTCGATTCAGCATACCATCCTCAAACAGACGGACAATCGAGAGAGGACTATTCAAACTCTTGAAGATTTATTAAGACTCGTGTCCTGACTTCAAGGGGCGGTTGGGATAAGTATTTACCATTGGTGGAATTCTCCTACAACAACAAATTATCGTGAAAAGTATAGGTGTGGCTCCATTTGAAGCATTATATGGACGAAAGTGTCGCTCTCCAATATATTGGGATGAGGTGGGCGAAGCAACATTGTTGGGACCCGAGTTAAGATGTATATGACTCACCGAAAAGATCCAAATGATTCGACAACGATACAAACAAGACAAGATCGACAAAAGAGTTATGCGAATCTTCATCGAAAAGACGTGGAATTTAGTATAGGGGATCATGTATTGTTGCGAGTTGCTCTATGGAAGGGAGTTACAAGATTTGGAAAGAGAGGAAAACTCAATCCACGATTCATTGGTCCATTTCAAATTCTTGACCGAGTAGGAAATGTAGCCTATAGACTCGCGTTACCTCCGAGTATGTCTCGTGTTCATAATATGTTTCACATATCTGTACTTCGTAAATATGTGAAAGACACGAACCACGTTATAGAGTTAGAACCGGATGAGATAGCCGAAGACTTAACGTACGAAAAGGTACTCGTTAAGATCTTGGATAAGAAGGAGCATGTCCTACGCACGAAGGTCATACCACAAGTTAAAGTTTTGTGGAGGAATCATGCTATAGAGAAAATGACCTGGGAGTTAGAAACGGAAATGAAAGCGAGGTATCCTCACCTTTTCGAAACACCAGGTACATATGTCAATTTCGAGGAAGAAATTTCATAAGGAGGGGAGGTTGTAAGACCCCAAATAATTAATAAATAAAATTTAATTTCCTCTAATTATTATTTTGAAATAGTAAGGGTTGATGTGATTAATGTGGATAGTTATGGGTAAAATACGCAAATATTTCAAAATAAGCAAGTGGTTATAAAATATTCATTGTTGTTTGGGAATATTCGTTTGGTCGTGGAATATTAAATCGCTTGGGAATATATTAAATGCGGCTAGCAGCGACCATGTGTGGGCCCCATAACGGAAAGCGATTGGAGGAAGAAAACGACAAATATAAGTTGTTTAAAAATAACGGCGTAGTTATTACTGCTTTACAATTTGTTGGAATACCCGTGGTTAAAACACAAGAATACGCCGTTGTTGCAAAGATGACACTGCGTATTGCACCAATTATTGACTCTTACGTAAGAAGGCACTACTCAATAATGGTTACAGTAATTACTGTTCAAGATTTTATTTTATTGGTTCAATAATTGTTGCGTTGATATTTTATATTGCTGTTGTTTCAATAATTGTCATTACACAGTATTTTTCATTATCGAAGCAATAATTCATATTATCTGAATAATATTATTAGATAACATTATTGGAAATGTCTAGAAAGTTACATCTAAGGAGAGGTTTGGTCACCTAATTGCGGCCAAGATGAGGAGAAATTCTTATTGGAAAGCCCCCTCTTTCCTGGGAACTGCCTGGTTGTCAATATTGTGATTCTGTAATATTATTTGTGAGTAATTAATTATTGATTCATATGATGAGGAAAATATTTATTTTATGTGGATATAGATGGAGAAAATTTTTAATGTGACAATTGTTGAAAATTAAAATTTTATCTTTTTCTAATAAAATAATTTATTTAAATATATTATTATATTTTAATAATATAATAATGGTGATATTTTTACAACGAATGTGGTATATATGAGTATACGAGGAGAAAGAGTATTTTTGTTGCAATAAATGTTTAAAACATGTTAAACATGTCGGTGGACCCCATTTATTGACTGAAATTTGATTATAACCTGTAAAATCGTCCGTTTATAGATTTCGGTCAATTTCTGTTTGGAATTTGAAAAAACTTCCTTCTACAAAGTTGTAGATAATGGAATTTCCTATGAATAATCGCGAGTTTCGAATTTTTCTGACAAAATGGCTATTTATTATGAATTATTGAAGTTCCGAAGTTCCGAAATAATTGATTTTTGGAGGTTTTAATTTTTTTATTCATGAAAAACGTTTTTGCAAGCCCACATGTGTGGGTAAATGAGCTGAATTCGGATTCTTGGGAAGTGGGCTTGAATATTTATTAAATAAAATTATTTTAATAAATTTTCTCGCTTTGGTGTTCTAAGCATTTTCCTATAAATAGGTGCTTAGGGTTAGAATTGAAAATTACACCGAAACTGAAGTTTTCTCTCTATTTCTCTCTATATATTGAGCGTATTCTTGTGAGGATTTTTATACTTTGAGTATTGTTATACTAATACAAGTTCCTTCAAAGACTATACCCAATGATTCCAAATGAAGTACTAATCTTTCGAGGTAAGAGATATTATTTTTTTTAAAATGATATTATTTATTCTAATATCATTATGCTTAGCAATCTTGATCTGAACTTTTTAATCAAATTTGGAACTTTTAGTGTCGGGTTCTTATTCACGATACTCTTAGTCTATTCACGAATCACGACCTTTAATTCATCGAAAAAATAAAATTTTACTTTTCATTCAAAATATCTATTCTGGATACTAGCTTTGATTGTATCCATGTTTTGATCATTCTTGAATTTTACACCACTATGATTATTTTTGAGGTATTTTTAGACGTGGATAAAACAAAGTACGAATCTTTAATCCTTAATCTTTGTCATTTTTTTTCACTAGATTCGTTTTTTTAAAAATATTTTTCATCATCCTCAGTCTTAAATGATGATATTATGGAATATCTTTGGCCTGTAGTGCAAAGATGAATGATTTCTGATGAATATCTTTGGCCCGTAGTGCAAAGATGAACAGGTGTTTAGATGAACATGACCAACTAATGAATATCTTTGGCACCAGAAGTGCAAAGATGAATATTTGATTCCGATATATATTGATTGATGTTACAGGGATAAAAGATAGATTTATGAACTTTTAAATTCATACATAGAAGATAATAGTTTGCATTCTCTACTTAACTCTTCTAATGAATTATTATTTCACTGAATATTGATTTAAAACTTGTTGTCTATTGTATTCTATTAGATTTTTTTTCCTGTTGAAGACTAATGATAATTTGTTGTATATTATCTTAGTCATAATATTCTTTACTGGGCTAGTTGAGCTCACCCTTTTCCTTTTTGTTCCATTTTTTTTCTCAGGAGGCGAGAATATAGCGAGTACGAGTTGGGGTGTGGAATGAAGGTTCTAGAGAGAGTTGTTTAATAGTCCTCACCATTTTTGTAAAATAATGTATCAATAAATGTGATGAGGATTTATTTGAGTATAGATATTGTCTAGAAGATAATATTTGTATTCAAACTTACAGTTTTACTGTTGTAATAATAAAGTTGTAGTTGTTTCTGTACCATGTATTGACAACTCAGAATGGGTGATGTATACCTATTTTGGGGGCGTCACATTATGTATACACCCCCACCTTCTCTCCTCCCCCCTCCCCAAAAAAATATTTAATGATTATATATACCTTACCCCCCATCCTGTCCACCCCCAACCTCACCCAAAAAAAAAAATATTTAGTCTTTGTACTAGTAAATTTTAAGTTGTATAACAGAAATTACAGGATATGATGGTCATTTTAGAAAATGATTGAGGTTAATTTTGTTTAGCAATTTTTAATTCCAAATGGTAGGGATTATAATACTAAGTAGAACATGGTATTAAATAATCCCTCATCTTAAGTTATTTTATAATTTTAGGTCTAATAGTCCCAATTTCAAATTTAAAAATAAATAAGACACTTAGAATTAATAGTCCTATGACCTATCCCTTGTGTAATACTTGAAACAAACATAGCCTTGGGGACTAATTGAAATGACCAATAGAATGTTTTATCAGGTAAGAAATTAAAGAGATGAGACAAGTCTCAAGTACTCAAGTGACAAAGTTTTACAGTCCTCTAAATATAAAATTCAAATATGTTTTGAAGAGTCGCATTTTAAAATTAGAGATACATTAATTTAATTTTAAAATTTAAAATTGATACAAATTTATTTTATATAAACTAACTAAAAATTTATTTTATTATTCATCGCTCTCACTCACACACACATCTATCTATCTATATGTATATTTATATCCTTTTAATACATGAAGAATTCATGTTAATTTTGATTGATTGTTTATTTTTTTAGTCTTTTCGTGGAAAATCCCTTTTCTAGCCTCAAAATATCTTTATGGAGTTTCCCGTCCGTACTTTATCGAAGTACTTTAGTTTTATAATTTTCATGTCACTAGAATAACACGAGGTTAATTTTTTTTTTTTAAATTTCATAAAGTGACTTAAATTCGAAATGTCTCAAGTAAATAAATAGGGGATGATATTTTCTTTACTAGCAGTGCTTCTAGGAGTGTGGTTTTGATGACCCATGGTGCAACCACGTTAACGCGAATGTTGTCCTTCGCCCATTCGCACGCCAAGTTCTTCGTTAGTTGATTCAGTGCTCCTGTATAGTTAAGAAGTTCAAATACACGAAGCATTGCTTTCAATTGTCTATATAACATACAAATAATAATAAATTTTTATTATGGTATTAAGACCACAATTTTATGTTAGTAAAAGTGCACTTAAAATAATCCCAATTTCAGGGATTACTTTTTCCTCTTTGTACAATTAAATAAGAAATCAACAAACTTAATAATAAGAACGAAAACAACAAATAATTATCCACAAGCAAGAAAGAATACGTGGGAAAAAATCACAAGTCGAACTCCGAATATCCACTATATCACTAATAATGGGTTTATAATAATTCTCTCAAGTTTTACGTCATAAACTTGAGGTTACACAATAAATTAAGAGAGTACAAATTTACCTTTAATTAGGTTGACAAATCTAATTAATTTCACCACCCAAAAACACTCCAAGCAATAAAGTCTTCAAACTTTCCAATTGAACGAAGATGGCGGCGGATACCCACAAGTAACAAACTGTAATCCTCTCAATTTATTCTTTCGGTACCTTCTTGCTACTGAGTTTCTCTCATGTAATAATAAGATTCCCTCATAGCCTTATTTATAGTACTCTTCTTAATCTATTTCTATTATGGATTAGAAACGCTTTATTCTCCTTATCAAATTAGGGATCACATCTCCTTATCTTGGTCACCAACCAATCTAAAAAGTAAATTCCTTTTTAACTTGGATTTTTTTCATGTGTGAGGACCCACACCCAACAATCTCCCCCTCCCAACCCATGAGAGGAGGGATCACCAACCACAACTTCTCACTCGGCGTTAATTATAACAAAATCTTGACTCAACTCAAATTTCTTGGAATTTTCAACCATCTTCATGTCCGATTTTATCTCATCGGAATGGTTCTTCTCGATGGGAGGAACCAACTTAAACTTGACAGATTTTTGCTTGCCAAATTCTTTCACAACTACTTTGTACCGTGGTTGCGAGCTATCACTTTCCTTCTTCACTTTTTTCTTGTAGTTCTCATGCAAGGCTTTTCTCCCATCTCTCATGGTTTTGTATCGCATCTTTTTTCGCCTAACTCCCCTATCTTCAACACCTCTCACATGCGCTCGCATCGTGTAAAGAGTGTCTACCTTCTTACCTCTAGTCACCACTAGCCCTTTAATGAGCTTCCACTGACTTTCATCAAAGTAGTTTTTATAATCATTCTCATCAACCTTACCAGTAGATATCAAATTAAAGAGATATTTGGAACATGTCTGACTTCTCCCAGCATCAACCAGCAACCACTGTTAGTCTCCAAACAAATATCTCTAATACCTATAACGTCTATGGATGCATTTCAGTTTCCCATCCATACATAGCCAACATCACCGATATTGTAGGATGTGAAGATTTCACCACGTGAAGTAGTATGGAAAGAAGCACCTGAATGATCAATCACCCAATCATTAACATGACACTTTGGTTTACCATCACAAACAATGGTTACATCAATGTCGGATAAATACATAATCGAATCTTTATCCTCATTTTTAATTTTCCTTAGATTGCTCCTTCTTTAAAACTCTACACTCTTGCCTTATGTGACCCGACTTTTGGCAGTAAAAACAAATTACCTCTTTTCGATCTCTCGACCTTTCCCTGAATTTGTCATTTTCAATAGAGTTTCTCTCTTTGTTTCTGCCCCTACTCTGCATAACAAAAACTTGTGACTCAACACTAGTCATTAAGGTATCTTTTTGTCTATGTCCCTCATTGAACAAACTATCATTGACGTATCCATAGTCAACGCACCATTATGAGTGGAGCTACTCAACGATACAACTAGCGTCACCCATATATCAGGCAAAGAGCTCAACAACAACAAAGCCTACATCTCATCGTTAATGATCATCTTCATCGTACTCAATTGATTTATCAAAATTTAAAAATCACTCAAGTGTTCTGCAACGAAGTTCTCATCCTTAAACTTAGAATTCACAAGTTTCCTAATCAAAAAAGCTTTATTTTTTGCCGTCTTCCTTTCATACACGGACTCCAATTTTTTTTAGAGAGTATAGGCTTTAGTTTCCGTGGCAACATGATGAAACACACTATGATCAATCTACGATCTGATCATACCAATAATCTTCCTGTTCATCTTGTTCTACTGTGCATCACTCTTATTTGTGGGATTAACTTCATCGTTCTCAAATGGTTCGTACAAATCCTTGTAGTAAAATATGTTAAAAACCTTTAAAGGAAATTATATATATATATATATATATATATATATATATGAACTTATCTTGTAGAAAAGAACTTGTCAAGGCTAGTACTTGGTACTATGTCCTTAAGACAATTATGCCCTTCGTATGGTGCTTAGAGTTGATAACAGTTGTCTCCCAGGATACAATGACTTCGTATATCTTAGCAGCACTACAAAAGATATACAGAACGAACCAAAATTGAATGCTCTAATTCTCTCTCTTTTTAGAACTATGAAAATGATTAAAAACGGAATACTAAAATGACTAAATATGCTATAATTACTTGTGATTTGAATGAATGAAAAGGCTGGCCCCTCCTATCTATTTATAGGAGGGTTGGTGACCCTTCGGATGGGCACATCACCCTTGAAAAGGCATGGGGTGCCTTTTGAAAAGATATTATTTGTATCTGTTTGTCAAAACGATGTAGTTTTGATCATTTATAGAATAGGCGCAACTATTCAGTTTATTAAAATGACGTAGTTTAAGTGTTAACAGAACCAAAACTACGTAGTTTTAGGCTTTTAAGAAAAGGCGCGACAAAACGACGTTGTTTTGGGCCTCCCGTTCAAACTTACAGATACCGCTTCCTCAAAACGACACAGTTTTGATAATACCGCTTTTCAAAACGACACAATTTTGATAAAATAATAAATATATCTTCTCAAAACGACACAGTTTTGATAATAGAATTAAATAAATAAAATTTAAATAATTTTTTAATTAAAAATTTAAATAAATTTTGTCTAAAAAATTATATATGTGACCTGCACCCACTTAATTCTAACCAAAATCCAACATTTGGCCGACGACGCATGACATGGCCAGGCGGCAGGTGGGTTCGAACCTCAGCCTTGGCTAGGTCCTCTCCCTTACACAAAAAGTGGGGTGCCCTTTGGGGCCCAAAACCCAAGAAAGACTTTCCTCAGATATAAACATATAAAATATTTAATTCCTAACCTATGTGGGACTTGATTTTTCCCACATGTATTTATTATCTTTTATCATAATCTTTGGGAGTTAATATCTCATTCATTACTCCATGGATTTGAGCTTCCAAATACTTAATTTAATCTACTCATGGAGTAGAACACATTAATATATGATATCATTAAAAATAATTAATGACATCTATATTAATTTAGGCTCAAATTCCAACAAAATATATTTTCCATTTTTGACTTCCAAATTGCATAATTTGTAGCCTTGAGTTTAATAATGCAACATGTTGTCCAATCCTCCATTTAATTCGCACAAGAAATAAAACCAAAAAAACAACTAAGCTCTTGATACCACTGTTGAGAAAAGTGCACCTAAAATAATCTTAATACCAGAGATTACTTTTTTCTCTTTGTGCAATTAAATAGGAAATCAACAAACCAAATAATGAGAACGAAAATAAAAAATTAATAACCATCAAAAAGCAAGACAATATTTAACGTGAACAATCCTTAAAGGGAAAAATCATAGATCGAACTCCGAATATCCACTATATCATTATAATGAGCTTACAATAACTCTCTAAAGTTTTACGCCTTAAAACTTAAGGTTACACAATAAATTAAGAGAGTACAAATTTACTTTTAATTAGGTTGAGAAACCTAATTAACTTCACCACCCAAAAACACCCCAAGCAATAAAGTCTTCAAGCTTTCCAATTGAACGAAGATGGCGGCGAATACACACGAGCAACAAACTATAATCCCTCTCAATTTATTCTTTTGGTACCTTCTTGCTACCGAGCTTCTTTCATGTAATAATAAGACTAACTCATAGCCTTATTTATAATAATCATCCTAATACATTCCTATTATAGATTAGAAACAATTTATTCTCCTAATTAAATTAAGGATCATATCTCCTTATCTTGGTCACCAACCAATTTAACAAGTAAATCTTTTTTCAACTAGAATTCCTTTCATGGGTGAGGCCCCACACCCAATAATCTACCCCTCCGAACCCATGAGAAGAGGGATCACCAAACACAACTCCTCACTCGATGTTAATTCCAACGAAATGTTGGCTTAACTCAAACTTCTTGGAATTTTTAACTATCTTTATGTCCGGATTTATCTCATCGGCACAGTTCTTCTCGGTAGGAGGATCCAACTTAAATTTGACAGATTTTTACTTGCCAAATTCTTTCGCACTCACTTTATACTTTGGTTGCGAGCTATCACTTTTCACTTAATATACATAATCGCTTAATATCACTTTTTTGGGATTAAGTGTTGGGTAGTTGGGTGGGTAGGTAGGTGGGTGGGGTGAGGGTGGGTAGGTAGGTGGGTGGGGGTGAGGGAGGTGGGTGAGGGGTGGGTGGGGTGGGGTGGGGTGAGGTAGGGTGGGGTGGGGGTGAGTGGGTAGGGGTGGGGGTGGGGGTGGGGGACGCGGGTGTGGGGTGGGGTGCGGTGGGTGGGTAGGTAGGTGGGGGTGGGGTGGGATAAGGGTATATACATAATCACATAATATTATTATTTTTGGTTGGGTTGGGGTGGGTGGGTGGGGTGGGGTGGGGGGTAAGAGGTATATACATAATCATATAATATTATTTTTTTAATTTTAGTAGTAGTGGGGGTGGTGGGGTGGGGTAAGGGTTGAGGGGGTGGGTGGGTGGGTGGGTAGGTGGGGTGGGGTGGGGGTGGGGGGTGGGGTAAGGGGTATATACATAATCACATAATATTATTTTTTTTAGTGGTAGTGGGGTTGGGGTTGGGGTTGGGGGTGGGGTGGTGTGGGGTGGGGTGGAGTGGGGGTAAGAGGTATATACATAATCATATAATATTATTGTCAAATCATGTCTTAATGTAACCCATAACCCATAATAATATTAAAATGGTTAATATGGTTAATATGATTTTTAACCATAACCATATGGTTCCAACCCACATTATCCATATTAAAAATGATTAATATGGTTTTAGTTCTTAAATGGAACCATAATCATATTTTGAAAATCAAAACCAACTCATAACTATATTTTGTCAGACCTAATAGTAGTATATAAATGAAAATGATTTGGTCTTGAGGCGTACAAACACTATTATTAATGTGATTGTTAGAATTTAAAAACGAATAATATTGCAATCACACAGATATTATATGAAAGACGAAAAAGTAAGAATACGCGATATACTCAGGTTCACCAATTTGGCTAGTCCTGTTTGTCTGATGTAGTCATCTACTCACGCACTCTACAATGATACACACACCAAACAAACAATATTTATATTAACTAAAAAACCCTAACTGCTATAACATGAGCCCAAACACATGAGACCCAATACATTAGTAAAACTCAAAACTTGACTACTAATAAATTCTCAAGCCCAATTGCACTTTGCGATTGGCTTCCAGGGGGCGCTGCCCCCTTGCAATTGAGGTTGAACTAGATGATTGAACTATCAATTTTTAATATATTTTATCACAATTTAAGAAACTATTTTTTTTATACACATCAGCTGAGATGTGTCCCACTAAGATAGTTACGCTTGCAATTTAAAGGTATGGCGACCTTCAATTGAAAAAATTGAAAAAAATTGATAGTTCAATCATCTAATTGACAAAATTAAAACTTTGATCACCGGAATGGAATATGACATATAGTTCAGAGTAGTAATTCATATTTAAATCAATTTCAAATATTTAATCACTGAACTTTAAAAATATACAATTAATCAACTTAACTTTTTAAAAATTATTAATTAAATTATTCAGTCAAATTTGTTGGATAGACGTCTACTTTTATCTACGCACACAAAATGAAAAAAAATCAAAACCATTACTAACTTGGCAAAAGGATAATAAAAAATTGAAAAATAATTAGAAAATTAGAAAATCAAAACATTTATTAGAATAATACAAAAAACTTCAATAATTGGCAAAACTAATAAATTAGCCACTGTAGTTGGCACGTTTTATTGATTACACCATCAAAATTTTTAATGTTTTAAATTACCCCACTAAACTAATTAAAATAGTTAAATTGGACTATTAAGTTATAAAAATTAGATGGACGTTAAATTGCTTCAGTTTTTTCCTACATGACAACATAAAAGAAATTAAAAGAAATTAAAATCATTACTTATGTGGCAAAAAATAATTAAAACAAAACAAGAAAACCCACCCCTTCTATCATTATATCATTATTCTTTATTTAACCAATGAGTTTTAGCAACGTTACTATCTCTTACTCATTTGAGTGTTGGATCTAAATGTAATTTGCAACTATTCATTTTGAAAATGGTATAGAAAATTACAATATTCTGTCACGTCTTTCACGAACTTATTTGTCTTTAGTTTGGTGTTTTGTTGAACGTTTATACTTAATCTCTTTTAGTTGCACAGAAGAAACTTCTGAAATGGGGACTCGTTATTTAGATAACATGTACTGTATAATGGGACCAAAGGTTATGAGTCCTATATTTATAAGCGGAACATATTCATCTCTCAAATAGAAGCTCTTGGCCCAAACTATTTTTTTTATATTAAAGCTCATGAAAGCACTACAAGAAAATCGTCTAAGTCCGACAGAATTATTCTCGACGAAATTAAGTCCCTCGAAATTAACTTATGTACGACGGAATAATTCGTCGAGTATAATTCCCTCACAAATAGTTTAATTCTGACGGAATTTTGTCGGAAGTATTAGGTCTTTCTTGGCGCCATCTTTCCCGCCAGTGCGAAACTAATATCGACGAAATAAGAGTTATTTCCGAGGGAATATTCGTCGAAAATAACCTAATTCTGACGAAAATTCCAACGAAAATAACTAATAAAATCTAATCAGATCTCTTCAGTGCCTCCCACTTTCATTTCTCAGTTCTCATTCTCTCTCTCTCTCTCACCGTCTCTCTTCTCACTCTCTCTCTCATCACTCACCCTCCCCACTCCTCCCTACCTTCCCACCCCCTTCCCACCCCCCCACACCCACCGCCACCCCGCCCCTCGGTCCCCTAGTCCCCCCGGTCTTCCCTGCTCCCCCCCCCACCCCACCCCACCCCCACCCCCACCCCCACCCCACCCCCACCCCACCCTCCAGCCTCCCCCCTACCCCCCCCCCACCCACCCCTTACCCCCTCCTCCCTCACACTGTTGCCGAGCTAACCTCCTCCTTGCCTCCTCCTAGGTTTCTGTCTCTCTTCCTCCACCACCTACTCAGTCCGCCCTTTCCTCCACCACCTGCCCCGCCTCATTCTCTTCTACTACTTCACATGTTCTTTTTAGTCTTAAACTTAATTTTGTATATTTGGTTTAATTTGCTGAAATTTGTGTTTAATTTAGGGTTTAATATGTTTTGTTATGAAAATGATGAATGCATGTTGGCTGAATTAGTGTTCTTTGGGTCTTGATATTTAATTTTTGATGAAAGGGTTATTATTTGTGTTCTGCCGAAGTGGGTAGCTGAAAATTGAGATTATTTCTATTCTAAAAAACATCTCTGTTGTACAAACTGTTGTGGAAATTGGGTTTAGCTGAAAATTGTGTTTTGTCGAAGGGTTATTATTTTTGTTATGCAAACTGTTGTGCAAATTGGGATTAATATTAGTGTATTGATAATTATAGCTTCTGTTAGTGTACAACATCTGGTAAATGTTTCAATTTGCTTTTCTTTATGCAATTACAGCTTATTACAGTGTATGTTCACATTAGTGTATTTGATATTTTCGACGGAATTTCTGTCAGAATTCTTCAATTGTAAATTTTGTGAGCCCATGTAAATATTTAAATATGTTACTTAATTAATTTTTCAATACTAAAATAAACTAGTTTATAGTAGTATTTACTTAGTTTTGTACTACTAAATAAAATAAAATAAAATAATATTATATATAATATAATATAAGATAATATAATATAATATAAAATTAAAAATTAAAAAATAACATAAGATAAGATAATTAAGATAAAATAAAATAAAATAAAATAATTAAATTAAAATAAAATAAGTTACTAAATGAAATAACTTAAATTATATCTAATAAATAAATAAATTAAATAATATAATATAATATAATATGAGTAATAATAAGATAAAATAAAATAAAAAAATAATAATAAATTATAATAATTTAAATTTAATAAAATATAATGAAATAAAATTTTAATTTAATAAATAAATTAAATTTAATAAAAAATATTTAAAAATATATAATATAATAAAATAAATATAATCCAATAAAACATAAAATAAAATGAAAATAATAAAATAAATAAATTTAATTTAATTAAAATAATTTAAATTAAATTAAATTTAAAATAGATTAAATTTAACAAATTTAATTTAATAAAAAAATTTAAAATTTATATAATATAATACAAAATAAAATAAATTAAACTAATATATTAAATTAAATTAAATTAGAACTTATATAATATAATACAAATAAAATAAAAAATAATAATAAATTTAAAATGATTTAATAAAATAAAATAAAATGATTTAATTTAATTTAATTTAATAAATAAATAAACTAATTATATACTATAATATAATATAATACAAAATAAAATAAAAGAAAATATAATATAATATAATAATAAACTAAGTAACATTTGTTTAGTTGGGATGCAATTAAAAGAAACTGAATAAGAATGTTTTCGATTAAATAAAATAATATACTTTGGAACTTAATTAGAAACCCGTTTGACAAGTAGGAGTGAATGTCGAACAGTAATCTCTATAGATTTCAAATAACAATTCTCATAAACTAAGTACCACTTACTTAGTTTATCATTGACAAAATAAACTAAGTAGCATTTGCTTAGTTTGCCACAATTTTCAATAAATGTAATAATACTCTCCCTACATATATGTACTATTCCTTGTATGTAGGGTTCGACATAGCAGTTTAATGGGAATAATACTTCAACTGGTTCCTCGGCAGTAATTAAAAAAATATGTATCGTAGTTCCTGTTTGTGTCCTATACTCGAATAATAAAGTTAATTGAATTATTGCGGACATTCCTCACTGTTCCATTATAACAGATGACAACATCTTGAAGGAGTGCCATTAATTTGTTGAACAAAGTTCTAGGTTAAGCAACCCTCTAGATGAATGAACGATCACTTCTCTGCTAGGAATGAATCATCTCCCCATATGGGTCCAATCCATGACATGACATGCTGACTTCTCACTACTTCCGAATTCCTCGGATGGGTAGTTCTCACGAACGCCTCACCTCTTTTTTTTTATGAGAACTACCCATCCGAGGAATTTGGAGAGGTGAAGTCGCTATGTCATGGATTGGACCCATATGGGGAGATGATTCATTCCTAGCAGAGAAGTGATCGTTCGTTCATCTAGAGGGTTGCTTAACTTGGAACTTTGTTCAATAGCTTAATACAACTCCTTCGGGATGTTGTCATCTGTTATAATGGAATAATGAGGAATGTCTGCAGTAATTGAATTAACTTTATTATTCGAGTATAGGACACAAATAGGAACTACTACCCTTTTTTTTTCCGCTGAGGAACCAGTTGGAGTACTATATATTAGCTGCAACTGCTATGTCAAACCTTGCATACAAGTCCTTGACTCTTCTCCTAGTAGTCATTACAAGTGCAACTGCTATGAAACTTAGAAACCCACGTGACAAGTAGGAATGAATGTCGAATAGTAGTCTCTATAGATTTCAAATAACAATTCTCATAAACTAAGTACCACTTACTTAGTTTATCATTGGCAAAATAAACTAAGTAGCATTTACTTAGTTTGTCACAATTTTCAATAAACTCAATAATACTCTCCCTTTAATCTTCAATACACTCAATAATATATGTAATATACTTTGGAACTTAGAAACTCGTTTGACATTCACTCAGTAGGAGTGAATGTCGAACAATCCCCAGTTTGGGGATCATCTATCGGATGTTATGTCTCTCACTTAGGCCAAAGGCAAATAATAAACGAATTCACGATGCTTTTTGTTGTTTTGAGGATTTTTCGACTATTATCTCTATATGTTCTTCGAGTGCATACTTAAATTAAGTTATCTTAGTCTATTTCGTGTGCTTGGAGACCATGGAGAAGTGCTGCCAAAATTTTCTTGAAACTCATGAAACGTACTCAACGTGTTGGCACTAGTGACGAGACACATCCAATAACGGGATAGAAGCCTTACCCTTGTCCTGTAGAGTGGAGATACTAGGTAAATCTAATTCATGCATGAATATCCAAATTAACTGAATGCGTCTTCTATGTAGTTAAAAATGTCAGCTGACCAGAGTTGGATGTACCGTAGGATACCCAGTGATGGGAGGGGATTAGTAGCTTATCGTGTTAGGGTGTCAGATTTCTTGAACAAAGCAATAGAACATACGGATGATCCGAATGAGAAGATGTGATACCCGTGTGTCAAGTGTAAAAACCTGATTTGGAAGAAAGTCGACGAGATTAAATTCGACTTATTTTCCTGTGGATTTGTGGATGGGTACTTCGTATGGACTCATCATGGGGAATCAGAAGTGATTGAAAATATTGTGGAACAACCAATTCTACGGGATTCATACGTTAAAAACTATGATCCAGTGGAGATGTTGGTCGAGGCTTATGGCCCTAATAATATTGGTCGTCAATTTAAAATGAGCCTTCTTCTTCAAGCTTAAGCAAGTGCCAAATGATATAAACACGCTTTTACAAGTTGTTATCCGAATTTGGGGTCGCGTTATATTCGGAAAATGATACGGACACTAAAGTCGTCTGCAAGTGATTTATGCTCTTACACTTCAAGAATGAGCGCGACTGTAGTGAGAAAGGTTTCAACGATTTGCTTACTATAGTTGGACAGTTCTTACCCAGGGATCATACTCTTCTTACGAATTATTACAAAGTGAAGAAGATGGTCAAGGGGTTAAATATGGGGTATCAGAAAATCGATGTTTGTGAGCAGGATTGCATGTTATACTATGGGGAGGACAGAGATAATGGACAATATGATATATGCAGCTTACCGCACTACAAGGTGACAAAACGTGGGGGAAGGAGAAACATGTTCCCAGAAAGATCTTACGGTACTTTCCTCTTGCTTTGAGGCTTCAACGGCTATTCATGTCGTCTCATACGGCTCAACATATGAGTTGGCATTAGACAAGGGAAGTCGTTTCTGGTCAGCTGACTTACCAAGTAGATGGAGATGAATGGAAGAGATTTGATAAAAATTATCCTGAGTTTACGGAAGAAGTTAGTAATGTTAGGCTTGGCATGACTACTGATGGCTTTTGCCCTTTTACTAATTTTAGCTAGCTGTACTCAGTTTGGCCAGTCATTATGGTTGCTTATATTCTTCCACCATCAATGTGCATGAGGGATCCGTATTTGTTCTTGACTTTACTCATTCCGGGGGATAAAAGTCCTACAAAAGACATTAACATGTACCTTCGACCGTTAGTGGATGAACTAAAGATGTTGTGGGAGACAGGGGTTCAGACATATGATAAATCGATATGCGAGAATTTTGTGATGCAGGCAACCCTGTTATGGATTATCACTGACTTTTCAGTTCTTGGGGTGGTTAGTGGTTGGTCAACTCACGGGAAGCTGTCCTATCCAGTGTGTATGGGGGACGTGCAAGGCAACCAGTTTCAGTGTGGGAGGAAATGTAGTTTCTTTGGAATTGCTCGTAGATTCTTGCCTCTTGATCATAATTACATAAAGATGTCTGCACAGTTCAACAGAAAGATAGAGAAGAAGGGGGTTATTGATCGACTGTCGGGCAGTGAGGTCTTGGGCTGGTTGAACTAGCTTGATTTTCCTTTACCGGGGAAGGAACACAGTAAATTGAGAGTAGTAGGGTATGGGAAGACTCATAATTAGACACACTTGCCCATATGGTTTGAGTTGCCATATTGGGGCACACTTTTAATTCGTCATTATATAGATGTCATGCATACCGAAAAGAATGTTTTTGAGAACTTGTTTTACACCGTGTTAGATGCGAGTGGTAAAACCAAAGACAATAACAGTGCTCGAAAAGATTTGGAGGCATTGAACATTAGGCCAAAATTGTGGCTTCGCCCTAACACTACGAAACCTAAAGCTCTATTTTGTCTTACTAAGCAACAAGTTGAAGACGTGTGTAAGTGGGTTAGTAGGTTGAAGCTCCCAGATGGATATATGTCAAACATAACACGTTGTTGTAAGGTTGAGCAATTGAAATTTTTTAGATTCAAGAGTCACGATTGTCATGTATTCATGCAGAAGTTGATCCCAATTGCATTTCGTGAGATGTTACCCAGAAAAGTTGTGGATGCATTGACCGAACTTTCAAATTTCTTTTGAGATCTTTGCTCAACTGTAATTAAGTATAGTGATGTCAAGCAGATGGAGAACAATATTGTGCTTACCATTTGCAAGCTCGAAATGATCTTCCCTCCAGGATTCTTTGACTCGATGGAACATCTGCCTATTCATCTACCTTATGAACTCATACTTGGAGGACCAGTGCAATATCGGTGGATGTATCCTTTTGAGAGGTAATATAAACTACTAATTGCTTTATGTTGCTCATATTAATAAAACTCATATTTGTCAGAATATTTATCTTAGGTATATGCGTCGATTAAAACAGAAGGTCATTAACAAAGCTCGTATAGAGGGTTCTATTGCTGAACGTTATACGGAGGAAGAGCTTGTCAACTTTTGCTCATTGTATTTTAACGATGTTGTCTTAATGAAGCACAACCGTTTAGGAAGGAATGAGGTTGTTGGTCCAATGTCTCATGCTGATAATAAGTTAGTTGTATTCACATATTCGGCTAAGCCATTTGGCCATGAGACGTTGACTTACTTAAGCGACAAAGAATTAAAGATTGTATCTACATACGTGCTTCTAAATATGCCCAAAGTATCATCATACATCACGTAAGTCCCAGCTTATTTGCGGTATTTAGTGCAATTTATAAGTGTAGTCAACTATATATGTTAAAGACATTTTACTATTTTCACAATTTATTCGAAGAGGAGACGTATGCTTTTAACCCAGCTTTTACTATAGTAGAGTTGGAAACATTCACTAATGCTAATTTCCAACAGTGGTTTAAGAAAAGGGTTGAAGCGGAGAATATTTCTGAGCGTTTTATAAATGTCATCCAAGGACCTTAAAAAGTCGTTAGTTCTTTTCCCAGTTGCATCGTGAATGGGTACAGATTTAGAGTCGATGACTTGATTGAACTCACATCAGTCAATTCTGGGGTTGTGGTGTAGGAAGCTACTACTAAGATTCTGAGTCCAATTACTATGACCGTTTACAGGATGTGGTTGTGCTCAATTATCACGGGGGTAAAAAGGTATTTATATTTAAGTGTAGCTGGTTTGATACTGAAAAGGGGGTTAAAGTTGATCGTAATAGAATCACAACCGTAGATATCAAGTAGGTGTTAAAGTCTGATGACGTGTTCGTGTTAGCAAGTCAATCAACTCAAGTTTATTACGCTCCTAATGTCGTAAATACTTGAAGCCCCTGGTACACAGTAGTCACAACTAAAACACATTCATTTAATGCTGATAACATGTTTGGTATGGATGAGGTGTTGCAAGAAGATGTTAGCAACCCTTTGGCCATAGTGTTCCATGCTGAAGATGTGATGAGTACTGATGTCATTGACTTACCTGACGATGAGGATGTCGATGCAAACGTACACATGAATGATTATGTAGTTGTTGAGGATGATAACGATGACGAAACTAATCTCGAAACTGAGGATGAGGAAGATACCGAATCCGAGAATGATATAGACGTTGATTCTGATGGGTTTGATGACGTACGCAATTGAAAATGAGCATTCATATTAGTATATATCACATATTGTTAAACCTTACATATTCATAATCTACCAATTTGATTATTTCAGTAGGATATTTATAGCTAGACATAGTGGTGGAGGTCGCCGAGGTGGTGGGCGATCCGGTACTGGAAACGGTAGCCACGATGGAGGCTCTTCTTCAGGCGTTAGTAAGTTATCTTAACTAGGATTTAAATATATCTCATCTTTCGACGTTAGTTTTTGTTTATTAACTTAGTTAAATACAGTTATTACAGATGCACCTCGTCGACGACACTGAGGGACGAGCCTCGGTATCTTTGGTCGTCCGCCGGCAGTGCCACTTACAGTACCAGTTGATGTTGCTTTTGGATAGTAAGTGTTAATATATTGATAATATTTCTGTCAGTTATTGCAAAACATAATTCACATAACACATATTTTTATATTTTTTCTGTAGTACACTAGACCCGGTGGCTAATCACACTCTACACGCGATCTGTTTGACGCATCTTCCTAGAGGGTGCATGCGGTTTAACAAGTATGCGCGGTACGATGCCATTTTTATGCAGACCATCTTGCAGGAGTTCCACGTAAGTTAAGCATATTATATTAATTACTACATAGTTGTATTAGGATGACGAAATCAATTATTCCTAATTTTAAAACTTTTGTTATAGGTTTATTATAGATTTGACCCGAGCATCTCTCAACACCAAATTGCGATTTATGTGATTGAAAATTATGTCACTACTTAATTACTTCTACCGGGTCAGATGAGATGCGATGAAAACGTATTTGGCGATTGAGGACCAAATTTCAGACCACTATCAGAGATCATTAGCCCCACATAGTCTCTGATTTAGCCTGGGAGGCTATGTGTGTGCACTGGGATGCTGATGACTTCAAGAAAAAGTCTGAGCAGACGAAGAAGAACCGTGGTCAACTCCGGATAGTACACACCACTGGTTCTCAGTCGTTCGAGGAGGGGAAGACGGTAAGTGCGTTGTATTTAGTTATTTAGTTATCAAGTTCTCACACAAATACTTACTACCTGTTTTATGAATGTTTTTATTAAGCCTTAAGGAGGACCTTGGGCCGAGATCCTACCATTTTAGAGTTTTAGGATCGAGCCCACACGCCTAAGGCCGAGCGTGCTTTGTCTCAGGCAGCTTTAGCTATACGGGTAAAACTCGTCTTACTATTTAGGTTTTTGTAATATTCAATCGTAAATAAAATGATATAATTAACATACGTATACAAAATAAATTATAGGATCGATTTCAGAGGCTTCGGGACGAGCGTATAGCTGAGCTTTGAAGGCTATTAGGAAGGGTTCTGAGCTGTTAGATTCTGCTACCCCTCTTTCCGATATTGTATTAGATCGGGATGAGGAGCTAAGACTATGGGTCGCGTCTCAGGATCCCCCTACTAGCAGTACCGACAGATATCGAGTGTTGGGTCTGCCGAGGATACCCGCATATACACTTCCTGGAGGTAATAATTTTTATGTTTAATAAAATTATCCGAATTTATCACATTATATAAATTATTATTAGTAATCTAATTTGTATCTTTTGATAGACTCCAGCCAACGCTAACGTCTGAGAGCACATGTCGGACCATCTCATACGGACACTGGCTTGGATGACGAGATCTTCCAGCGGCTGATAGGGGCCATGTCGGATAGGTTCCGTACCGATCTGGTCTTTCGACGTCAGCAGTTGTCTACCAGTTCTCGTCTTCACCAGATTGCTCAGGATATTATAGAAGGGGCCTCCGCAGAGAGTACGGGATTACCACGGGAGCAGTTCGACGCTTGGAGCGACGAGATGCTCCAGATGGTGATTACCCTCTTGGAGGAGGCTTTTCGTCTGCCCCCGCCTACTCAGGTATTCTTATTATTTATGTTTTTTTCAATTAAGGCTAACTCGTTAATTCTCTCTCTCTCTTTCTCACACACACACACACATATATATATGGACTAATGATTTATATTTTTGATTCTATCAACAGGCGAATGATGGCGAAGCAAAGTGACGACGATAATCGATTTCCATACACCAGAGTCAGAAGAAATTTCAATCCGGGTCCCGAATCACCATGGATCCGGTTCGCTATTTCTATTTCAACTGCGGATAAGATATAAACATAAATTGTTTATACATTAAACTTTACACACTATTCCCAAAATCGAGTAACCTTAACTTATACACAATCATGGTATGCCTAACACACATGACAATACTATTCTTCAACATACTTTACAACTTAACTTCACATTCTATCCCAAGCTGAACTTGGCATCATCCTTTTCCTGTAACTGGCCGTATTCGCCTTATCTGCAATGTTTTATCATGATATAGCAAGTGTGAGCATGAAAGTTGCCCAACAAGTTTAAAAAAACAGATAAAGATATATCATGATTGAAAGAGTTTGAATAATAAGTCGCCTATCCTTCACAATGTAGTTGTGAATTAGCATGAACAAAATTTCAAAGTTTGAATGAACATTGAAAATGAACATAACAATTATATCTCGAATCGACCGGTAATGAAGGTGATCACCTTTCATACCGATGAATACATGCAATATGTATGTATAGTACAATTCATAAGCATATCTCATGCAAAACCACTCTTAAAAGAGTTTAAGTAAAAGAACTTGAAAAACTTGCACGAACTGCTTTGATTCTGTGAACGCAATATGTAAGACCCCAAAATTTTTTAAATAAAAGGAATTTCCTTTATTTATTATTTTGAAATAGTAAGGGTTGATGTGATTAATGTGGATAGTTATGGGTAAAATACGCAAATATTTTAAATAAGTTAAAGTGGTGATATAATATTCATTATTGTTTGAGAATATTCGTTTGGTCGTGGAATATTCGTGATCGCTTGGGAATATTCGTATTTATTGCCAGTAGCAGCCCATGTGTGGGCCCCATAACGGAAAAGCGATTGAGGAAGAAAACGACAAGAATAAGTTGTTTATAAATAACGGCGTAGTTATTACTAATAATCATTGTTGAAATACCCGTTGGTTAAAACACACTAATACGCGTTGTTGAACAAGAAGACACTGCAGTATTGCACCAATTATTGATTCTTACGTAAGAAGGCACTACTTAATAATTGTTACATGAATTACTATTCAATATTTTATTTTATTGATTTAATAATTACGCATTGATATTTTATATTGTTGTTGTTTCAATAATTGTCATTACACAAAGATTTTCATTATCGAAGCAATAATTCATATTATCTCAATAATATTATTAGAAAACATTATTGGCAATGTCTAGAAAGTTCTGCATCAAGGAGAGGTTTGGTCACCTAATTGCATACCAAGAAGGAGAAATTCTTATTGAAAGCCCTCTTTCCTGAACCCGCCTGGTTGTCAATATTGTGATTCTGTAATATTATTTGTGAATAATTAATTATTGATTTATATGATGAGGAAAATATTGATTTTATGTGGATATAGATGGAGAAAATTTTTAATGTGACAATTGTTGAAAATTAATATTTTATCTTTTTCTGATAAAATAATTTATTTAAATATATTATTTTAATAATATATTAACTGTGATATTTTTATAATTAATGTGGGATATATGAGTATATGAGGAGGAAGAGTATTTTTGTGGCATTAAATGTTTAACACATATTTTGTGTGTTGGTGGACACAATTATCGAATCAAATTTGATTATAAATTGAAAATTGTCCGTATGTGGATTTTGGTCAATTTTGTTTGGAATTTGGAAAAACTTTCTTCTGTAAAGTTGTAGAGAATTGAATTTCCTATAAAAACTCATGAGATTTGAATTTTCTGGCAAAAGGGCTATTTATTGTGAATTATTGAAGTTCAAGTCTCAAATAATTGATTTTGGAAGTTTAAAATATTTAAAATAAGAAAAACGTTTTTTGGGTCTAACATGTGATTTGAATGGGTTGAATTCTAGATTTTCAGATTCAAGAATGGCGTGAGAGAATTTTGATATATATATATATATATATTATTATATTAAATTTTCTGCTTTTTGTGTTCTAAGCAATTTCCTATAATATAGTGCTTAGGTTAGAATTGAAAATCACACCGAAACTCAAGTTTTCTCTCTATATTATTGAGCGTATTCTTGTGAGTATTTTGAGTATACTTTGAGTATTGCTATATCGGTGCAAGTTCAAGTCATAGCTTATATCCTGTTTCAACTAAATCTACATGTCTTTTCGAGGTAATGGATGTTATTTTATTCGAAAATGATATTATTTCTTCAATATCATTCTGCCGAAATATTGGTTGGAAATCTTTATCAAATTTGGAACTTTTTCATGTCGGGGTTACTATTCATAAGTTACTATTCACGGGTTACTATTCATGAGTTACTATTTATGAGTTACTATTCACGAGTTACTATTCACGAGTACTATTCACGAAGCGTGAAGATGTTTTTTGTGAAATTTCTATCTTTTGGTGCCTGGAAGTTACTATTCACGATACTACGACTATTCACATATACTGACACTATTCACGAATCATTTGCACTATTCATCGAAAAATGAAAATTTTTCTTTTCGTCCAAAATGTCTATTGTGGATACTAGCTTTGATTGTATCCATGTTTTGATCATTCTTGAATTTTACACCACTATGATTATTTTTGAGGTATTTTTGGACGTGGATAAAACAAAGTACGAATCCTTAATCCTTAATCCTTGTCATTATTCAATTGGATTCGCTTTCTAAAAAATATTTTCATCATCCTCGGGTCTTAAATGATGATATTATGGAATATCTTTGGCTCAGAGTGCAAAGATGAATGATTTCGATGAATATCTTTGGCTGTAGTGCAAAGATGAATGATTTCGATGAATGATTTCGATGAATATCTTTGGCCACGTAGTGCAAAAGATGAATGATTTCGATGAATATCTTTGGCCTGTAGTAAAAAGATGAATGTGTGTTTAGATGAACATGACCAATCGTGAATGTCCTCGGCACAGTGCAAGGATGAATATTTGATCTCGAGATATATATTGATTGATGTTACGAGGATAAAAATAGATTTATGAACTTTAAAATTCATACATAGAAGATAGTAGTTTGCATTCTCTACTTAACTCTTCTAATGAATTATTATTTCATTATGAATATTGATTTAAAACTTGTTGTCTATTGTATTCTATTATATTTTCCCTGTTGAAGACTAACGATAATTTTGTTGTATATTATCTTAGTCATAATATTCTTTATCGGGCTAGTGAGCTCACCCTTTTCCTTTTTGTTCCATTTTTCTTCTCGTGAGGCGAGAATATAACGAGTACGAGTCTGGGTATGGAATGAAAGTTCTAGGGATAGTTGTTTAGTAGTCCTCACCATTTTTGTAAAATGATGTATCAATAATTATGATGGGGATTTATTTGGGTATGTATATTGTCTAGAAGACAATAATTGTATTTAAACTCACAAGATATATATGTTGTCGTATTTTGCACGACAAATGTATTAATAAAGTTGTAGTTATTTCGTACCATGTATTTGGCGACTCCAAGAATGGGTTGGGTGGAATGGACCTATTTTGGGGGCGTCACACAATATAATACGCTTCTCCTGAAGACCTAATATTAATAATATAGATCTCCAATATTAGAATAATATCATCATTGTTATAAAATAACTTAAACATATTTCCACATACTCCTATCACCTATACAACATATAAAACCTATAATAGATCTTTCTTGTTAGTCATAACATATAGTTAAGTATTAGACATTAGTTTTAAGTCTTAATATTATTATTATACTTTGATATTCTTTTAATCACATCATAACTTATACTTATAAGTTATTCATTTTTATATGTTATCCAAGTAAATTAGATAACATCTTAGTAAACCGAAATACCATTTCAAGAAGATTTGATTTTATTTCAAGATCCCAAATCACTATTCTTTTCACGAAAAATACCAAATCAACTTATTATTTTTTTATCCTTTGGTCAAACATATATACATGTATTTCATACATAAAAAATATTTTCCGTAATTTTTAATTTCTTTTACTATTTTTCAAAAATCATAATTAGTGCGTGACTTAAGAAAATTAGCTACCTCGTGCTTAACTCCAGAGATGCCCATCTTTTGACATAACCTTATATATGTTAACGTGATGCTCCATTTTAAATTTCGTGGCAATCGTGGTTGTAGAACTCCGGTTATAGCGATTTCATTGGAAAATCACAAAAATTGAAATGGTCATAACTTGGTCGTTTTAACTCGAATTAGCTCATTTTTGGACATGAGCTACATATTACCATATATTTTCATTTCCCAAAAGCCTGTAATTTTTCTCATTAACTAAATGTCCAAAACAGCCCTCGGAAAATTTTGGCCAGAAACTTTTTGCACTTTGGCAGTTTTGGAGTCCTTCACCAAAACTTAAATAAAACGAAATCTGTAACTCCGATTAACGATCCGTCAATTTTGTTGGATTCGTATCTTTCCGAACTATAGTTTTCATATATCACAATCCATATTTGGATATGTTTAGCTCCCTTAATTTATCCCGGAAGTGACTGTTCCAAAACTGTCCTTTACACAGTTTTCTTAACTTTGTGTAGTTTGGGAGAAATCCCATAACTCCCTCCTCCGATGTCGGATTTAGTCCGTTTCGGAGTCTATGAAAAGCTTATTGAGTGTACTATAGCATATCACAAGTCCAGAATTTTTAGAGCACTCTAACAAATCCGAAATTTTCTGTTTTAGGGCAGCAGTCCACTAACTCATTTAAAACAAAAAAAAAAAAACTGTTTTGGTTATTCTTCTTTGTTCAAGCCTATCAACCCTAAAAATGGCAAGATCTAACCATAAAATATCATATATCATGTAGATCTTCCCTCATATGGATCAAAATCATAAGTTCAACACTTGATCTAAAACACCATATCAAAACACTTTTAAACTAACAAGAGTTTTGAATTTAGGAAATTTTCATACCTTTTTCTTAAGCCTACCTTCTTCTTCTTCTTCTTCTTCTTCTTCCTTCTTCCATGGATGAACTTTCTCTCTCTTTAATTCTTGAAAATAATTGATGCAAATGGTTTGGTTGATATGAGGGGCTAATATTGCTTGGATTATTGCCCCAACAAGTTGTCAATTATTGAACATAGGATTCTTTAGCAATTATTCACCAAAATGGGACAAAAGGGTAAAATGGACATTTCCATATCAATAATTGATTTCTTTTTTTTCTTCTTATTTAGCATACCAAATGTCCAATATGTCCCTCCTTAATTGGGCTTAAATTTGGGCCACCATTTCCATCTTTTGGGCTATCAATAAATAATATATTGGACTTAAAATTTAATTCTTTGGGCCATGTAAATTAACATAGTCAAATTCTTTTCTATCTTACCCAACCCTAAATATTTAATTAGGATATCCAATCTAAATATTTAATTAGAGTATCATTTCAAATAATTAGAATTTAAATCATCACTCTACTACAATAAATTCTATAACCCAATTAAGCATATTTTAATTAAGTTATAAAATTAAAATCTTGAGATAATAAAATATATCTCTTAACTTAATATAATTTTAATATTATTACTATTCTCCCACAAGTAGGCTTAGTTTGGGCCATTAATTAATCTCATTGAGCTAGCCATTTTACTTGTGTTACCTACTAACAAAAACTAACTTGGGCTTCCACCCAAAATTTAATTGGGTCATTATAATACTTGTCCCATACATAATATATTGGGCTAGATTAAATAATTAATTGCCCTTGATCACTTTATCTACAAGTCCCATGCTTAATTAATTAATTGGGCTTATTTAGATGATATAACATCATTAGTCCATTAAATCTACTCCTCTTGGACTCTATTCAAATTAATTGGGCTATAACCTTATTATAGTCCATTATTTTTAATTCTATTCCATTCTACCCTTATCTTTAAATTAGGGTTTACATCTCTCACTCTAGAAAATAAATTCCTTACTCATGCCCTTTTAATTTCATAAACCAAATTATACTTGGTTATAAAATTAATTATTGGAAATATATAAAATAAATCTCTTAATGTCGAAGATATACATTTATATACTAATATTCTCCCATATTATAACCTCTCAAAGTTATTTAATCACCACACCTAATATATATATTAGGTTACATAACTTAATTTTACTCCACCCTTATATACAAAAATAAATGTATTCACATTATATAATGTATATTTATTTAATCATACACATAATTCATATTCATTACACACATAACTTTTAATCCCTTAGGGTTTTATACAAAACATTAGGATTTCTTATTTAACAATTAGGGTTATCTCTAATATATACTCACAAATACTTAAGCCATTATATTTAGCCTTTGATTTCCCAAATTAGGGTTTCAAATACTGAATTAGAATTTCGGATTCTTGCATCTTCAAATTAGGGTTTCCGAATCCCATTTCTAGGGTTTCTTATAAATCGTAATAATTTTATAACCTAACGTTGACGTTCTAATAATATTAGGGTTTGACACAGATATAATTTATCCGTCAACACTTGACCATAACCACATTCTCAGTATACATGATACCGTAATCCCGAACATATACTCATATACCTTTAATCCTTAATAATTCACTAAAAGAAATTTTAAATCCTCAAAATTCCTTTCTCAAAACATCAAACACATACACTTATTTTATGTCTAGGTCATTATTTGACCTTAAACCAATCATTTAAGATTTTAATAATTTTCTAATTTCTGGTTGTCACATTCACCCCTTCTTCTAAGAATTTCGTCCTCGAAATTAAAGCATACTAATCTCTCGCTCATTCTCTTATCCATAACTAGGTTTTCAACTTAACCTTTACAATTTCCTCCTTTGAGGATTTCTTTCTATCATCACATTTCACCATAACTACTCACTAGAGTTTACATCTTCTAAACATTCTTCAAAACTAGGTTGTCGTAATGACCTTTATTCAATCATCTCGATTCTACCTGCATACAACGAGTTTACATTATTTCATATCAATCATCACGCTCTACCACAACATTACTCCAAGGGTTTAAAAAAAAAAAAAAAAAACTTTTCATATCTGTCTGAGGGATCATAAAAATTATGAACTTTGAACTCCGAGGTTTAGGGGTATTTCTACCTGCTACCTCTTTCAATTAAGAAAGAAAGGTACTCTACCTCTTAAACATTTCTTTAATAGGTATGTTTACAATCACGAAGAAGGTAAACTACCGATTCTCGTACTTTAGATGATCACCATTGTACCTTAGTAATCCGAACGACTATATCGTCCTTAAATTGGAATATTCTATCCAATTAGATATCCCCCATTTTCGTGGTTGTTCACCTCGGACTTAGTATATGATTCCGCACCAAAACAATTTGGTTCGGGAAATTTCTTTCAATGAACACTTAGAGTTTTCATAAACATTAGTCTAGTCAATCGAATAAAGATAGACTCATAAAGAATAATTCATTCAATAGAATTATTTAAGTATAGCCAAACCTCATTGGTAAATTAAAATTTTGAAAATATTTTTTCGAGAATGACGTCATGATGCCGCAGACAGATTTACAATTGCATTGAGGATTCCGCATTTGGTGATTTTATCATACTACATCATACCATAGTGGGTTGACGATCCCGAGATCACATCCAACACTAAGTAATACCGCATTGATGACTTCATCATTTTTTTATCATCTCCGCACTGTGTTGTATGGTACATAAGTGATAAATAAAACAACTTTTGATACTTCAAATCATTCGCGTCTAAGCCAGAAATAAGTAGCATAGATCTCAGACTTTTAATCGCTTCAAAAATCTTTGCAAATTAGTTTTATCATCTCAACAGTAACGAGGTGTCGATGGCCCAAGTCCACGCATACACAATAATCACCACGTGGAGTTGAGAATAAAATTCATTTTTCAAAAGCACATAAAGTGCGATTTAGCTTGATGTCAAAAACTTCAAGTCTAGCATAGCTAGAAGATTTGGAATACCTATGCTTCCATCATCAACTTCACTTTTTCTAATCGATCCATTACTTAATAGATCTATCTATTCTTATAATCCTCAATGCTCCATTCACCACTTTGCTATACCCCAGCTTCATCAAACTTACCACACATTATGAGTTCAGAACTTGCCACAATCATATGAGTTTAAGAACTTATCCTAGTCGAATTATAGGCGTCCATTCACCGAGGGGTTCAAAACATACCATATGATTATGAGTCATGAACTTACCATAAGTATGAGTTTTAAGAACTCATGAACTTAACCTTATATCCTCTACCTATTCGCTATACACACATGAGAAAAGAATCACCTTCTCAACATGCATATAACAAATAAATACGACATAAACATTTCAATGATTATCGCTGCCGTAAACTAAGTGGTTTTTACACCAAGTACAATTCAAATTCTCCCATACGAAGAATCATACAACTCAAATTTGCCGGCATGAGTCCTCAATTGAATCCCCACCTAACACTAACCCCTTCTCCATACGAATTTAATTCAGATTTATAATTCTCTTCCTGGATCTGTACTCAATTTATAGTACAATTCATACACGTAATCTTGGCAGAACTTTTCATCATTCTCTGGATCTTTCTTCATACCATAACCTTATCGCATCACGGAGTGATCTCATCGATATATATTATGATTCATTGCTATTCTGTGATCGCTTTGTTTTACGATCTCCCATCCTTACACTTGTAATCTCTTAAACTCTATCTATCCACTTCCTATACTTGGTACACATCGAGTCTCTAAATAGCTTTTCAATATGGTACCGAGTGGTTTCCCACAAACAACCAACAAACTAGGTTCCGAGTTGCTAGTTCAGTATATACCTCCGCCTCTATGAAGGAATCGTTTAGCCCAGATACCATACATCAACTAGTATCGAGTACAATGGTACCATACTTAAACCTAACTTTCTCGACCTCATGAGATTCTTCAACTAACTCTATGTGAGTTAGTACTTATCCTAATCAATCATGCGGTTATTGGTCTCGTGTATTGCTACCTAAGCTTCATAACCAATGACTTTGATACCAACCAGAAGCAACTTTTCAATCCGGCTCCCGAATCACCGCGGATCCGGTTCGCTATTTCTACAACTGTTTGCGGAAGATATAAACATAAATTGTTTATACATTAAACTTTACACACTATTCCCAAAATCGAGTAACCTTAACTTATACACAATCATGACCGCCTAACACATGACAATACTATTCTTCAACATACTTTTACAACTTAACTTCACATTCTATCCCAAGTCAACTTGGCATCATTCTTTTCCTCAGAATCGTCCGTATTCGCTTTTATCTCGCAATGTTTTATCATGATATAGCAAGTGTGAGCATGAAAGTTGCCCAAAGAAGTTTAAAAAAAAAACAAGGTAAAGATATATCATGATTGAAAGAGTTTGAATAATAAGTCGGCTATCCTTCACAATGTAGTTGTGAATTAGCATGAACAAAATTTCAAAGTCGAATGAACATTGAAAATGAACATAAAAATTATATCCGAATCGACCGGTAATGAAGGTGATCACCTTTCATACATTGATGAATACATGCAATATGTACAGTAGTACAATTCATAAAGCATATCTCATGCTAAAACCACTCTTAAAAGAGTTTAAGTAAAAGAACTTGAAAAACTTGCCTCGAACAGCTGATTAACGTAACGCAATATAATACACTTCTCCTCAAGACCTAATATTAATAATATAGATCTCCAATATTAGAATAATATCATCATTGTTATAAAATAACTTAAACATATTTCCACATACTCCTATCGGTCCATACAAACATGTAAAACCTATAATAAATCTTTCTTTAGTCATAACATATAGTTACGTATATTAGACATTAGTTTTAAGTCTTAATATTATTATTATACTTTGATATTCTTTTAATCACATCATAACTTATACTTATAAGTTATTCATTTTATATGTTATCCAAGTAAATTAGATAACATCTTAGTAAACCGAAATACCATTTCAAGAAGAGACGGATTTTATTTCAAAGATCCCAAAATCACTATTCTTTTCACGAAAAAAATACCAAATCAACTTATTATTTTTTTATCCTTTGGTCAAACATATATACATGTATTTCATACATAAAAATATTTTTCCGTAATTTTCAATTTCTTTTACTATTTTTCAAAATCATAATTAGTGCGTGACTTAAGAAAATTAGCTACCTCGTGCTTAACTCCAGAGATGCCCATCTTTTGACATAACCTTATATATGTTAACGTGATGCTCCATTTTAAATTTTCGTGGCAATCGGAGTTGTAGAACTCGTTATAGCGATTTCCGCCGGAAAATCACAAAAATTGAAATGGTCATAACTTGGTCGTTTTAACTCGAATTAGCTCATTTTTGGACATGAGCTAAATATTACCATATATTTTCATTTCCCAAAAGCCTGTAATTTTTCTCATTAACTAAATGTCCAAAACAGCCCTCGGAAAATTTTGGCCAGAAACTTTTTGCACTTTGGCAGTTTTGGAGTCCTTCACCAAAACTTAAATAAAACGAAATCTGTAACTCCGATTAATGATCCGTCAATTTTGTTGGATTCAGTATCTTTCCGAACTATAGTTTTCATATATCACAATCCATATTTGGATATGTTTAGCTCCCGTAATTTAGCCCGGAAGTGACTGTTCCAAAACTGTCCTTTTCACAGTTTTCTTAACTTTGTGTAGTTTGGGAGAAATCCCATAACTCCCTCCTCCGATGTCGGATTTAGTCCGTTTCGGAGTCTATGGAAAGCTTATTGAGTGTACTATAACATATCACAAGTCCAGAATTTTTAGAGCACTCTAACAAATCCGAAATTTTCTATTTTAGGGCAGCAGTCCACTAACTCATTTAAAACAAAAAAAAAAAACTGTTTTGGTTATTCTTCTTTGTTCAAGCCTATCAACCCTAAAATGGCAAGATCTAACCATAAAATATCATATATCATGTAGATCTTCCTCATATGGATCAAAATCATAAGTTCAACACTTGATCTAAAATACCATATCAAAACACTTTTAAACTAACAAGAGTTTTGAATTTAGGAAATTTTCATACCTTTTCTTAAGCCTTCCTTCTTCTTCTTCTTCTTCCTTCTTCCATGGATGAACTTTCTCTCTTTAATTCTTGAAAATAATTGATGCAAATGGTTTGGTTGATATGAGGGCTAATATTGCTTGGATTATTGCCCCAACAAGTTGTCAATTATTGAACATAGGATTCTTTAGCAATTATTCACCAAAATGGGACAAAAGGGTAAAATGGACATTTCCATATCAATAATTGATTTCTTTTTTTTTCTTATTTAGCATACCAAATGTCCAATATGTCCCTCCTTAATTGGGCTTAAATTTGGGCCACCATTTCCATCTTTTGGGCTATCAATAAATAATATATTGACTTTAAAATTTAATTCTTTGGGCAATGTAAATTAACATAGTCAAATTCTTTTCTATCTTACCCAACCCTAAATATTTAATTAGGATATTCAATCTAAATATTTAATTAGAGTATCATTCCAAATAATTAGAATTTAAATCATCACTCTACTACAATAAATTCTATAACCCAATTAAGCATATTTTAATTAAGTTATAAAATTAAAATCTTGAGATAATAAAATATATCTCTTAACTTAATATAATTTTAATATTATTACTATTCTCCCACAAGTAGGCTTAGTTTGGGCCATTAATTAATCTCATTGAGCTAGCCATTTTACTTGTGTTACCTACTAACAAAAACTAACTTGGGCTTCCACCCAAAATTTAATTGGGTCATTATAATACTTGTCCCATACATAATATATTGGGCTAGATTAAATAATTAATTGCCCTTAATCACTTTATCTACAAGTCCCATGCTTAATTAATTAATTGGGCTTATTTAGATGATATAACATCATTAGTCCATTAAATCTACTCCTCTTGGACTCTATTCAAATTAATTGGGCTATAACCTTATTATAGTCCATTATTTTTAATTCTATTCCATTCTACCCTTATCTTTAAATTAAGGTTTATATCTCTCACTCTAGAAAATAAATTCCTTACTATGCCCTTTTTAATTTCATAAACCAAATTATACTTGGTTATAAAATTAATTATTGGAAATATATAAAATAAATCTCTTAATGTCAAGATATATACATTTATATACTAATATTCTCCCATATTATAACCTCTCAGGTTATTTAATCACCACACCTAATATATATATTAGGTTACATAACTTAATTCTTACTCCAACCTTATATACAAAATAAATGTATTCACATTATATAATGTATATTTATTTAATCATACACATAATTCATATTCATTACACACATAACTTTTAATCCCTTAGGGTTTTATACAAAACATTAGGATTTCTTATTTAACAATTAGGGTTATCTCTAATATATACTCACAAATACTTAAGCCATTATATTTAGCCTTTGATTTCCCAAATTAGGGTTTCAAATACTGAATTAGGATTTCGGATTCCTGATCTTGAAATTAGGGTTTTCGTAACCATTTCTAGGGTTTCTTATAAATCGTAATAATTTTATAACCTGAACGTTGACGTTAATAATAATATTAGGTTTTGACACGATATAATTTATCCGTCAACACTTGACCCTTAACCACATTCTGTATACATGATACCGTAATCCTGAACATATACTCATATACCTTTAATCCTTAATAATTCACTAAAAGAAATTTTAAATCCTCAAAATTCCTTTATGAAAACATCAAACACATACACTTATTTTATGTCTAGGTCTATTATTTGACCTTAAACCAATCATTTAAGATTTTAATAATTTTCTAATTTCTCGGGTTGTCACAAGAGCAGCGTCGTTCATCTCCGCCCGATGATGATACTTTTACTAGTTTATAGTTCATTTGTATTCATGTTATTCACTACAAGAAATAGGAATATTTTCGACGGAATTAAGGTCGACCGAATGCATTCGCTCAGAATTAATTTATTACCAACGGAATATTCAGTCGTTCATAAATCCCTCGAGAATAGTACAAAATCGACAGAATTCAGTCGATCTTATACCATGCTTGTGGCACAAAAGTTACCCTCCAGCGCCAATAACAACCTCGACGGAATAGCTCTTAATATCGACTGATTATTCGTCGAGGATACTTTATTGTCGACGGAACTAACCTCGATGGAATTCCGTCGGAAATAATACTTAAAACCTAATCCCAACAGCAGCGAGCCTCACTTTTGCTGCTGTTGCTAATTTTTTTTCCCTTTCTCTCTCTGCTTTGCTGCTACTTGCTCTCTCCCTCCTCCCACTGCTCGTCCCGTCCCTCTCTCTCACGGGGTCGCCACACCTCTCTCACACGGCGCAAACCTCCTCCTCCACAGGTCTTTTCTCTCTCTCTCTTTAGTCCCTCTATGTTCCTCCTCCTCTCTCAATTTAAGGTTAGTTTTATCAATTAATTTTAAATTTAGAACCCTAAATTTTCAGATATGTATACGGTTATGCATAAATTTGGGTATAAGTACTTAGAACCCTAAATTTTCTGTTTAAATGTTGTTGAAAGTGTTGAAATATTGTTGATAGTGTTAAAATATTCTGTTGAAATGTTATTTTGCCCTAAATTTCCTTTGCAGTGTTGTTGAAATTGGGATTTTCTGTGATAGTTTGCTAAATTTGGTTTGGTATGAAACTGATTTTGAGACTGAGATGTTGCTCGGTGTTTACTAATATTGGTTTACTGATATTGGTTTCATGTATTGGTTTATTGTACCCTTCAAATTAGTGTTTAATTTGTGCCCAGCTAGTTATAATGTCCATAATCAGTAGTGTGTTTAATTTGTTATCTGATATTGAGTTATAATGCAGTGTGATAAACTTAATTTGTAGTGTTCTAATTTTTGCCTTTTCCAGCATTGTGAATTTTAATTTGTGAATCAATTGAAGACTTCCCTTATTTTGGTGTTAAGTATTAATTCAGACAGAATTTTCAACTGAATTTCTGTGCAAGTTATAGATGGTAATAAATAAATATTTAATTAACTATATAAAAGACAATTAGGACTTAGTTTGCCACAAAAACTAAGTAGTAATACTAAAAAAATTAAATAAATTAATACAAAAAATACTAGGAGATTTAAATAACTTTAATAAATTATATAATATAATATAATATAATATAATATAATAAACTTTAAAATAAAATAAGTTTAATAACATAAAATAAATTTAATAAAATAAAATAAATTTACTTTATTATTTAATATAATATTATAAAAATATATTAAATAAATTAATTAAGTTAAATTAAATTAAATTAAAGTAAAACATATAAAATAAAATAAAATAAAATAATAAAAATAAAATAAATTAAAATACATTAATAAATAAAAGTATAATAATAAATTAATTTTAAAATAAATAAATAAATTTAATAATAAACTAGAATATATTAAATTAATTAATTTAAATAATATAATATAATAAAAATATAAATTAAAATTAAATAAATATAGTAAAATAAAATAAAATACAATAATTATCTTAAACTAAAGTAGCATTTGCTTAGTTTTCCATTACATAAAAATATCCTTAATTAAATAAAATCAAAGCTAATAAATTAAGTAAACATAAATTAAAATAACATAATATATTTGAAATAAATTTACATAACATAAAATAATAAACTAAGTAGAATTTACTTAGTTTTCACAATTAAAAGTAATTGAATAATAAGTTATCTACATATTCAATAAATAAAATAAAATAAAATACATGCTGACTGGGTAGCATTTACCTAATTTTTCATTGGTAAAATAAACCAAATACCATATTTGATTAGTTTGCCACAATTTTCAAATATAATAACATATAAACTAAATTAACTATAATATAATAACATATAAATTAAATGAAGCACTTTCTATTATGCAGGGTTCGACATTATATAATAACATAATGTTTGGGCCGATGTTGAGTCAGCGCTCGACTGCTCAGGTATACTATTCGTTTTAAATACAAATATATATTCTGCATGTTATTTAATTTTCATTTAGTTATCTTTAACTAAATCATATATATGGACTAATGAGTTACATTATATTGTATTAACAGGTTGACGAGCGGACTGATGAGAGGGATGACGATGATGGCGATTTTCATACTCCAGAGCAGCATCGACGCCCGCCCGATGATCCTCCTCACATCGGGGTCTCTACTAGCTTGACTTAGTTTACACTCTTTTGTAGTTTTCATTATTTTTGACTTAGTTTATATTCTTCCGAGTTACATTATTTTTTAGTTTACATTATTTTTGACGTATTGTAGTTTAAACTTTGTCATTACTTTGGTTTTGTTGCGGTTTGACACTTAGTTTAATTTAGCTTAATGAGATGTTTGATATAGTTTAGTTTAGAATAATGGGATGTTTTTGACCTTTTTACTTATTTAATTAGTTGGTTTTTGACATATTGTTGGCCTTGGTAATTGTAATTCATGTTATTGGCCATATTTTTAGCTTGCATATGTGCTGTTGGGAAAACAAGTACAGTTACAAGATGTGGGTTAAATCCCTGGATATTCCACAAAAAAATAAAACATTTTTAAAAAAAACTATCCTCGACGGAATGGGGTTATTCTCGACGGATTTCCGTCGGTTTTAAGTTGTTTTCCATTTTTAGCAGACTGCCACGTGGCATGATTATCATCGATCGAATATCCTCGACAAACTATTTTCAGTCGGTAATATATTAACACCGACGAAATATTCGGTCGATGATAATTCCGTCGACAGTAAGTATCCCCGACCAAAAAAGACTTAATTTCGACCTGCTTATATACGACCAAATTTTTGACCGAATATTTCGTCGGAAATGAGGTTACCCTCGACGGAATAACCTTATTATCGACCGAATATTCCGTCAGAAATAAGCCTTTTTGTTGTAGTGATTGTAGAACATTTGTATATATTGTAGTATCTAATTGCGTCTATATAAGTATTATAGAACATTTGTATATATTGTAGTGTCTAATTGCGTTTGTATAAGTATTGTAAATTATATTGTTTATCATTTATGGAACATTAGCTTATATTTGTAATTGTTAGCTCAGTAGTGTTAATCATAATCAGTTAGTAGATTACGTTTTGTTGGATGTGTTCCGATCATTTTTAGTGCTTATACGTTGAATATTTGAATGTGAGATACATGTTTAAATTACTATGTATTGGGTTGTGATAGGTTATAGGTACATAAATGAGTTTAAATACCTGGAAACTGCACTTTTCAAATCTGCATTTAAAAAAAAACAGTTACTTCCGACTGAATAAGGTATCTCTGACGGAATTTCCGTCGAATTTAATAATTAGCGATTTTTAAATAAATACCGGTATATTTTAATTTTCAGTTGCAAATAGGTTAATTCCAAGAGAATATATCCGTCGGAAATACGGTATCTCCAACGAAAGTACCGTCGGATTTAATAATTAGTCATTTTAAATAAATACTGGTATATTTTAATTTTTTCAGTCGGAAATAGGTTAATTCCGAGGGAATATGTCCGTCAAAAATAAGGAATATTATATTTGACAAAAAATTTTGTCCTATTTATTTAGTCGTAGATAGCTTATTTTCGACGAAATTCCGTCGGAGATATATTCATCGAAGATAAGATAGGTACGACGGAATTTGTGACAGATGGTATCTTCGACGCGTATATATACGACTGAATTTCTGACAGAATATTTTGTCAAAAATAACCTATTTCCGAGGGAAAATTTCGTCAAAAATAAGGCTTTTTCTTGTAGTGAAGCATCACTGTTAAGTCCAGATATGCTCCAGATCTGCTCCATCTTTGGCAATTTTTTACGAAATAGATTACATCTTATGATAAGTCTCGTTAATCGAAAGATTTTAACATCTTATTTGCACGATTTGGAGTAAAGATAAGAGAGTTATGGCTCTCAACTCATTTAGTAAGTGTTCGGGTCGGGTTTTAACCGGCTAGAGGTTGAAGATGACAACTTTTTTGGGACTTTTAATTGTTATTTTTTATTTTCTTCTTAAATGATATACTTGTCTCCTTTTATTTTCCATGTCATTTCTTTAATTTTTTGTTTTTAACACACCCACAAAGGAATTTCCACATAAGTATATCTTTTCTTTTAATTTTATTTCTTTGCTGTCACGTAGGAAAAAACTGAAGCAAAATTTAACGTCCATCCAATTTTTATACCGGAATGGTCCAATTTAACTATTTTAATTAGTTTAGTAGGGTAATTTGAAAAATTAAAAGTTCAATAGTATAATCAGTAAAACGTGTCAACTACAGTGGCTAATTCATTAGTTTTGCCATAATTTTTTCTTACTTATTTGTGTTTGGTTCTTGGAGAAGATGAAACAACTTTGTTCGTTCACGAAGAGAGAGAATTGGAAAAACCCATCATCTTCTTCCTCTCGTTGATTTTAGGTATCTTCTTTTTCTTCAAATCAGAAATCTCAAAACAGGAAGAAAAAAATGTGGTGCACTTTAAAAGGGCCCACCTGCCACCATCTCCACCTTCTTCATCTTGACCCATATTCTCTGAAAATACAAATTCAAACAAGAATATCATAAGGGAACTAGTTACCCAACAAAGTCCCCAAACTTCCACCATCAACCACGTTCTTCGTCTGGACCCATCTTCTCTGAAAATACAAATTCGAATAGGAACATCGGAAGGGCAGTTACCCAACAAAACCCCAAGTTTTTCTTTTGAGATGGATCTACGTTTAAAATACATGGAAGGCAGAATCTGACGAATATTAAAACTAAAGAACAGTATTGTTAATTATAATGTACAAATTAGAGAATCAATTTTGTATTTTAGTCTTCTTCAAGTCTTCATATTTTTAAACTATTACATAATACATGTTTGTCGATCTTTTAAAATATATATTTTCCATGTCTGTCACCATGAAATCATTCATTTGAGCAACCTTCGAAAGTTCTAAAGAGAGGTTTAATAATCCATACGACAATGTTGAAAAATCTAGTAGTGTTTACCTAGATAATTAATTAATATGATTAATCACACATGCTGTTTATTAAATTATGTGAAGAACAAAGCCTGTGATATTTAATTTAAACTGATTATATTTGTGGGCCCAAGTGCAAATTAGGGTTCACATAACCTAATTGAATTGAATACACAATTAGGGTTCCATGACCTCATTAAATGTGCAAATTAGGGTTCATATGACCTAATTAAACGAAGACGAAAAAGTCAGAAATAAATGTACTAGACCCGAGAGAAGCCTCCATGTGTCCCGAGGCAGAAGGCTCGTGGAGGTGGCTCATTTTGGGATTTGATTGAGGGATTGGATTGGTGGCTAGAAGGACAAGACGATATGGGCATTATTCTAATGACTAAAGGGTATTTCTGAAATTTTCCTAAAGACATGTGCCTGACATGTGACTACTTAAGTTCCAGAAAACTCTATAAATACCCCTTCCATTCTATGAAGGAGGGGGACTCTTTTTGGACTTTAAACTTTGGAGCTGAGCCCTCTTTCTAGACTTGGAAGCTTGAATCTCTTGGAATCCCTACTACCCTAACAAGTTTTCTGGATTCTAAGGGTTCTTGGACATTTTCTCTCAACCCGAAACACTCAAGAAGGTTCCCTGAATCCTTGTTACCCTAACAAGGTTTTTGGATTCTAGGAGTTCTGCCACGTGTGATTGGAGTAATCGCCCACCAATTTTCTCCCCTCTTCAATCAATCAATCAATTCCGTGCTCTTTGTGAATTTCTCTTCTCCTTAGCCAACACGAAACCCTAACTACCAAGACACGATTTCTTTGTCCACATTTCTTTGACGACTCTGCTTGGGAGGTGTAGAATTTGTGAAGGGTATGCCCACAACTCAAAGTGGGAGAACTACCGGAAGAGTGTCACAGACAAAGAGCATTACTTCATTGGATCTAGTTCCAAGGCAAGCAAATCAATCTCTCCAAGGCGTGAATCTAGATATCGATCAACCCATCCCTTAAGATACCTTGAAAGGAAGTTCAACGTCACCATACATAGCTGATCAACAACCAAAGAATGTCAGAAAGACAGGGGCGGGAAGGCAAGGCGAGGAAGAAAGTGGAGAGCAGACAAATGATGTGCAAATGGAGATGCTCAAGGCATTAAAGAAAGCACGGGAACGACAAGGGATGATGATGGCTATGATGCTGGAGATGCAGAGGAAGCAAGAGGAAATGGAGAATTTCTGCCAACAGTTGATGTAGATCCCCACTTTCAAGGCCATGTTCCCAGGCAATTTGCAGGGAGAACATGCAGGGAGATCAATCAGGAGTGGAAGAAAGCAACAACGATAGTAGCTATAAGGAGAATCAGATTGCACGTCTATTGACGAAGAATTAGTCCATTCCAATCATCCACCTAGAACCTCAGAACAGTGGTGACGTGCCACAACCCAGACTAGAAGTCAGCTAGCCTCAGACAAGCATCATTCTGACCACTATCCCCATATTTTCACAAGTGCAGATACCGACCATCTCAAGTCTCGTCCAACGAACCAGCCCACAAACATAACCGATACAGAATTTACATGGTGCCAGTGTACATTAGCCAATTTCTATACCATACACACGACCAATGCAGCCATACATCACAACAACACAGAGAGTTTATACCACGAGCCAATATGTGACAAAGGATGATATGATCGATTTGATCAATCAACTTCGCAGGCAGACATCCCGAACTTCGGAGTTAGACTTTACTCCACCTTACCCAGCACATATTCAGAGAAAACCTTACCCGCCACATATTCAGAGAAAACCTTATCCGGCAGGGTATATCGAGCATCCCCCGCAATTTCCAAAATATAATGGGGAGAAAGAAAATGTCAGGGAACATATTGCCAGGTTCGTGGAGTCGATGTCTCCAAGGTTAGGATATGATGAAATGAACAATCATAATTTATTGATGAGGGAATTCAACAAGACTTTGATGGTTTGGTACTATAACTTGGAGAAGGGATCAGTCTATGATTGGGATGATTTAAAATTATAAATTTTTTTAAAAAAATTCGATGTACAGAAACAGGTAACCATTGTAGAGCTCATGCGATTCAAACAGAAGCCAAACGAGAAGCCAAACGTGGACAGCTTCAGGGCCCAAGCATAGAAGTGTGTAAAGGCAATTGAAGAAAAGAACTTGGTCATCATATGAAACAACGGTGCTTTAAACGCCTTCAAGCCCCACCTCATTACCAAGGCTTGTGATTCATTTGCGACCCTCTCATCTTTTGCACAAGACTTGGGAGGAATCCTGACATTGCCCACTAGCTATGCGATGGTACATGGAAGGGCAAGGGGACAACAACTGTGACTTTGGCGGATTCTCACTCAAAACCACAAGGAGGCAAGAGTGAGAAGAATGATAAATTTGAGCGAAGTAGAGGAAAGCATGGGGACAAGTGTACCAGAATGCCAGTTCCAGAGGCTATCATATGCAGCGAGAAGGCATTCAGGGGTCTGTATGAACAATGGGTCGAGCACGGAGTGGTGAAGCCTCCAAGGCCCCGGTTGGTTGTGACAGAAGAAATGAAAAGAAGATCGAACTTCTGTGTATACCACAAATATGCAGGACATTCCACTATGGACTGTTACAGTTTGTGGAGGATATACCATGAGAAGCTGGCGGCCAAAGAGATTGAACTAAGAAAAGAAACGTGCAACACTATCACTCATGGTGCAGTCCCGGAAGTCAAGATTATGGACAACCTAAATACTGACTCTACCATCGAAAGAACTCTGAACTATAGATACAAGAATTAACGAATTAAAAATCCACCCAAGATAGTGGTCCACCAAAATGGTGGTTTAAGTCCTTAGGAGTATCCCTTGCCAAGTAATTGGATGACCAAGGGAGGAGGCACAAAAATTGACGAATTAAAAAAAAAATCCACCCATGATGGTGGTCCACTTTAAATGGTGGTCAAGTCCTCATAAAATACACTTACCAAGAAATTGGACGACCCAAGTGACAAGGCACCCGATTTCAAGTCCTCGTAGACTGCACTTGCCAAGAAATTGGACGACCCAAGTGACGAGGCACCCGAGTGTTACACTTTATCATCAAAAGTGAATGAGGCACCTGACTATAAGTCCTCAAACTCGAAAAGTTATACTTTCAACTTCAAAAGAGGCACTTGACTATAAGTCCTCATAATTTATACTTTCAACTTCAAAAGTAATCGAGGCACCTGACTATAAGTCCTCGGAAGTTACACTTTTAACTTTAAAAGTGATTGAGGCACCTGAGTATAAGCCCTCAACCCCAAAAAAAAATGAGTTACACTTTATATCTAAAAGTGGTAAACGTCATGCTTTCTCCGACAAAAGCAAGATTTATTATATAAAATATTATGCTTTTCATTAAAAGCAATCTGATTATCAATAAATTGTCAAACTTTGACTTATACTTGAATATTTTTTCTGATTTATTAAAAAGAAAAGTATAGATTCAAGTGTTGGTTTGCATGAAATCAAAAAGAAAAAAACATGTTTTCTCTTTAACAAAATTTATGAGGCCTATTGTTGTCTTGGAGTATTAATTAATTTGAACAACTTAAGATCCAATGTTAAATATTTAGTTTTAAGGAATCATTCAAATTAAAGGCAATCAAGAAGGATAAAGAAACTACAATTTGATGAATGAAATATATGTAAATGAATTTTCTGATACAGGAAATGGAAAAAACTATAAAAGTTCAGGATCTGAAGGCCATGACATATCGAACTGAATAGAGGGGAATAGCTAAAGCCTCCAAGTCGACAATGGTGGTACCTCGAGCCTTCCTATTTGAGGCTATCAGGACTTCAAGGTCTTGGGCACCTGACTCAATTTCTCAAAAGCTTGGTCTTCAATTTATCCATGGCACCTTGAAGTTCCTAAAGCTCTACATAAAGTAAGTCATTCTCAGGATGATGTGAAGTGACTTCCGAACGAAGTGCAACAACATGATGATTGGAAATAAAGAGATCCAACCTATCATGAAAGAGAGACCTGTCAAGGCCTAAAAAGGACAAGTCATCAACTAAAACTATCTAAGTCCTCCGTTCGGAAAGAATAGAAAGAAAGACTGTGCATTTTGAGAATAAGGCTTGCAAGTCCATCTAGCAAGAAGGTCTGGAGGATGGCCTTGCGAATATGTATACGATCAAGTATCTATAGGAACCAAGATGGGAGACGTCCAAGATTCGCCTTAAAAGAAGAAAAATGAAAAAATGAAGGAAGAGGCAAAGTCTCATAGGGTTCGGTCACCTAGGGGAAAAATCTTTATCTTTTATTCACCCCTATTTGAAGCACGCTCGCTCATTACAAAAAAGGGCCATTGCCAACGGGCCATGTCGTCGCCAATGACCATCATGCCGTCGGCAATGAGGTCATTGGTGATTTATGAACCGTCGCCTCTTCCGTCGCTTTATAGGTTTGTCGCCTTTGCTCCCGCCGTCATTGTCGACAAGTGGGTCATTCACCGACGGTCATATACTCGACGGTGGCCGTCGACAATGTGTCATTAGTGGATTTGACCGACGGATTTTATTGATCGGCCGTCATAAACATTTTGGAATTTTAATAATATGGTCATTACTGACGGCTATGCCATCGCCAATGACCACTCCCCCCCGTCGCCAATGACAATTTTTATGAAACCGTCGCTATAGACCTTTGCCGACGGGGCAGCTGTCGCCAATGCCCCCGTTGCCAATAACAATGCTTAAATTTTTTTTTTGAAAAATTAAAAAATTCCCATGTTTATTAATATATACATAATTGTACCTGTTATAAACTAAAGAAAAATAAATATTTCTTCACGAACGCATATTAATAACAATCATAGCTTTTGCTATCAACCATCAAATATGTAGACAACGTAATGACTTATAGATAAAAGTCGTACGATGTAGATACAAAATGTAATAATAAACAATCAATATAGTTAGATACATATACCATCAACCTAACTAGATACTAAACTCTAGTCTGTACAACTCAAAAGCTGTATAAATATATACATGAAAGTCAAAATATAAACATAATGAGTACTAAATCCCAAGATCAGGAATATCAGTATCATCATCGTCGTCATCTATCGTCGATCTATCGTCATCTGTCCCATCCCTCTCTGTCCCATTCTTCGGTCCCACCTTCTATCCGATCAAAGATCGGCTCGACGATCATCACCATCTCCACCACAGATCGTCTGTGCCATAGCCTTCACCCGCACGAGTCTCATCAACAAGACCCTACAAAATTAAAATATTAATAACAAAGTCAAAAATAGAGCATATTTAAATTAGTTTTGTTTGTGTTCTTCAAGTGTTAGCAAGTTTTGCCTACAAACTGATAACTCGACCTCCACATATCGAAATTGAATCCCTTAAGTTGTAACGTGTGCCTAATACCTACGCGGTGTTATGTATGTGTTTGCGTGTCGTTTCGACGATCGAGGCGGGTTTTGGCCTCTTTTTCAACTTTTTGCCTAAGTGTTGACAAGTTTTGCCTACGGGCTGATAACTCAGCCTCCGTTCGAGTCCCGTAAGTTGTAATGCATGCCTAATACCTATGCGGTGCTATGTATGTGTTTGTGTGTCATTTCAATGACCGAGGCTGGTTTTGGCCCTTTTTTTGACTTTTTGCCTAAGTGTTGACAATTTTTGCCTACGAGCTGATAACTCGGCCACCGTATATCGGAATCGAGTCCCGTAAGTTATAACGCGTTCCTAATACCTACGCAGTGCTATGCATGTATTTGCGTGTCATTTCGACGACAGAGGCGAGTTTTGGCCTCTTTTTTGACTTTTTGCCTCAGTGTTGACAAGTTTTTCCTATGGGCTGATAACTTGGCCTCCATATATTGGAATTTAGTCCTGTAAGTTGTAATGTATGTCTAATACCTATGCGGATGTATGTGTTTGCGTGTTGTTTCGACGACTAAAGCGGGTTTTGGCCTCTTTTTTGACTTTTTACCAAAGTGTTGGCAAGTTTTACTTACGAGCTGATAACTTGGCCTTCGTATATTGGAATCGAGTCCCGTAAGTTGTAATGCGTGCCTAATTCCAACGCGGTACTATGTATGTGTTTGTGTGGTGTTTTGACGATCGAGTTAGATTTTGACCTTTTTTTTGACTTTTTGCCTAAGTGTTGACAAGTTTTGCCTACAGGCTAATAACTCGGTCTCCGTATGTCAGAATCGAGTCCCATAAGTTGTAACACATGCCTAATACCTACGCGGGGCTGTGTATGTATTTGTGTGCCGTTTCGATGAACGAGGCGGGTTTTGGCCTCTTTTTTGACTTTTTACCTAAGTGTTAACAAGTTTTACCTACGGGCTGATAACTCGGCCGCCGTATATTGGAATCGAGTCCCATAAATTGTAACACGTGCCTAATACCTATGTGATGCTATGTATGTATTTGCGTGGCGTTTCGACGACCTAGGCGGGTTTTGGCCTCGTTTTTGACTTTTTGCCTAAGGGTTGGTAAGTTTTACCTATGGGCTGATAACTTGGCCTCCGTATATCGTAATTGAGTCCCGTAAGTTGTAACGTATGCCTAATACCTACACAATACTATGCATGTATTTGCGTGGTGTTTCGATGACCGAGGTGGGTTTTGGCCTCTTTTTCCCTAAGGTGTTGGCAAGTTTTGCCTACGGACTGATAACTCGGTCTTCGTATATCGGAATCGAGTTCCGTAAGTTAACACGTGCCTAATACCTACGTGGTGCTATGTATATGTTTGTGTGGTGTTTCAACGACAGAGGCGGGTTTTGGCCTCTTTTTTGACTGTTTGCCTAAGTGTTGGCAAGTTTTGCCTACGGGCTGATAACTCGGCCTCCGTATATCAAAATCGAGTCCCATAAGTTGTAACGCATACCTAATACTTACGCGGTGTTATGTATGTCTTTACGTGGCGTTTCGACGACCGAGACAGGTTTTGGCCTCTTTTTTGACTTTTTGCCTAAGAGTTGACAAGTTTTGCCTACGGGCTGATAACTCGGCCTCCGTATATCGAAATTGAGTCCCATAAGTTTTAACGCGTACCTAACACCTACGCGGTGCTATGTATATGTTTGCATGGTGTTTCGACGATCGAGGCGGGTTTTGGCCTATTTTTCCACTTTTTACTTAAGTGTTGACAAGTTTTGCCTACTAACTCGGCCTCCATATATCGAAATTGAGTCCCATAAGTTGTAACGCGTGCGTAATACCTACGCGGTGTTATGTATGTGTTTGTGTGTTGTTTTGACGACCGAGACGGGTTTTGGCCTCTTTTTCAACTTTTTGCCTAAGTGTTGGCAAGTTTTGCCTACTGGTCGATAACTCTCGATTCAGTATATCTAATCGAGTCCCGTAAGTTATAACGCTGCTTTAATACCTACTACGCTTACTATGTATGTGTTTGTATGGCATTTCAACCATGATAAAATAAAGTAATTCATCGATTCTCATTAGTATACAAAATCAAAGACTACTTATTAAATAATCCTCTAGAACATATTTAGAATAACACAATACTACCATTTTAATTAAGCAATGAAATGGAAACAAAGACATGGTAATTTATATTGGGAAAACATTATATTCGTTTCAAATAGATGTATCTCAATAACATAGATGTATCTCAACCAAAAGTACATATGTTACATTTTTAACATGAGAATCATTGAATTTCAAGAAATAACATATACTTGGGGAAATAAACTTAAGTGTTATAGTTTCCAAAGTGGACTAAAATTTTACGGATCAAAAATAAGTTACGGATCAAAAATGGCAACTTTTCAAAGTGGATTGAAATTTTATGGTTCTTAATTGGAGTAGAAACTATTTTTGACTTCCTTTGACATAAAAGCTCATCAACACATAAAATGACCATGTCTAACCATAAAACATCATATAACATATAGATATACCATCATATGACTCAGAAATATAAACTCACCCTTTGATCTAAAATAACCATAAACAATCACATTAATCTAAGTACTAGGGTTTTGAGATAAGTAAACTTTTAAACCTTGATTTAGTGTCACCTTTTCTTCTACTTCCAAAGTAGGTTATAAAGCTTGAAGGCATGAACCAAATCTCCTCTCCTTCTCTTCCTTAATATTTCGGCAGCCCCCTTCCTTTTCTCTCTCAAAGTATTTTGCTATATAGATTTTTGGAACTTAAGAAGAGAAAATGAACTAATTTTTTTGCTAGGTAATGAGAGAGGCTCTATTTATAGCTCCATATATATATATATATATACACACACACACAATCACTACAAACTTCCAATTTTCCTTGCAATTCCCTAATTCATAGATCTCATCTTAATTAAGCTAGCTTACTAGGGAATATTAGCTAGGAGCTAGGGTGGGTAAATAGCTTTGAAAAAAATGAAAGGAACATTTAATAAGCCCATGTCCTCCCTCCTTAAATAGTTGGCTACTCCCTCCTATTTTTCTCCATTTTGATTTTCTTTAATTGTACATTATATCATCTAGAAAAATCCACACCAATTGGGCTAACCAATTTACACATTTGGGCTCATTTAATATATTTGTGCTACTTCCGCTAACATATGCCCAACACCTTAAATTCCTTACCCTTGTTATTTAATTAGGGTTTCTAGTCCACTTAATTTGGACTTTAAATAATTACTCTCATTGGTTTAATAATATAACCCAATTAGAATTGCTATAATTAGGTTAAGGTAATAGATAGTTTGAGATATTAATTTAAATCTCTTAGGCTAGTCTACTAGTATATAATCAAATACTTGGACTCTCTCTTAATTTAATATAACACTTAAGCTATTTAATTCCCATACCCACCCTATTCATAAAACATACACAGAAGAAATAAACTTGCATGAACTAACATACATAATACAATAAAATATTTCAAATAAACATATATACATGAACTGACATACATACTACTCCAAAAAAAAAGAGGAGATAAAAGAAAAACTTACACAAAAGAGAGAGATTAATGGCAGAGAAGGTCAATGCCCCTTGCTATGTACTGCCCAAAACAAAACATACAGGTATTAGAAAAAAACACCCAAATTAAACCCTAACATAACTAAATTGAAACTTATATACAAATGAAATCCTAAGTAAAAAAATTGTAACTTACTAATGGAAGCTAATTAGAAATGTATAACCAGAGCTGAGAGGGGACGAAAAGAGGGGGGAGATTGTAACAGTGTATTAGGCTAAAGAAAGGGGAGGAAGAAAGGGGGAGGCCAGATGGTGGAAGAAGATGGAGAGGATCGACAGCGAGTAACGACGGCATAGTGATGGCGAGAGAAACAGAGGAAAAGAACAGAAACGCGAGGGAAAGAAAATTGAGAGGAAAAAAATTGAATCAGGGGGATTAAAAATAAGACCTCTTTCTCGACGACGTGTCTCGTCGCCAGTGAGTCATTAGCGACGACGTTGACGTCGCCTTTGATATTTATGGCCGTCGCCAATGAGTTTTCCCTCCACCGTCAAATTTTTGCACCTATTTTTCCCTGGAAAAAAGTTATTATCAACGACACACATTCGTGACGGCGTTTCCATCGGCATTAATGTCATTCTCGACGGTACATTGGTTGTCGCCAATAACCCCGTCGCCAATGACCAATTTCCTTGTAGTGGCTTGATGCCTTCTAGATAACTCTTTGATTTTGAAGAAGAGAGAAATTTCAAAAAAGAGTAATATTTGGAAGGATTAAATAGAAGATTTTTCATGATGTCCAAGGAGAGTTAGAAGATGCCACGGGAGACGGAAGGTCACAATCCACCCAAAGTGCTATCTACAATACCCTCCCGAGCAATCACCAACTTGGCGGAATCCTCCTTGGGAGGATGAACATCAACAATAGTTTTAGAAGGATTTTGTCTCAAAGAAGCAGGAGTCTCATCGGTACCCCTTAAAACTGTCATGCAGAGAAGTTATAAAAAGGCGTGAAGAGAGCGATGCACCACCCACAACAGGCCATCCGATCTTACATCAGACAAAAAATGCTTAACATCAAGACCGACACAATCATCATGTGGTGAAGAAAACTCGATACAAATAGTGATATGCCGGGACATCTCACAAGTAATGGAAGCCATCACCGCTGCCCCATTTGCGGTACTCGCAAAGAGCCCAATGAGAACATCATCATCCTCTTCATCAGCATTGGTCTTCTCAATGACTTCTTGATCCTAAAGAAAAGAGAAATTTCAAGAGAGGGTAAGAAGGATTAGATCGAAGATTTTTCGAGATATCCCTGGAGAGCTCATCTAGGGCTCGTCCTCCTAGGGTTTGCTCCCCTAGAGGTTCCCTCTTCTAGAATTTTCTTTTTTGAGGCTTGCAAAAATATCAAGCTCCGCGAAGTGTTTAGAAAGTGGAATCATGACTTCAACACTTAAAATATTTTGCACGATTATCTCACCATAATATTTAATTGTTACAAATTTGGATAGTACTTATACAAATTTGTATATAAAAACAAAAGGTCGAACCAAAAATTTGATGAAACCGATTAAATTTTTGCTTTTAATTATATAGTTTATGGATTAGTAAAATTTTTAAAAATATCAAATTTTATTGTAAGAGTATTAACTCTCAATATTTATTATGCAAAAGTCATTTTATGTTAAAATAATATAATAATCATCTTTAGTCTACAACTAATATCTAGCGGCACATTATAATAATTAATATTCCCTCTGTCCTTAAATAGTGAACAAAATATTTTTTTTACACAAATTAAGAAATTAAAAGTAAAAGTGGAGGAAAGAAAATAAAAAAAATTCTAAGTTTATCGTTAATGACCCTACAAAAGTACATACAGTGATGAATCGTTTTATTTTTTTTATTAGCTCATCTTTTTTATGACAAAAAAAAATTATATTTTAAATCATCCTTTTAAGAACTGATCGAGGGAGTATATCTTCTTTAATTAGTTTACAATTAATATCTAGGCACCATTAGGGTATATATAATCTTTAGACTACAGTTAATATCTAGGGGGACATTATAATAATTAAATTTGTTATATGTAATCTTTTTAATAACTTTGATAATTAAGCTAGCTTGTTGTACGTGTTATAATAAATAAATTATAATATTTTATAATAATAATTTTAGGAAATTCAAGTAATAATATTGTACGATTATAAAAAAAAGAAGGTAGATATAGCATATACACTAAAAC